>BLBF01000017.1:48348494-48376114 GCA_015471245.1 Laticauda colubrina | reverse complement strand
TGAGATTCTGCTGAAACGTTGCTACAACTTTAACAGAACTACAATGATGTGGGATAATACCCGAAGGAAGCTAAACAGCACATATATATATGTATATATATGTGTGTGTGTGTGTGTGTGTGTGTGTGTGCTGTTCAGCTTCCTTCGGGTATTATCCCACGTCATTGTAGTATATATATATGTGTGTGTTTGTGTGTGTGTGTGTGTGTGTGTGTGTGTGTGTGTGTGCTGTTCAGCTTCCCTCGGGTATTATCCCATGTCATTGTAGGTGTCCTTTTAAAGTTGTAGCAACGTTTCAGCAGAATCTCATCTGCCATCATCAGGCTTCTGTATTGAGTTCGTATGTGGGTCAGGCTATCACAGCCATTAGTTTTAAATTTGAGGCTAGCCTACTGTTGTCCCAGGATGGTTTTTTCTACATCCTGATTGGTTGGGAGTCTTGGTCTGTGTTTATTGGTCTTGGAGTTTGTTTGATTGGTGTTTCTGGTTTCTTCTGTATGTTTTGTGGCTTTTATTGGCTGGCAACACTGTGTTCCTGTGTTGGAGGCTTTCAGTGCAGCTTGGCTTCACGTAAAAGGACAGCTATTATCTATTAGGAAGCAAGGATTCATCTGGGTTCTTGGTTGGGGTGTGTTTTAGCTGGAGGTATCAGGGGGAGTCTGTTTGTGCCCAGGTGTTTGGCTGGCTTGTGGTGTGGAGATCTTTCTATTTGAGAGTGCAGGCTTCCAAATGATTGACAGTCTGGTGGAATCATCTCTTCTATTCATGCTGTCAGGTCTTTTTACAATCTCTATGGCTTCTCTGATGATTCTGTGGCTGGGGTTTTCTATAGTGGCTAGGGTTTTGGTGCCATTGAAGTTGATGTTATAACCTGTGGCTTTCATGTGTTGGACGAGTGAGGAGGTGTGTTCCAGCTTTTTTACTGCATTTTTGTGTTCATCCAGGTGGGTACTTATTCTTCTATTGGTCTGTCCAATGTTTGTGGCCGGGCATGATGCACAGGGAATGTCGTACATGCCTTGGTTTTCCAGGTCAATTTTATCTTTGGGGTTTCTAAGGATGGCTGCTATTTTTTTGTCTGTTTTGAAGGTACTCTTGATGTGATGCTTGTGTAGTATCTTACTGATTTTGTCTGTAGTACCTCTTATGTAGGGCAGGACAGCTGTTCCATAGGTCTGTTGATCTACTAGGTCTCTATTATGTCATAGTATGTTTTTGTGGATCAAGCTGGTGATTGTTTTTGTGCATAGTTCAGTCTTTATCTGTGTCTTGTCTGCTAGGCGTTTAGTCTGGTGATTAGTGTTTTGGCCACGGAATTTATCTGTGCTGGGTGGTGGTGGGATTGAGCGTTGAGGTCGCAGTTGGTGTGTGTTTTCTTCTGGTATACAGTGTGTCCTAGTGTGCCATCTGTTCTTTTGTAGATTAGTACACCTAGGAATGGTAGTTGTTTGTTTATTTCGGTTTCCATGGTGAACTTGATTTTGGGGTGTGTGCTGTTTAGGTATGTTAGGAAATTGTTTAGGTTTTCTTTTCCATGGGGCCAAATCACAAATGTGTCATCGATGTATCTTAGCCATAGTTTGGGTTTGTGGGTGGCATTAGCCAGGGCTCTGGATTCGAATTCTTCCATGAACAGGTTTGCAATGACGGGTGACAGTGGTGATCCCATAGGGGCTCCTTCAATTTGCTTGTATCTTTGTCCTTTGTATATGAAATATGTGTTGGTTAAGCTGTGTTCTGTTAGTTCCATGAGGTGTTTAGCTGGTTGGTATTTATTTTTGATGATTTCGAGAGTTTCTTTTATCAGGACTTGAGTGAATAGTGAAACCACGTCGAAACTTACAAGCAGATCTTCTTGTTCTACGTGTAGATCTTTGATCATTTCTAAGAAGTGGTATGAGTTTTGTACATATGAAGCTGCGGTTTCAACATGGGACTGTAGTTGTTTTGCTGTGTTTAGCTAGGTTTTGTCGTGGTGCTCCTTTGGAGCTGACTATGGGTCTGAGAGGTATGCCTTCTTTGTGTATTTTTAGGAGGCCGTATAGTTTGGGGCATCTGGAAGATTTTTCTCTTGGGATGATCGTCTGTTGGATTTCTTTGCTTATGTGGCTGGTTATAATTTTATATATATATATATGCATATGTATTATAAAAAAGTATATCCAAATTTAATTAATTATGTGATGTATTCTACACGTGGTGGTACAAAACTTGGTGACTTGGAGGAATACTTTTAATTATACAATCATACAATACAAGAGCACACAATAGATACAAACTAAAGGTTAATCGCACCAAACTTGATTGCAGGAAATACAACTTCAGCAACAGAGTGGTCAATGTCTGGTATACTCTACCTGACTCTGTGGTTTCTTCCCCAAACCCCAAAAACTTTAACCTTAGACTGTCTACTACTGACCTCACCCCTTTCCTAAGAGGTCTGTTGGGGGTATGAATAAGTGCACCAATGTGCCTACCATCCCTGTCCTATTGTTTCTTTTTATTTTTCTTGTATGTTTCCATTTCATGTATTCATAACTATGTTTATACTTAAACCTGTTATCTTATAATCGCTTGACAAATAAATAAAAAAATCCTTGTCTGAAAGAAGTAATATTAAATAGAATGAAAGGACTAGTACAGCAACAAATGGCCTAGAGTTTGTTGAGCCATTACCACATGGACAAAACTGGAAAGACATAGAAGTAAAGTCATTTTAAAAACTGACAGAAATCACCTCTTTTAGAAAACCTCTGAAAGAGATGGACTCAAAAGCTGGCTAATCCTGCTGCTGCAATAGTTGGAATGCAGTATGGTAGGCTGACTCTCACCACAGCCAGGAGTTTGATCCTGACCAACTCAAGGTTGACTCAGCTTTCCATTCTTTTGAAGGCAGTAAAATGCAGAGCCAAATTGTTGGGGGCGATATGCTGATTCTGTAAACCATTTAGAGAACAGTGTAAATTACTATGGAGCAGTATAGAAATTAAAGCCCATGTAACACTGCACCAACGGATGGAAAGAGGATGTAAAACGGAGAGAAACACTTGCCATCCATTGGTTAATGCGATGCTTCCGTTCTGTACTCACTGCCTCCATTTTTCATCCTCTCTATCCGTCCAGCATCCGTCGACTGAGGTTGCATCCGCTCAAAAAGGTTTCACCTGCTCAAAACATTTTGAGTGGAAAATGTATCCAACGCGTCCATTCTGGATCCGCAATGCATCCTGGGAACATCCGTTCTACATCCGTCGTCATCCATTACACGTCCGCTATATCAGCTAGGCATCAACTGCGCATCCGCACAACTCGCATCCACTCCAGCGGAAAACAGACACAGGGAGGAAGCGAAACGGATGCGGAATGGATGCGCAGCATTAGTAGCACGGATGGAGAAAGGATGAAAGCGGATGCAGCTCGCAAAGAAAGCATTTAAAATGGAAAAAACGTTCGCAGAGGGGACCTATCTCGGATATTAAGGATGTCTAGAGGATGCCGAGAGGATGCAAAAGGACACATCGTGGAAAACCTATATTGCCTATAAAAAGGGGGAGGAACTCACCTGGATCTCACTTTCAGTCCAGCAGCCCTGCTGTGAAGACCTCTGCAGCCTTCATGTGGCTCTTGCTCTTCCACAGCATCCAGTCATCTCCACCATGGATCGTCACACACTCCTTTTGGTAGCCACCATCGTTCTGCAACAGTGCGAAGCCATCTACAGGCTCTTTCAACTGTTCTACAGGAAGAAAAGGAGGCGGCCAAAAAGTGGCCAAAGGGTCTGGGTCCGAAGATGGATTGGGAGAAGAGCAGAGTACAGACTGTACAACAAGCTGATGGTGGAGCTGAGGAACGAAGACCCTCGTGCATTCCAGAACTTCATGAGGATGCCTCCAGCCATGTTTGATGAAGTTGTGGAGCGGCTGAGACCCAGGTTGACCAAGGCAAACACCAACTTCCGGCCCAGCCTGGACCCTGGGCTCAAGGTGGCACTGACTCTGCACCACCTGGCCTCAGGGACCACCTACAGGAGCATGCAGTACGGCTGGAGGGTGCCACACAACACCATCAGCATTGTGGTCAGAGAAGTGGTGCAGGCTATCATCGAAGAATACCCGGAGGAGCTCCTCCAGTGCCCCTCCACTGAAGAAGGCTGGAAGAAAGTTGCAGAGCACTGGTATCAGAAGTGGAACTTCCCCCACACCATTGGAGCCATAGATGGGAAGCACGTGGCCTGCAAAGCTGCAGCCAAGTTCAGGTCCACTTATTTCAACTACAAGGGCTTCTTCAGCATCATCCTCTTCGCCATGGTCGATGCAGACTGCAAGTTCATGTACATCGATGCTTCAGGTAACACCTCATCTTCAGATGCCCAGGTATACAACGCCAGTCACCTCAAGGAGGGGCTGGAACACAACCTCATCATGGGTTTCCCAGATCCAGACCCCCTGCCCAACGACACACAAGATATGCCCTACTTCATCGTAGGGGATGACGCCTTCTCCCTCAGAACCTACCTCATGAAGCCCTATACCTCCAGATGCCTCACCCGTGAAGAGAGGATCTTCAACTACAGGCTGTCCAGGGCAAGGCAGGTAGTGGAGAACGCCTTTGGCATCCTGGCCAACAGGTTCCAGATACTTCTCACCACCATGCAGCGTCGCCCACAGACCATGAGGAGGATCATGGAAGCTTGCTGCATCCTGCACAATCTCATCGAACCCGCTATCTTGTGTTGCAGAACAGGCTCGTGGATCTCCAAGGCAATGGGGACATGGAGCCTGGGGAATGGAGGCAAGGGCGAAACCTGATTGACACTGAGGATGTGCAAGGCCCCAACAGAGCTTCACGTGAAGGGAAGAAGCAGCGCAACCTCCTTCGACACTGGTGTAACTCCCCAGTTGGAGCAGTGGAGTGGCAAGACAGGATGATAGATGATTAATGGATGCTTCCTTCAGCCTGTCTCATCATACGGATGAGATTGGGCCATGTATGTTGGGTGGGCCTACAATGAACAGGGCATTTAATCAAGAGTTGTGTTTATGTTGACATGTGTGGATGAATGATTACATTATTATTGATAATAAAGGGCCATAGGTGTGGCACCTGGGAGGGTGGACCATACAGTCCCATTCTGCTTGCACTGGAAGTTTATCTATCCCACAGATATTACCCATCCCACAGGTATCCCTGCCCATCCCACTTCTATCCTTACCCATCCCACAAGCATGCAAAGGTTTAAACCATTTCTAAAAGTTTCCACCAAGACTTTATTGACAAAAATAAATGAAGCAAGTGTGTGAAGCAAAGATAAACTTTATTAATAACAAACTGTAAAAGCAAAATGACCCAAGTCAAGTGTCCAAAGCAAAAATAAAGTCAACAGGTAGCCACCCAGTTTCTGGCACTCTTCTCAGTCAGTCTGAGGCATTCCCATCGTCTCAGGGGTGAAGGGTCCAGGTGCTGGGGAGGTGGCTGCTGCTGGATTGCTGGTCTGAAGCGCCACTGGGGTGCCTGGCCCCAAGAGGACAACAGGGGATGGTGTGTTGAGGAAGCTCTCAGACAGCTGGCTCAGCCCCGTGATGTTGAGAACCCCTTCCTCCATGACGTGGGGTGTCAGCCCCAATACCGATGACAGATGTTCTGAGGCTGGGCTTGGCTGTGGGGTGGAGGAAGGAGCAGTGTAGTGGGGCTGTCTGGTCTGCAGCTGGGTGAGGACTGGCATCGGTGGCATTGGTGGCGTGGGTGGCATCAGTGGCATCAGTGGCACCTGTGCCTGGACTGGGAAGGGCTGCCTATGCTGCTGGACCTCCTGGTAGCCATAGCCTTGGTAGGGGAGGGCCTGTGGAAAGCCTTGGAAGGGCAGTGACATCCCCAGGGGTGGAGGAGCAGGCCTGGACTGGGTGGGAGCAGGTTCAGCTTGGTCTGGAGAGTTGTGAAGAAGATCGGTGATCCTGTCCTTCACCACCTGGTACTGGGGTTCCAACATGTTCATGAGGGTCTGGTTGACGTAAGTGAGGAAGGGCTTGCTGTTGGAGGATGGGGCGTCAGTGTGTACCAGCTGAGAGAGAAGATCTACGCTGCTCCTGATGGTGTCCCTGATCTCCAGCAGGACAGTGTGGCTCTGCCCCTCCGGTCTGCCTCTCTGCCTTTCGGTGGAGGTGGAGCTGGGGGTGGATGCGGGTTGGGCTGTGGTGGAAATGCCCTCTCCTTGCTCCCACTGTGTCAGGGAGTCCTCCACGCGCTCTGCCATGGGTAGTACAGCTGTCGGGGGGGTCTCCATCGTGGCACGCTCCGCAGATTCCTGCCTGGACACAGAAGCTGACTCTTGGCCAGGAGAGGACTGGCTCTCAGCAGGCTGCCTGAGAGAGAGGGTTGTGAGAGGGGCTGCTTCTTGGTGGGAGATCTCACCCTCCAAGAAGCTGCACTTGGCCATCACGTAGGTCTCTCTGTCCGTCAGCTTGACTGTGGCCTGGCCAGACTTCTCTAGGTGCAGCTTCCCGTACCAGGTGTGCATGTGCTTCCACCAGCCAAGGAGCACCTCCGAAGTGTAGCCCAGGCTCTCCGCCTTCTCTCTCCAAGCAGCCTGCTTCCTCTTGGTGTCTCGATAGAGCCTGTGTCCCTTCTGCCAAAGATATTCATTCTCCATCAGCCACTCCAGCACGTCCTCCTCATGTTCCTCTTCGATTGTGTATTGCCTCCTCTCCTGTTCATGCATCTGCCTCTTCCTCCCTTTGGCAGGGCCATATGGGCCCTCATCAGAAGGGCTTCAAGGTTGTAGGGGCTGCTCTTCCACACCAGCAGCAGCAGCAGCAGCAACAACAACAACAGGAGCAGCAAAAGCAGGAGCAGCACCAGCACCAGCACCAGCAGCACTAGCAAGACCAGGGGCACCAGCAGCACCAGCAGGAACAGCAGCACCAGCAGGAACAGGAGCACCAGCAGGACCAGCAGGACCAGGAGCAGCGCCAGCAGAGTAAGCACCAGCAGGACCAGCAGGACCTGGAGCAGCACCAGCAGAGTAAGCACCAGCAGAAGCACCAGCACCAGGAGCAGTGCCAGCAGAGTAAGCACAAGCAGAAGCACCAACACCAGGAGCAGTGCCAGCAGAGTAAGCACCAGCAGAAGCACCACCACCAGAAGCAGCATCAGCAGAAGCACCACCTCCAGAAGCAGCAGCAGCAGAAGCACCAGCACCAGAAGAGTGAGCCCGGGCAGCAGAAGCCCCAGCAGAGGCAGAGTCAGGGCCAGGGCGTGGGAGGTTGGCCCTGTCCCTCTTGCCAGGGCTGGCAGCAGATGGCAGAGGCTTCCTTTTCTTCCCCATGGTTGTTGGGTTGCTGGCTGGCTGGCAAGCTGTGTCTGGAAGCTGGTCTTTCCTCTGAATGGTGACCTGCTTGCGAGCTGCTTACCTTTATATCCGAGGGGCTGACGCAATGCATCCTCCCTGCATGCGCAGTGAACGCTAGGCATCCGCTAGGCATCTGCTCTTTCTGTTCCGCGTCCGCTTTGCTGTGCTCCCCCGGAAGCCTTGCGGATGTGTCATCCGCTCCCATCCGCTTCCATCCGCTAGGCTGGAGCATCCGCTTTCCATCCGCCCTACGTCCTCCCCCCGTCCGTTCCTTTCCGTGTTGTCTGCTCTGGTTATGCAAATTCGGGGCACTTTTGAGAGCGGATAACAACGGGTGGAACATTTTGCTCGTCCACTGTGTCCTTTTTACAAACGTTTTGCATCCGTCGGCCAGTGTGACAGGGCCTTAAAGTGCTATTTCTGTTCCTCTGTTCAGAAATACTGGGAATGCATATTCACATTGATGCTTGTCTGTCCTCTCAGCCCATAGATGGTTTCAAATTACAGATATTAAATTAAATTAGAGATTAGTAGACTGTGTTCACCTGCTATTGGGGTACTCTGTATTCCTAATGGCTTGTCATGCAGAAGAATTCACTGAGGAGAAAGAAATTCTGATTTAATGCCAAGGAAGATCTCTTCTTAACTGAAATTATATTTTCTACTCAACACACTACTCACAGGACCAAAATGGGAAGGGAGGAAAGGTTAAATCTTTTCTCCACTGATTTTGTTGTTGAACACAAAATTAGAATCCCCCATGTTTATTTTGAATTTACTATAACAACAGCAACACTCCATCAATGTCACTGCAGATTTTCAAAGAAACTTTCATTTAACAATCCATAACATGGTAATTATCTTCTGAGTCATATCCTACCATCTATTTGAATTTCTGTGTTAGCTTTTTATTTTATTCTATCCTCCAAAAAAGCTAATTTGTATGTCATAAAATAGTTCTTACATATTTTATTTTTATCTCTGAAAAATTACATTACAAGCCTGAGGTTAAAATTATACATTTCAAGAATGGAAGCATCCCATTCCATGACAAGTTTATTATTTTATATTGTACTGAAGACAGGTATGGCATCAGAATACAATCTTAAGAGTGAGGCTTTTCGACTTTTTAATAATATCAAGGAGTGTGTCTGGAATACAAAAAGGAGTGAAATCTTTATCCATTATTCCCCAGGAACTCAGCAATAGTGGAAAAATATTCCCAATATAATTTATTTATGTAAACTTTAAGCAATGAAATTTAACAATATGTGTGCAAGCAGAGGAACTATGTTATTCACAAACACTTAAAACTGTCAGGTTAAAAATACCTACAGCAGGGGTGCTAAACTGGTGGCCAATAGGCCGGATGCGCCCGTGCAGGCCATGACCACCCCAGCTCTGCAAAGGCAAAAACATCACGCTATGTAACAATACATCATGTGACATGATCAAGTTTGACACCCGTGGCCTACAGTCTACTTTCTTTAAAAAAAAAAAAAAAAAGATCAGTCTGCTTGGGAGAGGTAGTTGTAAGAGAAAAACTAACAGAAAGCAGAGAAATTGGGTTTTTTAAAAAAATGCAGAATGGGTGAAAAAGATATGAGCATTGATATTAGAATGAGACATAAATCCAGGGGAAGAGCAGAGGAAGAAGGAATGTTTGTGAAAAGAAGAAATAACTTACCAATAAAGGAGAATATTTGTAGCTCAGGGTTGAAATGTGGGGTCCTAGGTGCTCTCTGAGCATAGTTATTTTCTTGCAGAATTTTCATTATCCAAACTAGGTAACATCATCAGTGCTAGGACACTAGATGTTAAGGGCCTGTCACATAGGCCGACGGATGCAAAAAGTATGTAAAAAGGACACAGCAGACGAGAAAATTTTCCATCCATTGTTATCCACTCTCAAAAGCGCCCCAAATTTGTATAAACAGAGCGGACAACAACGGAAAGGAACGGACGGGGTGAGGACGTAGCAAGGATGTAAAGCGGATGCTCCACGGAAGCCTAGCAGATGGAAGCAGATAGAAGTGGATGGCACATCCGCAGGGCTTCCGGGGGAGCACAGCGAAGCGGACGTGCAGCGGAAGGAACAGATGCAGAGCAGATGCCTAGCAGATGCCTAGCGGATACAAAGCGTTCACTGCGCATGCGGGGAGGATGCATTGCTTCAGCCCCGCGGATATAAAAGGATGCAGCTCGCAAGCAGGTCACCATTCAGAGGAAAGACCTGCTTCCAGACACATCTCCAGCCAACAACCATGGGGAAGAAGAGGAAGCCTGTGCCATCTTCTGCCAGCCCTAGCAAGAAGGACAGGGCCACCATCCCACCCCCTGGCCCTGACTCTGCTTCTGCTGGGGCTTCTGCTGCTCAGGCTGACTGCTGGTGCTGGGGCTTCTGCTGGGGCTTACTCTGCTGACACTGCTCCTGGTGCTGGGGCTTCTGCTGGGGCTTACTCTGCTGGGGCTGCTCCTAGTGCTGGTGCTTCTGCTGGTGCTTACTCTCCTGGCGCTGCTCCTGGTGCTGGTGCTTCTGCTGGTGCTTACTCTGCTGGCGCTGCTCCTGGTGCTGCTGGTGCTGCTGGTGCTGCTGGTGCTGCTGGTGCTGCTGGTGCTGCTGGTCCTGCTTTTGCTGCTACTGTTGTTGTTGCTGGTGGTGGTGGTGTGGTGGAGCAGCCCCTAGAACCTCGAAGCCCCTCTGATGAGGGCCCAGAAGGCCCTGCCAGAGGGAGGAAGAGGCATATGCGAGAACGGGAGAGGAGGCAATACTCCATCGAAGAGGAACATGAGGATGAGGTGCTCGAATGCCTGAGGGAGAACTAGTACCTATGGCGGAAGGGACACAGGCTCTATCAAGACATCAAGAGGAAGCAGGCTGCTTGGAGAGAGAAGGCGGAGAGCCTGGGCTACACTTCGGAGGTCCTCCTCGGGTGGTGGAAGCACATGCACACCTGGTACGGGAAGCTGCACCTAGAGAAGTCTGGCCAGGCCACAGTCAAGCTGACGGACAGAGAGACCTACATGATGGCCAAGTGCAGCTTCTTGGAGGGTGAGATCCAAGAGGAGCAGCCCCTCTGACAACCCTCTCTCTCAGGCAGCCCACAGAGAGCCAGTCCTCTTCTGGCCAAGAGTCAGCTCCTGTGTCCAGGTAGGTATTTGTGGAGCGTCCCATGACGGAGACCCCCCCGACAGCTGCACTCCCTGTGGTGGAGCACGTGAAGGACTCCCTGACACAATGGGAGCAAGGAGAGGGCACTTCCACCAGAGACCAACCCACACCCACACCCAGCTCCACCTCCACAGAAAGCAGGCAGAGAGCCAGACCGGAGGGGCAGAGCCACACTGTCCTGCTGGAGATCAGGGACACCATCAATAGCAGCGTAGATCTCCTCTCTCAGCTGGTACACACCAACATACCATCCTCAAACTGCAAGCCCTTCCTCACCTACGTCAACCAGACCCTCATGGACATGTCCGAATCACAGTACCAGGTGATCAAGGAGAGGATCACCGGTCTTCTGCCCAACCCTCCAGACCAAGCTGAACCTGCTCCGACCCAGTCCAGGTCTGCTCGTCCACCCCAGGTGATGTCACAGCCTTTCCAAGGCTTTCCACAGGCCCTCACCTACCAAGGCTATGGCCACCAGGAGTTCCAGCAGCATAGGCAGCCCTTCCCAGTCCAAGCACAGGTTCATCGAACGCCACCGATGCCACCCATGCCACAGATGCCACCCATGCCTCACCTCGCTCAGCTGCAGACCAGACAGCCCCACTACCCTCCTCCTTCCTCCACCCCACAGCCAAGCCTGGCCTCAGAACATCTGTCATTGGTCTTGGGACTGACACCCCATGTCATGGAAGAAGGGGCTCTCAACATCACGGGACTGAGCTCTCTGAGAGCTTCCTCCACACACCATCCCCTGTTGTCCTCTCGGGGCCAGGCACCCCAATGGTGCCTCAGACCAGCACTCCAGCAGCAGCTACCTCCACAGCACCTGGACACTTCACCCCTGAGACTATGGGCACACCTCAGAGTGACTGAGAAGAGTGCCAGAGACTGGTTTGCTACCTGTTGACTTTATCTTTGCTTGGGACACTTTACTTGGGTCATTTTGCTTTTACAGTTTGTTATTAATAAAGTTTATCTTTGCTTCACACACTTGTTTCAGTTCTTTTAGTCAATAAAGTCTTGGTGGAAACTTTTAGAAATGGTTTAAGCCTTTGCATGCTTGTGGGATGGGTAATAGCTATGGGATGGGCAGGGATACCTGTGGGATGGGCAGGGATACCTGTGGTATGGGTAATAGCTGTGGGATGGGTTAGGATAGCAATGGAATGGGAAGGGATACCTGTGGGATGAGTAATAGCTGTGGGATAGATAAACCTCCAGTGCAAGCATAGTGGGACTGTATGGTCCACCCTCCCAGGCGCCACACCTATGGCCCTTTATTATCAATAACAATTTAATCATTGATCCACACATTTCAACAAAAACACAACTCTTTATTAAATGCCCTGTTCATTGTAGGGCCACTCAACATACATGGCCCAATCTCATCAGTGTGATGAGACAGGCTGAAGGAAGCATCCATTAAGCATCTACTCCACTGCTCCAGCTGGGGAGTTGCACCAGTGTTTCAGGAGATTGTGCTGCTTCTTCCCTTCACGAGGAGCTCTGTTGGGGCCTTCACCTCCACAGTATCTATCTGGTTTCACCCTTGCCTCCATTCACCAGGCTCCATGTCCCCATTGCCTTGTTGGAGATCCACGAGCCTGTTCTGCAACACAAGGTAGCGGGTTCGATGAGATTGTGCAGGATGCAGCAAGCTTGCACGATCCTCCTCATGGTCTGTGGGCGACGCTGCATGTACCTGAAACCTGTTGGCCAGGATGCCAAAGGTGTTCTCCACTACCTGCCTTGCCCTGGACATCCTGTAGTTGAAGATCCTCTCTTCACGGGGGAGGTATCTGGAAGTGTAGGGCTTCATGAGGTAGGTTCTGAGGGAGAAGGCGTCATCCCCCATGATGAAGTAGGGCACATCTTGTGTGTCATTGGGCAGGGGGTTTGGATCTGGGAAGCCCATGATGAGGTTGCGTTCCAGCCCCTCCTTGAGGTCACTGGCGTTGTATACCTGGGCATCTGAAGATGAGCCATTGCCTGAAGCATCGATGTACATGAACTTGTAGTCAGCATCGACCATGGCGAAGAGGATGATGCTGAAGAAGCCCTTGTAGTTGTGATAAGTGGACCCTTAGTTGGCTGGAGCTTTGCAGGCCACGTGCTTGCCATCTATGGCTCCAACGGTGTGGGGGAAGTTCCACTTCTGATACCACTGCTCTGCAACTTTCTTCCATCCTTCTTCAGTGGAGGGGCACTGGAGGAGCTCCTCCGGGTATTCTTCGATGATGGCCTGCACCACTTCTCTGACCACAATGCTGATGGTGTTGTGTGGCACTCTCCAGCCATACTGCATGCTTTTGTAGGTGGTCCCTGAGGCCAGGTGGCGCAGAGTGAGTGCCACCTTGAGCCCAGGTTCCAGGCTGGACCAAAAGTTGGTGTTTGCCTTGGTCAACCTGGGTCTCAGCCGCTCCACAACTTCGTCAAACATGGCTGGCAGCATCCTCATGAAGTTCTGGAATGCACGAGTGTCTTCGTTCCTCAGCTCCACCATCAGCTTGTTATACAGTCCGTACTCGGCTCTTTTTGCGATCCATCTTCGGACCCAGACACTTCTTCACATAGAACAGGTGAAAGACGCCTCCTTTTCTTCGCATAGAACAGGTGAAAGAGCCTGTAGAGGGTTTCGCACTGTTGTGGAACGATGGCGGCTACCAAAAGGAGTGTGTGACAATCCATGGTGGAGATGACTGGATGCTGTGGAAGAGCAAGAGCCAGATGAAGGCTGAAGAGGTCTGCACCGCAGGGCTGCTGGACTGAAAGTGAGATCCAGGTGATTTCCTCCCTCTTTTTATTGGAAACATAGGTTTTCCGCTAGTTGTCCTTTTGCATCCTCTAGGCATCCTCCAGACATCCTAAATATCTGAGATACATCCCCTATACGAACTTTTTTTCCGTTTTAATGCTTTGTATGCGTGCTGCATCCGCTTTCATCCTTTCTACGTCCATGCTACTAATGCTGCGTGTCCGTTCCATGTCCGTTTCGCTTCCTCCCTGTGTCTGTTTTCTGCTGGAGTGGATGCGAGTTGCGCGGATGTGCAGCGGATGCCTAGCGGATTTAGCGGATGCGTAACGGATGACGACAGACGTATAACGGATGTTTCCCATATGCGTATCGGATGTAGAACGGACACGTTGGATACATTTTCCGCTCAAAAAGTTTTGTGCAGCTCAAAACCTTTTGAGCGGATGAAATTTCAGTAGACGGATGCTGGACGGATAGAGAGTATGAAAAACGGACGCAGTGAGTACAGAATGGATGCATCGCATTAACCAACAGATGGCAAGTGTTTCTCTCCGTTTTACATCCTCTTTCCATCCGTTGGTACTGTGTGACAGGGGCTTTACCTAGTTTGGCTAATGAAAATTCTGCAAGAAAACAACCAAGGTCAGAGAGCACCAAGGACCCCTGAGAAATAACTTAGGAGAACTAGAAAATCTTGCCCCTGGCTGGCCTTGCCCCTCTCCACACACCCCTTCCCTCCCCCCCCCCCCATCCGTCTTTATTGTGCATGCCCAATATTGCTGACTGGGTTCTTCCATGCCCAGTCATTCCTTAAGAATTTTCTTTTTCCCTACCAACTGTTTCTATGATCAGCTGTGCCTGGATTCCCCTTGCTGTCTTACCCAGGAGGTTTCCCTGAGGCCCAGGAAGGCAAAAAATGGAGGGGGGTGCAGCGCGCGCGCACACACACACACACACATGCTCCAATTTTTGCCTTCCTGGGCCCCAGGGAAGCTTCCTGGGGGCAAAAATGCCACCCAGGAGGCTTCCCTGAGGCCCAGAAGGCCCCAAAATGGAGGGTGGGGTACTGCGTGCCCCTCCAGGCTCTATTTTTTTTCTTCCTGAGCTCTAGGGGAGCCTTCTGGAACCAAAACACCCTCCCCAGAAGGCTTCCTTGAGGCCCAGAAGGCTGCATGTCCCCCCAGCTCCATTTTTTCCTCTTCCTGAACCTCAGGGAAGCCTTCTGGGAGCAAAAACGTATCCCCCCCAGGAGGGTTCCCTGGGGCCCAGAAGGCCCAAAAGATGGGAGGGGGGTGCTGCCAAAAAAACAACAACATCAAGCCAAGCCCACCCAATCACATTAAAATGCCCACCTAGCCACACCCACAAAACTAGTTGTTAAAAAATTTGAATTCCACCCCTGGTGCAAACAGCCAGAACAATAAAATGCAGTGTCTTTCAAAGCTGTTTGCTTCCTCCACAAAATGTCATAAAAGATATATAATTCCTTATTTTTGATTTCATAATTAATAAGCACATCAATGTATAAGTAGCAACTAGCACTTTAATTTCAGTGCAGACATGCTCAATAAATGTCGATTTCACAACACAAATCCTATGCATGGATTCTACAAGGATTTCAAAGACCAGTAACTATCAAGCTTTGATCCAGGCAAAAGATTTTAAATTAATTTCTACTTTCTGGAATCTGATTCCTTTCACATTTCATGATTCAAGAATTAGATTCTCAGAGATACTCAGCATTTCTACTTTATAATTCAAAGTCCATTGAGACTATAAGGAGGCAATTTCTGAAGATATAAAAAAATTATGGGTGAAATGATCTTGTGGGGGAAGAATTGCAACAATTATTGAGAATTTATTAAAACAAAAAAGTGGAACCTCATATTTCTAATCTCATAAATAGGAACTAGGTGTTTTAAATTCCAGAGACATATTTAGCATTAACAGGTTTTTTGTTTTGTTTTGTTTTATATGTGTGAAAACTACCAGCTTCTAGGTGGATCAACAGCTAACAGTAGTTAGTTTTCTAAAAAATTATTCATTGTAACACATGAACAGGAATACTTAATTCATCTCTGCCAGCAGCCTTTTATTTTATAACAAGAGTATTTAAATACACAGGAGAGGAATGGAGGCTGCTGACAAACTCTGTAAAGAAAACCTCAGTAAAGTAAATATTGGGAGAACTCCTTTCCTGGGTTTATTATTTGATCACCTGTTAAAAAGTGCATGAGATTGAAAGAAAAGGAACAGAATGCATGGACATATCTCTAATGAATTGAAAACAAAACAAAAAAGACATAGGTATTGAAAAAAGTTAGAAGAATGAATGATTTTAGGAAATATTAAAAAGGCAGAATATTATATTTTTCCTAAAGGAGAAACAGGTTTCTAAAGACTCAATCCCAGCTCCCTGCCACCAGCAGATATTTTGGTGCCATCTTATCTACAAAACAAAAGACCTCAGGTCCAGGATGATGGGATCTTCCTTAGGGGGAAAGCCATTCAGCCACAATAGGAAATTACCCTTCACTGCATCAACCAAGCCTGGGATACAAACAACTTCAGCTATGACTGCATAGCCCCTTGGAGTCTGACAGCCAATAGGATATCTACCCTTGCCACAGTATCAGGAAGCTCAGAGACAAGATCCAAGAGAGTGTGTGTTTGTGTGTGTGTATCCTCCATATGGTCATTACCCAGAATCACACGTGCTTGTTGGTTCTGCTTCACCATTAAACCATTCTTTCAAGCAGCCTCCATGTTTCCAGTGTCTTTCTTCCCATTTGGAACTGAATCCAGATTGACATTTCTTCCAACAGTATTATCATGAAAGCAGTTTTTTTGTACTGGTCTATATTTATAATGCCTCAAAAGTTAAAGCTAACAGAACATAGTTAATTGCACATATATTTAGGTTTCCAGTTTCTTGTTCTGATAAGAATGTTTATGTATTTGACTTTATAAGAATGTATTTGATGTTTATGTATTTGACTTTATAAGCATTTCACATAAAAATACTTCTTACCTGGGATATTCGGTTCCCCAGAAGAAAGGCTTCTGGAGTTCTCCTGCTGGAAACCCTATAGTGATTTTAGAAGAGGAAGAGGAGAAGAAAGAATTCAGTCTCACCCATTAAAGAAGTCTGAGATTTTCTTAGACAAGGTAGTATCTGATACTTTCTGCACACAAGGGCAACAGTTAATCTAATGGTTTAAACAATGAATTTCAATCAGAAGCATAGAATATATAGGAAGCCCTTCCTTCCTTCTTTCCCTCCTCCCTCCCTCCCTCCCTCACAGCTAAAATTCAAGTAAACAACTTACCATTGAAATACCATGATATCTAAAAACTGGCTTGTGTAGACATTCTATTGGTTGGGTCACAGTGGTGGGATTCAAAAAAATTTACTACCAGTTCTGTGGGCGTGGCTTGATGGACGTGCAGGGGAAGAATACTGTAAAATCTCTGGTCAGTGGCGGTACTTGCCAGTTCTCCGAACTACTCAAAATTTCTGCTACTGGTTCTCCAGAACTGGTCAGAACTTTCTGAATACCACCTCTGATGGGTCAGGTTATTATCCAAATTTGGTCCTGATGGCTAAACAATTTTAAATTGTGTCACATCATCAAAACAATCTCCTATGTACAACTTGAATACCTTTGGTTAACCTAAGAATATACAAATAGTGTGTTGACCAGCTTCTTATTAAAAGTATTACAATATAAAAGTATATAAGAGGGTTGATGGTTACTGCTTTTTATTGTTTTGTCATTGGATTTTTATCTTAATAAGCTTCCCAGAGTCACTGACAGTGAGTCAGGTAGCCATATACATTTTCTAAAATAAATAAATTTTGCGACTTAAAGAAATGTCCAGGCTTTTTCCATAGACTTAGATATTGGAGTTACAATTCTCATCAGCCCTCAGTGGCCAAAGTAAGCTATTTATATAATATTGTTTTATACAAGTGCTTATGTAGATAGCACAAAGAAAGCCTAGGAATTACAGTAGAAAGAGACAGTCTAGATTAACAGCAAAAGCTGCAAATAATTGACCTTAAATACTAAGAAATATATTGCAGAAACTCTAGGTAGAAGCTTTAATGAACAGGGAAGGAGAGAATAAAGATTTCCATGAGGGGGGGGGGGAAATACTCAAAACATGACTGGATAAACATGTAAATGAAGCTTTCCTGCATAGCTTATTTAGGTGTTCTTTTTTTTAAACCCTAAATTAATGTTTGCAAGGGGCAAACAGACTGCCTTTGGGGCAAAATATAACTAAATAGTTTTGTATACGAAGCTAGAATGAAGATATTGTTATATCTGAGTTGACTTTATACAACTGCTGACTCTGTAAACTGCTTAGAGAGGGCAGTAAAGCACTGTGAAGTGGTATATAAATCTAAGTGCTATTGCTATTGCTAAAGGTCACTGAATATGAACTAGACATTTAATAAGCAAACTATGCAGTATTTTACCAGCTCTGCATATGCCCCAATGTTCTTACACAGCACAAATTAGATGACATGGTCATTCCAGGAATGTAGAAGATCAGGAGGAAAGCCTTCAGGCTCCAACATTTGGGGCAGCTTAGAAAAAACAAACTTTTGGAAAACTTTTGTTTATTTGTTTTATTTTTAATGAACCAATTTATTTACTCCACTCAATTTCTCAACCTACTCATAGAATCCAAACAGTATGCAGCCACAACCATAATTTAAGGTTAATTTCCAAGCCAAAATAACGCTATTAACAGCAACTAACCTATGTGCCCACAAACTGAAGAAGAGTAATGGTCATTGTTCCAAATCATATTTCACTCCTTTTCCCCAAAGTATACAAAGCAGAGGGGTTTTTTTTGTTTTTGTTTTCATTTGTCAATTGCTTACAAGATAATAGGTATAAGTAAAAACATAGTTATGAATACATGGATACATCTAAGAAAAATAAAAAATATATAAAAGAAACAATAGGACAGGGATTGTGCGCTTTTGCATGCCCCAATTGGTGCGCTTATGCATGCCCCATACAGACCTCTCAGGAAAGGGGTGAGGTCAATGGTAGACAGTGTAAGGTTAAAGTTGTCAAAATGTCTAATGGTAGGTTGGTCCACAGGAGATGCCATCACTAAGAACACTTGACAATAGAGTACATGAAAATGACAATCCTTCAAATGAGAGATCCTCGACAAGTATAGATTCAACCCATAGAAGGACAGGAATACTTCAGTCACTATGTATGTTAAGAAAAGTGAGTCTGACAGTTATTCTGCCAATCTTGAGCAGAAGGAGATTGAAAAGTACGCTGATTTCTTCCAGGGTCCTTTCTGTAATGGTGCCTATTTAATTCTATTCAGAGATAAGAAAGACCAAGTAATAATATTTCCTCTTGTCATGTAATTTAGTTCTTACATTCAGCAAAAGCTATCAGAAGAATCCTAGACCTGAAAAAGTACTCCCTTTAAACATTATAATTCAATAATTTGCAAGCTGCAGTTTATATTGTGTAATTTAAAAATGTTGTTATTAGTAATGGGGATAATTTCTTCATTTCCTCTACTTCTTTTCATATTTGCTTGATTGGCCAAATTATTAAATTCATTATCTCCATACAGATAGACCCTACATAATTCCAAGGGAGGCAGCAAAGCCACCAGCAATCTTCTTCTTTTGCCCACCCATCTTCTGGCTGCTGCTATTAACCTGTTTTGGCATAGGAAACTGAAAACATACCCACCCATCCACCCATCCCCACACACAAAATTGCTGTCTTTTGGGGGATCCCAGGTGAGGATTATGCAGAGTAGATGCTTCCAGCTGGGGAAAAAGGGGGTTAGACTAAAAGATTTCCAAGTGTCAGCTCCGGAAGCCATATTAGAACCAGAAGCTTCCACACTGCCACATTCCTGTGCCTGGGAAAGTAGGAGGTGGTAATTTTAGAGTGTTGGTAGTTAGACATAATAGCATTCTTCTTTTCGGTCAAGATCATGTTATTCCTGCACCTGGAGAAGTGCTTGGAGGGATATCTCAAGTTGGGACGGTTAGATAGACCATGTGATGGACTGATGAGTGCAGGGGTTGGGTTTTGGCTTTTGAAATAGTAAGGGAAAACCTGGAACTCTCAGATTTGGGTTTTTCCAGATGTTCCAGTATACCTACTCTAATAAAAGGAAACTTTGAGAAAATGCCTGTCTTGGAGTTTTTAATTGGAGTTGGGTTTTTCTGGAACCCCGACATTAACCTGAATTTCTAAATAGTTAGCAGCACCCTGAAAGGGGGCTGTCCAGGATGCTGAGCCCCAGTACCAACCTAAAGCTCAGGCGATGCAAGGACTCAGCGAAGATGGAAGAGAAAGGGGAGATCACAGAAGGACCCATGGGAATGGATACCAGAAAACTTACTGAGACCCGGTATTCTCCTTCTGAAGACATGGTATGAGCCCTTGAAGCTGCAGAGGAGACACGAAGGCTAGGCACTCAGCCCAAGGAAATGAATTATTGGAAAAGTTGCCAGACTGATCCAACTCCAGAAATGAGACCGGAGGAAAGGCCACCTGAATATCATTCCGACTACAGCCCAATGAAATCAGCCCACAAGCGAGAATGGAGAGATGTGGGAGCTTTGGGGTCTGACAACTGCTGAGACTGGATCCTGTTGTCTCCATCTTGAAGCCAATCATTGAGAGAGTTCTCAGAGTGTTTTGAGCAACTTCAAGTAGGAAGCTACGTCCTGCAGTCCCAACATCACCAACTGAGATGAAGCTTTAATGCAACCCTTTAATGCAACTTTTCCTGATCCAGGACCTGGCAGTGGAACCAGCATGGTGTTGGCATCTTTCCACTCAGCTAGAGATGACCGGAGAATCAGCTCAGCATGACAAGGGCAAGCAACAAGGGGGAGACAGCAGATGCAGCTGGCATTTGGAATGCTGCAATCGTGTCAATTAGGTACATGTTTCATGTGCTTAACAATTATTAATAATACTCTTCTTATCAATATAATATGAAGCAGGCAGCCCACCCAGTCAACCACATTGCCCATTGTGTCAGCTGATCCCACTTGGGTGGGTTATCCTGGCCATGGCTGGGTTTAGGTACAGTGGGCATCGCACCACCACAGCCTCTACCACCAGTTCTCACACCTGTCCCTGTGGCTCTGCCACCTATTAAGGCCACCTTTTATGGGGACCCCAACAAACTTGCCCATATCGATAACATGGCTATTTCTACCCCACTGGCCAGGCAATGGTTCATGTAGTCTCTGCCAACCTGGAGGGGGAAGCAGCCGAGTGTGTGGTCCAGCTCAATGATGAAGGCACACCAGAGTGGGAAACATCAATACTTTTCTGTAGGAGCTAATGACCAGATTAGAGAATGAGTTCAATACCCTGGAAGCTGAAGCTGAGATCAAGAAAATCAAACAGAAAGGCTGCCCTGCCAAAGAGTATGTCAGAGAAATTAGAAAAATTGCAGGAAAGCTGTGGCACTGGCCAGAGCAATTACTGGTCTACTTTTTCAAGGAGGGCTTAGACAAAGAACTGTTGCACACATGCATCTGCCGAGGGGTCCCAGACTGCATCCATGAGTGGAATTGGGTGGCAGTGGCCATGGACATAGAGCTCCACCAGCACAAGAAACATGGGTCGACTGAACAGAAGCCAGAATCCAACCTGAGACACACACACTTGGGAGATGATCCAGCCCCCACCAAGCTGAAGAATAGCCAAGGGAGGCCTCAGCACAAGCCATCAAGTGTTTATACTGCAGCTAACAAGGCCACTGAGCAGCTGAATGCTGGCACCAACCCATCAGCCAAAAGTCAAGGCCTCAGAGTCAGTCAAACTGAAGAAACTGCTGTGCAGAGCAATGGAGAGGGGGAAATTTGTCTGGCAAGCTGTTGAGGTCTTCCCTTCCCCAAACAGGGAAGTGGGAACTCCAGCCCCAGGACCCCTACTGCCAATAGCCTATAACTGCAATGATGAGGAGGAGGATGACCTGATGGTAAGTGAAGCTATATGCCCTTTTGCCATCCAGTCGAGTCTGATAGTGCCAAAGACTGGGACACAAGGGGAGGTGAAAGCCATCATAGACATGGGCTGCACTTGCTGCCTGATCAGCCTACTCATGGTCCTAAAGTTAGGAATCAGAATGAAGACATTGGCCCAACCCATATAATTCGAGCAAGTCAATGGGTCGTTAATAGGGGAAGCCCCTGTCACTGTCATCACTGAACCTGTACTGTTAGAAATGGGCTGGCACTAGGAGGTCATTCACTTCGTAGTGGTTCTAAAAATGACCAAAGCATTTGGTGGGAAGGGGGGGACAGGAGGCTGAAACTGGGAGTAGGTCCTCTCCCTCCCCCTGATGCTGCCATGGGGGGAGCTGTCCAGCAGCCAAATGGCATTAAACGAAGTGAGAGAGCCGTAGGCACTTCCAAGTCACTCCCAGGCAATCCCAAGTCCCCAAAGAATACTGGAACCTAATAAGGGTATTTAGCAAAGAGGACTGTAATACCTTGCCCCCAACCCCAACCCATGGACTGCCATAGAGTTCATACCAGGGGCGAAACTATGCAAGCTGAAAATGTACTTCACGACCCCAAAAGAGATAAGAATACCAAGAGAGTACATTGATATAAACCTAGCCCGAGGAGTCATGCAACTAGTAAAATCCAGAGTAGCTTCCTCAGTCCATTTTAAAGAAAAGAAATATGGATTGATGAGGCTTTGAGTAGATTTTAGAGGAATAAATGCAGTTTGCGTGGAAAATACCTACTAACTCCTTCTCATGAAAGACCTGTTAGCCTACCTAGCTAAAGGAAAAGTGTTCACAAAGCTAGATCTGTGAGAGGTGTGAATCAGAGAAGGGATGAATGGAAGACAGCCTTCAACTTCCCCTTGGGAATCTTTCAATTTAATAATGCCATTCTGTCTCCAAGGAGCCCCTGCGGTATTTATGCAGCTAATTAATGAGATGCTGCATGAGGGTATAAAGGAATCCTCATATATTTAGATGACATTCGCATCTTCACTGAAACTTCACTGAAAGTTTTGACTGGAGGGGGTGGGTGACGCCTCAGCTGAGCCAATCTCTAAAGTAGACCCTAGAATGTCAATGGGCATTTGAAATGCTCAAGAGACTTTGCTAAGGAGCCAATCCTTAAACATCCAAACCCCAAGAGCCCTTTGTGATCCAAGCCGATACTAGCGATGTCGCCACTGCTGCTGTCCTCTTCCAAAAGAACCAAAAAGGCAACTTGCAGTCCTGCACTTACACCTACAAAAAATTGACCAAAACCAAGAGGAGGTGAGCCATGTGGGAGAAAGAAGCATATGTGATCTGATGGGTGCTGCCAACCTAGCGCCACTTCCTTGAAGACAGCCAAGTGCCTTTCTTTCTTATTTTTTATAATATTTTTAAATATTTTTTTCTTTAACATCCAAACGCACTTTGTGAACAGTGCTTCCCAGTAGTCTGGGTCAATATACTTTACATACAATTCAAATAATGATAGTACCATTTAAATATACATAGTCATAATATTTCAACTTCTAACATTTGTATATACATAGTAATTATAATGTGTTCTATTATATTTCAGTATACATAATACTATTTTCCCAATTTCTGCTTTCTATTTCTCTTTTCTAACCTTTAATAAAATAACCACCATGTTAAAAAAATATTCTACATCTATCCATTATCTCTTGTTCTTTTTAGAATTTCAACTCTTATTAACTTTTTAGTGAATCTTTCATGCTTCTCCTTTGGTATCTTGTAACTCCTTTCATCATGTTTATTTTATGTAAATATTTCATGTGCCACAGCATCTATCTCTTGCTTTTGAGACTCTAGAGCACTCATCCACAGTTTCCACATCATTTTTACCATATGTTATTCTTCATTCTTTTTGATATTTTGAACTCTTAAAGAATAATCTGTCTGTTCCATGTTAAAAATTATAGCTATCTCTTCCATATCTTTGTCTGTTTGTATCATTTTTAGATTTATCTCCTCTGTTCTTTCCTCAGCTTCTTCAGATTTCTGCTCTATTTTCTGAATTTTTTGTTCATTTTTTATTCTGCTTTGCTGGGTTTTTTCTTATCTCATACCTGTGCCCTGCATCAATTCCATCATCTCTCTATGATTCCTTGTTATATTTTGCTGAATACATTGAAACATCAATAATATTTCTCTATAGACTGCATTTGTTTTGAAACATTTTGTGATAATGTAATAAACTAATCACGGCTCAATATTCCTCCAAAATTTCAATATCCCAATTGCCCAGAAACATCAAAATGCCAGTATGAATAAAATTTACACAGTTCCAAAACTATTCCTCTAAATCCCCTAAATTTTATAGACCTTAATTTTTTCCAATTTGCACCCTATAAATTTTCCAAATTTTTAAGTAGTTTAATTTTTCTTCTTTCACCTTGTATGATGTTCTGTCAACTGATCTTAATAATCCAAATTGGCCCACCAGATTTCTCCAAATGCCTTTTATCCACAAAGTCAGATACTCAGTACCAAGGAAAAAGGCAAGCCTACCTTGCCTTAAAAATCTTCAAACAGCTCAATTATACTTCCAAGCAGCCAAAACTCCAGTAGATATGAAATCAAAATGAAAAGGCCTTCCAAATGTTGCTTGTCTTTCACTATTTTCTATCTTCTTCTCTTTGTTATTCTTGTATTATTAAATAATCCTTACTTTCCAAGGTTTTTCCCACCATGTACTAATATAATATCTACTTTGACCAGTGGGTGGCACCCCCACTCTAAGTTCCAGCATTAAACACAGCAAAGCTAAAACAGCTGACTGTTGGCGGGGAAAGGATCAGGGATTTATTTTTTAAAAAAAAAAAAGCAAAGTTCCTCTTTCTTTGTACAGATTCTTCCAGTAATCAAATAGTATTATCCACAAATTAAATAACTTTTCATGCTACTACCAGTTCCAGTCCATTTTTCTATATTTTAAAGCTACATAATCTTGCATTAAAAGTTTGTTTCACTTTTATATTTATAATCTTTCTCCATGTATTAAATCACCGGTTTCTTAATGTTTTGGAGAGTCTTTTTTTAAAGAATTCTTTTTTAGGGTTTAGGTCACTATTGTAGAAGTTGAAAGTTAACTTATCCAGTTTCAATCCTCTGTCCACAAACCAGCACATACTTTTCTTGTCCTGGTTGTCACAGCTTCGGTCTTGCTAAAATGGTCATTGTCTCTGCTGCCAATCAAGAGGGTTTTCTTTTCTTTCCTCATGATCTATAAAGGATCCTCCCTTTCTTCACCACTCCTCCAGGGGGGCTTTGACCCTATAGGATCTCCTGGCAGGCAGGTATTGGCTGGGTTTTATGGTGCTCCACAGAGCTCCACTATCCCACAACCATCTACTGTGATGCCAACCAGTCAAGCACCAAGATGTGGATTACAAAAACCTGGAGGCACTTAGGATCCCATGTAAACTCTCCCCAAAGCAAGTCAGGTAGGTGCAATACTTCAAGCAGTTCAATTTTATGCTAAAATACATCTCGGGGGTGGGGGGGGGACTCTTAGTGGACACTTTGTCACAGAAACCCCAATTCAACAGTAAATGGGAAGAGGTGGTCTATGCCATGCTTTCTTCCTCCCAACCGGCCTCACTAGTCATCACCAGAGGACAAGCGCAACAGCAGAAAACAAGAGAAGGAGGGGGCCTTATGCAAAAGTTAAAAACCGAACTGCCAGCAGTCCCATGGTGCAACAACAACAAAGGGGTGCTGATCCTCAAAGATAGCCTGGCCTGGAAAGGTTCCAAATTGTATGTTCCAAATAGCCTGCATCTCCAAATGCTCCAGGAAATTTTAAGCAGGCAGGGCACTTCAGCTACCTGAAGACCCTGAACCTGGCAAGAAGGCAATTCTGGTGGATCAAAAATAAAAAGGGACATTGAGGACTATGTAAAAAGCTGTGCTACTTGTGCAGCCATGAAAAAAAGATCAGGGAGGCTCCCAGGACTACTCCAACAAGTAATGGACCCATCCTGACCACGGAAAGAGATTGCCATGGATTTCATCGTACAGCTTCCTGAAAGCAGGGGGAGTATGGTAATTTGGACCATGATAGACCTATTCTCAAAACAACCCCACTTCATAGCTTGCTCCAGCCTCCCATCTGCCCATAAATTGGGTAAACTGTTCAGAGAACATATCTAATAGGCTGCATAGTATCCCTCAGAGAATCATCTCTGATAGGAGGGGTCCAATTCATGGCCAAATTCTGGAAGGAGTTCATAAAATCCATTGGATCCTCACAGCAAGACCATCTGAGGACTAACGGGCCCATGAAATGCATGAATGCAATAGTGGAACAATATTTGAGATGTTATGTAAACTATCAGCAAACAGATTGGTCAAAATTGCTGCCATTTGCCAAAGTGGCATACAACAATGCAGTGCATAGTAGCACCAGGCTGACTCCTTTCCAGGTCATTAGTGACATAGAATTTGTCCCCCATGCCCGAGCTCCCTAGGGAGCCCCCTTCATTCATATCACTGACTGACTGGATGGAATCCCTGAAACAAACCTGGGAAAATACAAAGTGAGCCCTTCAGAAAGCATCAAGAACCCATAAAGTGCAACCAATAAGCATTGGGCTCCTCAGAACCCATTCCAAATAGGGAGTAAGGTCTACCTCTCAACCAAGTACTTGAAGCTAAAGCTTCCCTGTTAGAAGTTTGGACCAAAATTCATAGGGTCCTTCCCCATAGTGAAAGTAATTAACCATGTAACAGTACAATTTAAACTCCCCACCTGCTGGGGAAAGTTTTGGTATCTGTTTTTTCACAATGGCTTGTTAAAGCCAGTGGTAGGCTCCCAGCTCAGGCCAGATTGAGCAGCCCCAAACCGACTGTAGTGCAAGGGGAGATGTATTACAAAATCAAAAGAATTTTGGATTCCAGACTGTACAAGGGGAGGTTGCAGTACTTAGTGCAACAAAAAGGGTACCCATTATCCAAAGCCACATATGTAAAGAGCTGGATGTAAAAGCAGACAGATTGGCTGAGCAGTTCCACGAGAAGTACCCTCAAAAGCCAAAAGGACCTCCAGGCGGGAGGGGCGAACACTAATTAACCTCCATGCAGTTTCTTTTCTTTTTCAGGAACTTCTCTTAAGGGGGTCCAATTGTCAACTCTGAAGCGAACCTGAGGGGACATTTTGGCAGCTTCAGAGTTGCCACCGTGCAAAGACAGGATAGGGAGGGGGGACATAGTTAGATGGGGGTTTGTAGCCAAAACAAAATAATTTCCTGTGGGAACCAAGGATATTCCAACAAGTGACTGGGGAGATGAGGAGTCCAGTTACCAAGTTACCAGCCAGCACCTTGATTGGACAGTGTGACTGATTGTTTGGAGAAAGGGGGAACTTTCACTTTTTAATCAGGTGAAAACCACAAGAACTTTAAGAGGCGGTTTTCAGTTTGTGCCAATATGATATCTCCAATAAAATTGTTCTTTGAGGAACTTGCTTGCCTCAGAGTTCTGCATTCTATGGAATTATTACTTGGAACCCTGACAGCTAATTTGTTATCTAAAATTTTTGAATGAGAACAACTTCTTAATGCCGAAACAATAGGACCCATGAAATCCTCCCTAAAAATGATTATATAAGTGATAGAAACATCTATAATGCTAGAACGAAATCTCAACAACCTGCCTTCACTGTTCAGAATTACTTATTCTCATTACAAATTACAGCCTAAATCATATAAATATAATAAATAAATCAGTTATATGAAACAAGGGATGAAAATGAAATGTTTTCCAGAGTTCCATAATAATGTGTGTTGCACATGGGAACACTTTAAAAAACCAGACTCAGCTGATATATCTCTACGAGCAACTCATCTTGTAAGTAAACTGTAATTTTTATAACTCAAGCATCCAAGTTGAGGAAGAGCTGGTTCCCTAATTTTCAAAAATTTTGAATTATTGTTGTTTTTCCAGGATCAGAATAATAATGATGGGTTTTATATTCAAGCAGTAATACGCTTTTGGGCTGAAAGGCTGTAGTGTAGTTTTCTGGTGTCCTGATGTTTTGCCAGCAGCAAAAAAATTCTGCTGATGAACTGTCAGGACAGCAGAATACTAGACCATTGCTGTTAGGCTCAAAAGCTTATCACTGCTTAATTGATGGCAGTCATAAAAACATACACCAATATTCAGTTTATATTGTCGCAACAAAGTTGGGTGACATTGTAAATTACTAGAAAGTGAACGGTCTTACTGAGTATGGAATTTGTCAGCCAGCCAGCCTGCCTGCCTGCCTGCCTGCCTGCCTGCCTGCCTGCCTGCCTGCC
>BLBF01000017.1:48332958-48348484 GCA_015471245.1 Laticauda colubrina | reverse complement strand
GCCTGCCTGCCTGCCTGCCTGCCTGCCTGCCTGCCTGCCTGCCTGCCTGCCTGCCTGCTTTATGGATTCCTTGATTTACTAGTGATATTTGTATCAGAATCAGGAGTTCATCAAATGCATTATTACTTCATAAAGGTAATATTACTTGTTTCTCAGAAGGGATATTTTTATGTAATCTGCCTTCCTTCCTTCCTTCTTCCTTCCCTCTCTCTCTTTATATCCTGAATATGTAAAATCAAGCACAATATATTTACCTGGTTGTAAACATACAATGCACTTGGTATTAGTATTTTTTATGAAGACACAGTCTCTAAACCTAGTAGGCATTTTTTGTGCGGTATGAGGGAATAACAGTTTTAAAATTGTGAGAAGGAGCACTGCTTATAGAAGCTGAAGGATATTCTTTTTTCTCAGATAAGTAATTAAAACACGATTTAGTCAAGTACTCACTGATCTGATTTGTAGATGAACTGTAAAAGGCATTCACTGTTGTTGGACTCGTAAACCACCTGTTGAAAAAGAAAAGAAGAGCAGATTTGGTGTTCTTATTCTATGAAATAGAGAACATCTGTCACAGTCTGTCTCATCCCCCTTTCCCCCCACAAATGTCAAGTTCCTATATGAGGGCTCATTGCTCTTTTTGGCTAAATTTGGATCTCCCTCAATATTTAAAGTACAAATGCTGAGACTGCCATTCAAAGCCAAAGCAGGCATCTTATTATTCTATGTGCTAAGAAAATCAGGATCCAGCTATGTAGTAAAGGATGAAGATTAATAATCTGTAAAAGTGGTTCAAACAGTAGTCCTCAGCCTACAACTGTTCTTTTAACAACCATCCAAATTATATGCCCTCGGAAAACATTACTTGTGACCTATATGTACACTTACAACCATTACACACCCCTAGTACTCATATGATTGCAATTTGGGCACTTGGCAACCTGTCCATATTTATGATTGATTGTTGCATCCTGCAGTCACATAGTTTGATTTGCAACATTTTTTGCTGATGGGGGGGGGGGAATAATTTACCACACAACATAAAATTTGTGGTAAAATTGGGTCTGGCTCAACTTATGACTGTAATGACTTACAATGACAATTCTGATCCAATTTGCTGTCATGAGTCAAGGACTTCTTGTAAAATGGAATATAGAGTAGGTATCTTAAGCCCATGTCACACTGAACCAACGGATGCAAAGAGGATGTAAAACGGACAAAAAACCTTGCCATCCGTTCGAAAACGCGATGTACTCACTGCCTCCCTTTGGCTTCCTCTCTATCTGTCCAGAATCTGTTTATAGACGTTTCATCCGCTCCAAAAGTTTTGGGCTGCCCAAAACTTTTGCGCGGAAAATGTATCCAGTTCGTCCGTTCTGCATCTGCTAGGCATCCGTTATGCATCCGTTACGCATCCGCTATATCCGCTAGGCGTTCGCTACGCATCCGCGGAACTCCATCCACCCGGACGCAGGGAGGAAGCGGAACGGATGCAGAACGGATGCAGAATGGATGCCTAGCAGATGCAGAACGGAAACAAAGCATTTAAAACCGTTCGCAGAGGGGACCTATCTTGGATATTAAGGATGTCTAGAGGATGCCTAGCGGAAAACTTATACTGCCTATAAAAAGGGGGAGCAACTCGCCTGCATCTCACTTTCAGAACAGCAGCCCAGCGGTGCAGACCTCTGCAGCCTTCATCTGGCTCTTCCTCTTCCACAGCATCCAGTCATGTCCACCATGGATTGTAACAAAGTCCTTTCGGCAGCCACCATCGTTCTGCAACAGTGCGAAGCCATCTGCAGGCTCTGTGAACTCTACTGCGAGAAGAAAAGGAGCCACCCAAAAAGAGTCTGGATCCGAAGATGGTTCTCCAGAAGAGCAGAGGACGGACTGTACAACAAGCTGATGGTGGAGCTCAGGAACGAAGACACTCATGCATTCCAAAACTTCATGAGGATGCCTCCAGCCATGTTTGACGAAGTTGTGCAGCGGCTGACACCCATGTTGACCAAGGCAAACACCAGCTTCCAGCCCAGCCTGGAACCTGGGCTCAAGGTGGCACTCACTCTGCGCCACCTGGCCTCAGGGACCTCCTACAGGAGCATGCAGTATGGCTGGAGGGTGCCATCCAACACCATCAGCATTGTGGTCAGAGAAGTGGTATAGGCCATCATCGAAGAATACAAGGAGGAGCTCCTTCAGTACCCCTCCACTGAAGAAGGATGGAAGAAAGTTGCAGAGCAGTGGTATCAGAAGTGGAACTTCCCCCACACCGTTGGAGCCATAGATGGGAAGCACGTGGCCTGCAAAGCTCCAGCCAAGTTGGGGTCCACTTATCACAACTACAAGGGCTTCTTCAGCATCATCCTCTTCGCCATGGTCGATGCAGACTACAAGTTCATGTACATCGATGCTTCAGGCAACGGCTCATCTTCAGATGCCCAGGTATACAACACCAGTCACCTCAAGGAGGAGCTGGAAGGTAACCTCATTGTGGGCTTCCCAGATCCAGAACCCCTGCCCAACGACACACAAGATGTGCCCTACTTCATCGTGGGGGATGACGCCTTCTCCCTCACAACCTACCTCATGAAGCCCTACACCTCCAGATGCCTCACCCGTGAAGAGAGGATCTTCAACTACAGGCTGTCCAGGGCAAGGCGGGTGGTGGAGAACACCTTTGGCATCCTGGCCAATAGGTTCCAGGTACTTCTCACCACCATGCAGCATTACCCAGAGACTGTGAGGAGGATCATGGAAGCTTGCTGCATCCTGCACAATCTCATGCGCACCCACTACCCAGTCTTGCAGAACAGGATCATGGACCTCCAGCAAGGCAATGGGGACATGGAGCCTGGGGAATGGAGGCAAGGGCTAAACCTGATAGACACTGAGGATGTGCAAGGCCCCAACAGAGCCTCAGATGAAGCGAAGAAGCAGCGCAACCTCCTGAGACAATGGTGCAACTCCCCAGCTGGAGCAGTGGAGTGGCAAGACAGGATGGTAGACGCTTAATGGATGCTTCCTTCACCCTGTCTCATCACACGGATGAGATTGGGCCATGTATGTTTGGTTGGCCTACAATGAACAGGGCGTTTAATAAAGAGTTGTGTTTATGTTGACATGTGTAGATAATTATTACATTATTATTGATAATAAAGGGCCATAGGTGTGGCGCCTGGGAGGGTGGACCATACAGTCCCACTATGCTTGCACTGGAGGTTTATGTATCCCACAGCTATTACCCATCCCAAAGGTATCCCTGCCCATCCCACTGCTATGTCAACCCATCCCACTGCTATCTTAACCCATCCCACAAGCATACAAAGGCTTAAACCATTTCTAAAAGTTTCCACCAAGACTTTATAAAAAAAAGAAATGAAGCAAGTGTGTGAATCAAAAATAGACTTTATTAACAACAATCTATAAAACAAAAATGAGTCTCTGGCACTCCACTTGGTCGCTCAGTCTCAGGGGTGAAGGGTCCAGGTGCTGTGGAGGTGGCTGGTGCTGGAGTGCTTGTCATCAGCTCCTCCAGAAGCAGAAGCAGCAGAAGCCCCAGCCCCAGAAGAGCGAGCCCATGCTGCAGAAGCCCCAGCAGAACCAGAGTGAGGGCCAGGGGGCGGGATGGTAGCCCTATCCCTCTTGCAAGGGCTAGTAGCAGATGGCTGAGGCTTACTGTGCTTCCGCATGGTTGTGGGGTTGCTGGCTGGCAGGGAGGCTGGCAGGAACCAAGGCTGGCAGGAAGGCTGGCAGGGAGGCAGGCACCAAGGCTGGCAAGCTGGCTGGCAGGCAGGCACCAAGGCTGGCAGGAAGGCTGGCAGGAAGGCTGGCACCAAGGCTGGCAGGCAGGCAGGCACCAAGGCTGGCAGGCAGACATGAACCAAGGCTGGCAGGAAGGCAGGCAGCAAGGCTGGCAGGCAGACTGGCTGGCAGCAAGGCTGGCAGCAAGGCTGGCAGGCAGACATGCAGGCAGGACAGGCAAGGCAGTCGATGTGTCTGGAAGCAGGTCTTTCCTCTGAATGGCGACCTGCTTCTGAGCTGCTTCCGTTATATCCGCGGGGCTGACGCAATGCATCCCCCCGCATGCGCAATTAACGCCAGGCATCCGTTAGGCTTCCGCTCTGCATCCGCTCTGCATCCGCTCTGCATCCGCTCTGCATCCGCTGTATCCGTTCCGCGTCCGCTTCGCTGAGGCCCCCCGGAAGCCCTGTGGATGTGCCATCCGCTCCCATCCCCTTCCATCCGCTAGGCTTCTGTTCCACATCTGCTTTGCGTCCTCCCTGCATCCTCCCCGCGTCCGTGTTATCCGCTCTGGTTATGCAAATTTTAGCCCCTTTTGAGAGCGGATAACAACGGATGGAACATTTTGCTCGTCCGCTGTGTCCTTTTTGCATCCGTTGGGCAGTGTGACATGGGCTTTACATCCTTGATAAAGCAGGTATCCTATATTTGACATTATAGATAAAGGACACAAGCTTCCCTTTTTCAAATGAAATTTTATGCATTAATAAAATGCATTAAGCATGGTTATCAAAATATCAAAAGTATAGGATTTATGAGATTAGATTACATTCCTTTATATCCATCATTTTTGTCAGTTTTTTTTAAATAAACCATCATCAAATATATTTGTGTAGTATTATTTAATATTATACTATAGTACAATGTAACAATTATTTTTTATTATCCATTCTGTATTTTAAATATCAGTATCATATATAAGCCTGTGTATCACTGAACCTATTTAGTTAATACTTGAAATCCAATAGACTTTATTTAGCAGGCATGCTTGTCTCCCTACTCTGCACCCTTCTGGAAAACATTTTCTAATAAAATGATAAGATGGAAAGTATATTTCTGTAAGAGAGTAGAAGATGAGTGACATCTAGGCTGAGGAATCAAAGAAAGCATTTTGCAAGGTTGACTGCATTCCAATTTCAGAGTCATTTACAGCAGCAGCCATATACACTAGCCTGAAAAGCAGCCATACAGATGCTTAAAAAGAAGTGGCCTTACATAGGATAACATTGAATGTCTTTTGGGAATGACCAAGAGTGGCACTAGGTCACTTTTATTGGAAGTCTAAAATGCCATTGCACATTCCAAGTCTCCACAATGATCACAACCTTTAGCATCATCTCTTAATCTTATTTGCTTCAATTGTCTCAGAGCTTTCTTTCAATAAGTTCTAACCTAGAAACCTCTAACAGCCTTAACCCAAAGAGATCAAAGCTGTCTCCATAAGTTTTACAATCACTTAAGGTGCATAAATATTTAGTATGCTTCTTAAAAAGTAACAGCTTTTAAAAAAGGCCAATTGTTTGATGTTAACATGCTTTAATTTTTCTATATATTTATATTACCTATACAAAAAGTATCCACCAATCCACATTACTGTACAGAGGTTACAGCTTTGCAGGAGAAAATTAATGCCAATAAAATTTCCCATATGCAAATACCAAACCAATAAAGAGCATTATTGGTACTGGTGTTGGTGATAAGAGGTGACTTGTCCTTCCAAATACTGATATATAAGAATGAAATGAAGCTGCCCTAAATAATTCCATTACATATCCTAGAGTCTCCAAAATTTGTTAGATTTGTATATGCAGGACAAATACTTCAGGAAAGATTCCCTATATAGATTCCCCTTTTATTATGTTCAGATATTTAAAGTAGGTTTTAAATACAGTCTGCAAATATTCCATATGGCCACTAGATGGCAACAAAAGCTCGAGTTGTCTTGATTTCTTCCTGCCATCTACTGATTATCCAGTAGATTTCAGAGTTCAGATTTTTCATGCTTATCTAAATAACTGGAAACATTCTAAAAAAGTTCTAAAATTCTTCCCGCAATATAATGTCTCAAGACAACATCATTCAATCCTCATTTTATGTGTTTATTTATTTACAAGATTAAAGCCACCTAACATCAGAATAACTCTGGGCATCTTACATTAAGAATAGAAAGCAATAACAATATATATGTCTATATATATTTGACCTCTTCCCTATCTGAGAAAGTTCATAGTTTAGTCCAAAACTACTGTACTAATGGGCATTTGTCCTAGCCGAGTGGAGGACTTCATAGCCAGTTACATTGTAGAAAATGGAAGATAGCAATAGCAATAGCACTTAGACTTATATACTGCTTTACAGCCCTCTCTAAGCAGTTTACAGAGTCAACATATTGCCCCCAACAATTTGGGTCCTCATTTTACTCACCTGGGAAGGATGGAAGGATGAGCCAACCTTGAACTTGGTGGGGTTTGAACTGCTAAATTGTAGGCAACTGGCTGCAGCAGAAGTAGCTTGTAGTACTGCACTCTAACCATTGTACCACAGAGGCTCCTGATACTATTATTATTATTAGTAGTAGTAGTAGTTGTTGTTGTTGTTGTAGTATCCTAATACTCAACCATATCTGGGATGGGGCTATAGGAATATTTTGGAGATTTCACTGCAGGAAATTGCAGTTTGAGTTAGTATTCTGAGTAAAAAAAAATGCTGTTATTCCAACGCTTGTTGATTTTAGAATTAAACCTTTAGTTTAGCCCCTTCTGAGAAACCTCTATGGTTGGCTATTACAATGGTAACAGAAAAATAATCCTCAAGATTGTCTAATAATATTTCATCTCAATACTTCCCCAGTACATCCCTTCCCAACTCACTCTGTTTTGGGGACTTCTTTTCTCAGCCAGTAGAAATCTGATTGGGCCACATGTTTACGAGTCTGAAGGACATTGCCAAAATAGTCTATTTCTGAAAACTTCATCTGAAAATAAATATAAAGATTATGCTAATATAATTAGATTTAAACAGAAATGAACAACCTTAATATACAAAACAAGTTAAATATCAAAATTTAAATATTCTTTAAAATCAATAAAAATAAATAAAAATAAATAAAAATTCTGAAAAAAAAATCTAAAATGAAAAAAATGCCTTCTCTTCTTCCTTTTCTTCATTGTGATCCAAAAAGTCAGGTACAATTCAAAAATATAATAATATTATAACAGTTTAATACAAATTATAGTTCTAATAACAATTTTGGATATAATTAATTGAAATAGAACAATTAAAAAGGTGATATCAGTACCACTCTCATTGATTGGGTTTGCTATGTAGTCTTTCCATTAAAATTATTTTCCAGCAAATTAATTAAAAGTGCAGTTCCACATGGAATTTACTTCTTAGAAATCTACCTTCTAAGATTTTGAAATTGCCATTGAGGCATAAGAGCACTGATTATATGCTTCAGAGATTCCTTTATATCTGCTATCCATTAACTGTAGAAGGAAAAGCATTAAAATGTGTTTTGAAAAAGGCCCATTGGTAAAGGATATACTTAAAAATGTAAAGGCTGTGGTTCCCTTGATTCACTGAGGTGAAAATATCACCAAAGGACTGCTGTTAAATTGTGCTGAAATATATCATATTTCTTTAAAAGTTCCATTTCATATATAGTTAAAGAACATGCCACATGAAGTAGTTTGAAGATATCGCTTTGTTGTACAACCATATACTAGGAGGGAAAAATGTTCCTTGAAAAATGAATAGGTTCTAACCCAGAAAGATATGATTAGTTCCTAATACTTGTTTCAATGCTAATCAACCAGTGTCTAATCTAAATACAACATTGGATGTACTTCTATGTGTAGAGAATATGGCTCTCAGAAAGAATGAGTGTATTCTTTCATATGATTAAAAATTTTATGCTGGAATTCAGGTGCACACACCATAATGAATTGTGCTATCAATTTTGAAATAAATAGTTTGTTGGCTACAAGTATATGGTACCTAAAAAGAAGGGCTGCCATTCTTTTCCGAACTGCTGCAATAGCATAACTGACATGTAAAGTTGAAAACTACTCTACATATTTGAAACAACTGTCTTGTACTATTGTTTGCCTATCTATGTACTAGTGTAATAGTGTATAATTATCAAGCATGAAAGATCAAGACCACACATGAAGTTACAATTAAACTGATTTATTATTAATCATGCCTATACACAGGAATAAACTCAACTAATGGCTAGCACTATCTTGTCATTAAATAAATGTCAATGGAATTCAAGAAGGGTTGGATTTAGTCAAAGATCCATAGAGACTGTATGCTGATTTGCTCTTGACACCACCCCAAGCTCTGCCAATTGCTCTTCTACAATAATACATTTTTCAAACTGAATTTTTCCCTATGAACATTAACATCAACATATGTAGGTTATGTGTCCAATAACTTTGGTGCTTTTCTATATTGTACACAAATTGAAAAGCAATGCAATTCTATTGAAAAGAAAATGGTGTTTTAACACCAGTTTGCATAAAATCTATAAATACACAATTGCAAGTTAATATCTTACTTATTTTAAAATGAATAGAATTGTCTTTCTGTGTTAGAAAATTAGTGAATATTGCTATGTGAGCATTTACTAGGAAATTCCATAGACAACACAATAGTTTTGCCCAAACATATGGCACATTGGAAAACTTAATTATTCCACTGTTGTTTCTAGAGTTTAGTACTACATGCATTTTGATTACTATTTATGGAATGCATTTTGATGGTGAATAGTATAAAAATGTGGGAGAACAAGTATACTTTAAAATCTCTTCCTTGGATCATATTTGAAGAAAGAGTAAATAATCTTGACATCTGAAAGAAAACTAATGATATTTTTAAACGTGAAATATTTTGAACCAATAAATAAGCAAGCTGCAAACATAACATTTATCTTCTCTAAAAAATTTAATGCTCCCATCAGCTACATTTTAATGTATTTATTTTCAGATTATGACTTTTAAGAGCTAATAAATATTTTTTCACATTGAGGAAATGACTTCAAAATATGACTGTTGGCAACTTCAAAAAAATTCGAAATACGATAATGTCATAGTTTCAAGCTCAGACCTACAGTTAATATATCAATAGTTTAGTAAAATTTTTAGAATTGCCAAAAAAACTGCTTCAAATCAAGGGCAGTTTGAGTAGAGCAGAGCAGAACAGAACAGAACAGTTGAGTAGAGCAGAGCAGAGCAGAGCAGAACAGAACAGAACAGAACAGAACAGAACAGAACAGAATAGAATAAAAACTGGAAGGGACCTTGGATGTCTTAGTCCAGCCCCCTGCTCAAACAGGAGAACACAAGCTGATAAACCTATACAATCTCAGACAAGTGACTGTACAGTCTCTTCTTAAAAACCTGCAGTGATGGAGCACCCATGATTTCTGAAGGAGAGCTGTTCCACTGATTAATTGTCCTGTTAGGAAGTTTCTCCTTAATTCTAGGTTGCTTCTCTCTTTGATCAGTTTCCAACCATTATTTCTTGTCCTGCCCTCTGGTGCTTTGGAGAATAATTGGACCCCCTCTTCTTTGTGGCACCTCCTCAAATACTGAAATACTGCTATCAAGCCACCCCTAATTCTTCTTTCCTTTAGACTAGCCAGACCCAAAATCTGTAGCTGTTCTTCATATGGTTTAGTCTCCAGGCTTTGATCATCTTAGTCGCTCTTCTCTGAACTTTTTCCAAAGTCTCAACACCTTTTTTGCAGTATGGTGATCAAAATTGGATACAGTATTCCAGGGTGTGGTCTTACTAGAATTTTTAAAATGGCACTAATAATCTTGAATCTATGCCTCTATGCCTACAAATTGGGATTGTATTAGCTTTTCTGGTGGCTGCTGCACATTGCTGGCTCATATTCAAATGAACATACACTAGGATTCTAAAATCCCTCTCAAAGTTACTGTTTTTGAGCCAGATTCTTGCCGAATCTGGATTTATACCTTTGATTTTTCCTGCCTAAATGTAAAATTTTGCTTTTCTCCACATTAAAATTCATTTTGTTGGTCCATTGTCCAAGTTTGTCAAGATCTTTTTGAATCCTGAGTTTGTCTTCTGTGATGTTGGCTATTCCTGACAGTTTAGTATGATCTGCAATCAGTTGTCTCTTCATATTTACAAAAACTATTTGTTGCATTGACTTATGAAAGCCTAGATCTGTGATGGTGAACCTATGGCACGCATACCACAAGTGGCACACAAGCAAACTTAGCTCACTGTGCATGTGTGTGCCTCACAGCTGATTTTTTGACTGGTTTGAGGCTTTTTTCGGCCTCCCAGAGGCTTGGAAAAAGCCTCTGCAAGACTTTTCAGGCAGAATTATAGGCTCGTTTCATCACTTCCTGTAATACCGGAAGTGACAAAACGGGCCAAAAATTCAGCCTGAGAAGGCTTGCAGAGGCTTTTTCCAACCCTATGGGAGGCCAAAAAAGGCTTCAAGCCAGCCAAAAAATCAGTTGTGAGGTGCAGTGCAGGTAAGGGAGTGGGGTGGGGATTGTGCACGCATGCACAGGGGAAGTGGGGAGGGGGGCATGCATTACATTCTGTGTGCTGGCAAGCGAGAGCATGCATGCAATTTTTGGCGCAGGAGCCCAACAAGGTTAGCCACCACTGGTCTAGATGTTAAACTAAAAGATATCTAGCAAAGATGGTTATACAAAATAATTCCCAAACTTCCTTGTTAGGTACTCTGATTCTTCTTTTTATGTATATGTTATTTGTAGCACCTGGTTTTCTATCTTCCATTCAGAGGTGGTATTCAGCAGGTTCTGACCAGTTCCAAGCTTATGGAACTGACCAAGCTTATGATCAATGTCTCCATGTGTTTCTCCTTCCCATGATCAAGGTATATATCTTCACCATGACCTGATAATGCTTGAGTCAATTCTGAGGAGACATTGCTTCTAATTTGCTAGTCACCAACTGACTACTAGGCATGAGTTTTAGCCCTACAAAGATATTATCAGTTATATATAATAGTTTCTTTTTTGTCTGGCTGAAAAGGTAATCCTTTGCTCTTTTATTATGAATATCAATATTAACCCTCTCTATTAACTTATATTGTTCAAATATATCTATTCAACCTTTTATAAAATGCTGACAGTTTCCTAGATGGAAAAACAGAACCTAAACTGCCATATGTTTGGGCAAAACCATTGTGTTGTCTATGGTATTTCCTAGTAAATGCTCACATAGCAATATTCACTGATTTTCTAACACAGAAAGACAATTCTATTCACAATCATTCCAACAGAATGAACCTTTGTGATATATTTGGGATGAGTTATTGATGGGCATATCAGCATCTAGGTTCATCATACCTGGTCAGGGGATATTGGAGGAGTTGAATGTATGCATATTTTTTGTTTATGACTATTTGTAACAGGAAGATTAAGATTCATTCAGCTTACAAGACATGAATAAGCAATATATTAAACAAGAGGGTTTTAATAAAGTTACCTGCATTGTTTATTCATATCTGTTCTGCTGGATGTAAGAATTAGGGTTACAAAGAAACAAGAAACCTGGTACCTGACAAAAAAATTCAATCAATCAATTCCAACTTTGCATGTTCTTTTTCTGATTGAACTTTTTTTCTAGCCCCACACAAACTTTTGTTTCCCTGAACACGAATGATGGTGAGAAACACAAAGAGCTGGAAATCAGGAAGGCAAAGAAATCCTTGGGACAAGTGAGGGCATCTGGGCAGTGGTGGGCAGGGAAAGCTCTGTGATGTGGCGTAGAATGGTCAAACAGACAATGGAGTGGCCGGCATGAGATGAGGCCGCTTTCCTCCTCCCTCCTTTCTTCATGCTGGCTTTCCATTTCCCATTGGAAAGCAACTTTTCAAAGCAAAGGAGACAAGGGAGGAAACTACAGGATTAAAGTTAAAAGGTGTCTCATGATTAAAATTGCCACCAACTTTTCTGAAGCGATTTGAAACAACTGGGCTCAGCAGAGCCAATTTGGCTTGTCTGTGCAAGCTCACATCATTCCCCCTGGTGCTGCTTGGCAGGCCAGGCTTTGCAGTGTCTTTTTAACATGTGAAAGGGCTGGTTGCCATGGTGATGGGATGCAGAGAAAGGGGGCACAGAACTGCGGGCGCTTGCAGCCATGACTGTCATTCTATGTGATTGGCTGAATTGGGAAGTGAAGCTCTCGCAGAAAGTGGATGAGTCCAAGGAAGTGGCTTGTCATTGCTTTGAGACACCAGGGGAGGGGGGTCCCCCACCCCCTGGTTCCCCGCAGGCTCCACAAATTCTGGTTAATTCTGGAATTTAAAGTGAATTTGTCTACATAAAAGGCTGATGGGTTTGTTTGTGTGGGAAGAAATGACTTTGCCTAAAGTTATTTTCAGTGTTGAACAAAGCATTGTTTTTGCTACTGGAAATCATTTAAATAGCCTCTTGAGGTCTGAGATGGTCATATTTAGAAAATTGATCTATTCACTTTGTTTTTCTAATTGGAAGTATAATTTATTTTTCATTCTGCTTTTTTTTAAAGTGCATGCTCCCAATAACACTCTGACATTTTCCTTATCTCTCCAAACACACTAAAGATGCAAATATCTGATATATACGGTGTGTAAAAGTGACAGATCACATTGAATGAAGTATGCAAAGCATACCAAGAAGATAACACTATAAGAAAGGTGTTATTTCAGATATCAGTGGGTGGTTTTTACGGAAATGAAATTCTAGAGTGTTTCCTTATTACATACTCCTTGTTTATAACAGGGATATACAATCACTTTCAACAAACCCAAATCCCAAACAAGCCATACAAAGAACTGCCAAGATCTGTTTTTGATTGTTTGTGAGAATGTCTAGCAAGAAATTTGAATAAACTGATCTTCATAAGAAATGTCACACTCCATATTGCATTCATATTGATTTCCTCTGTCCAGTCTCGGACAATCTGAAGTCAATGCTCAGATATAATTTCTCTTTGGGCTCAATTCATATGTGCTGGCAATATAATATCCTGAGTTTCCATCTTTATGGCTAGCTATCACATTAGTCACAAGTTGCTTACACAAATCTGTTTTAGTTTTAATGTCTAGTGCATTTCAAATACCATTTTTCCCATCATTTTTATAAGTAATTCAAAGCAGCAACTGTTCAAAATACCCCTCCTTCTCCTATTTTCCCCATCACGGTCCTGTGAAATAAGCTGAGCTGAGAGAGGGAATGACTGGCCCAAAATCAGCCAGTTAGTTGTTAACTCACTCAACTATTTCTGGACTTTCCTGCAATGTCAAAAAGAGAGTTATCTGTAGCCAGTGTTTTGTTTAGAAGTGTGTCTACCTGTCTTGAAAAAGCAGAAAAATTATAAGCATAGGACATCCACTGAGGTATTTGTCTGCAATTCTTTAAACAAAATATGGCTTTTTCTGGGGAAGAAAGGCAGCTGCATAATCCCAGGAAAAAGGAGTTTCTACAGAAGATCGTGGAGAATAATAGAGCTAAGAATCTGTGGGAATTCTGGATCCAGAAGGACAGGCAGGTATTAGATAATCAACCAGACACTGTAGCAGTAGACAAATTAATAGACAGACCAGAAGAGCTTGGGAAGCCAAGCAAGTGGGGTGAGGCAAGGTACCCCTCGACATGAGTGATGTTGAGTTGGCCATGGCCACCCAGTCACATGACCACTCAGCCACACCCACCAAGCCATGCCCACAAAACCAGTAGCAAATTTTTTTGAATCCCACCACTGGAACAGAGGATACAGAAAATGGAAGAGAAATCAGAGCAAACAGAAAAAAGTGGAGGCAGTGGATCAAAGGCTATTGCAAGGTAATAAAGATCTAGAGGAGACAATAATCATTCTAGAGATGGAAAAGGTGGCTTACTTCCTGAGATTTCAGAATATTGAAGAGAAGAGGGAAGACCTACTGGATGTGATGATAGAATTGTTGGCTGAAACTCTATAGAAAACCAAACGAGATTCAAGGGGAAATAGATCCATACAAACTATGCAAGAAGACATAAAGAGGTACATGTAAAATTTATCAAAAAAACATTGAAAGATGAAATACTTAAAATAACAAGATTTTGAAGATATTAATAAAATAATATTGAAATATATATGGCAAGAGAAAAAAGCAAGGATCAATATTAAAATGTTACAGGATACTAGAACTAGAGGAGGATTTGGATTACCAGTTGGGAAATATACTTTTAGGCCACAGCTTTAACATGGATGAAAGAATGGATAATGTTAAGGAATAAGAGGCTATTAACATTGGAAGGACATGATTTACAAATGGGTTGGCATGTACTCTTGTGGTATAAGAGAGGTAAATCACATGGGTACTTTCAAAGGCACATAATCAGGGATGCATTGTTATGTTGATGGGAAAAACTCGGGAACAGCATTACATGAAGATACCAGTGTGGTTATCAACAATGGAAACACTTGTATATCAAATGTTTGTAAGATGGGAAGTGTTACTAGATATAAAAATATTTTAAATGAAAAGGGTGAGCTCAAAACAAAATAAGAATTGAATGAATAAGGATTAGAGATACATTGATATTTGTACGTGCAAATACAATCAAGGTATGAAAAAGATATTAAAGATGAAGGGATCAATAAAGAGTTGACAGAATTGGATAAAATACTAACAGGAACAGAAAATAAGTTGATTAAAAACTACACTGTTATTTATTAGGTGTTAAATTGGAAGAGGAACAAGCTTAAGAAACAATGATAGCATGGGCAAAAAAAATTGGATATGCCATAGAACTAGATAAATGGCAGAAGCTATGGGACAGAAACTATAAATTAACAGTATCAATAGCATGTAAAGAAAACTTGAACAAAAATTTTTATAGATGGCACTTAGTAATAGCAAAACTAGTGAAAATATTTAAAGAGAAATCAACTGGAAGCGGAGCTACGTCTCGGTGTTACAGCTGCGATCTCGGGGCTCTGAGATCGTAACTGATATTTTCGCCCCTGGTCGGTTCTAACGGACCTAAACCGTCCCGTAGAGACAGGGATTGTGAAGGGCACAGTCCCAGGATCCCAGAGATATCGCAAAATCTCTGGTTTGATCCGGGAGAAGCCCTTTTGCTGGAAGCGGAAAGGCAGCCTCGAAAGCTGCTGAAGTCGGGACAGCTCCAGAAAGAAAGGGATTTAAATGAGCGTGTATCGGTTGGGTGAGAAACTTTTTTGCATTATAAATTGATTAAGACTTGAAAGGACATCCTGAACAAAGAAGAAATCTGTGACTTTATTTTTGTTTGACTGAATCTTGGTTGAGCGGTATTTAAGTGATGTCAAATTGAGACTTGGATTTTTTTCTTATTTTTTTTTGAGGACTTTAATGTGACTTTGTAGGTAACCGGATTGAATTTTCTCTTATATATATTTTTATTCTTCACTTGATTTTTATTTTTATTTTAACTTTCTTTTTAGGATAGAGGCTCCCTTTGGCTATCTTTTTTTTTCTTTTTCTTTGAGTTTTTTATAAATATTTTTTCTTTTGGCTGGGGGGGGAAAGAGTATTAAGAGATGCTGCAACACTGCCAACTAGAGGCTTGAAAATATTTTATTTGAATTGGGGAGAAAAGCACTTCTTTTCAAGGACATTTTAATGTGATAAGATAGAGGGAGAATACAGTAAAATATTATTACAGGTGCTCTCTTGGACTCTTATCAATAT
>BLBF01000017.1:48205461-48302958 GCA_015471245.1 Laticauda colubrina | reverse complement strand
TTCTTATTTTGAAAGACAACCACTTCCGCCCTCGCCTAACTTCCGTGCTAACTTCCACGCCTAACTTCGCGGACCGCATTGTTAAAGCTAAGACGCCCTTTACTATTGGGGAAGAATTGATTTTTCCGGCCCACGAAAAAGTGTTTCTGTGTGAAACTGGTCCCTGGTACAAAAAATGTTGGGGACCACTGCTATAATGGGTCTAGTCCCGTCTCAGAAAAGCAATTACATTTTGCACATGTGCAGTTTCCAAATAGTCATTGTTGTACTTTAAAAATCTATGACTTCTTTAAATTTAATTAATTTACTGGCTTGAAGCTGTTCATGAAATGACTTCAGTGAACTGATTCCACTGAAGTTTCATCACTTTGAAGCATACATTTGTGGTGTCTATTCTGTAATATTATTCCCAAATACTGCGTTCAGTAGGCCAACATAGGAAGCAGCAGCATAACTCTGAAAATCCATATTTCTCTTTCTCCCATTCAAGACAGAACAATTATATCATTGTTTCCAATGGCTGGGTAGATCATCTTTTCATGTAGCCTGAAAATCCTTATTCTATATCATTCACTTATACATTAAAGAACAATTTAAAAAATGTAATAAAACATTTTGCAATTGCAGGTGTAGCTTAGTCTTTCTTTAATCAATAGTTTCTGATTTTTAAAAAGAAACAATTTCTTTTTATACTACTTTTATACTAGTAACTATACTACTACTTGTACTACAAAAATCTGTCCTGAAAGAAATGGTGCATCATAGAGTAAAACTGTCAACAACTTAAATGGGTCAGTTTACAGAATGCCAGGACCCATTATTCTGAGGGAAATAAATTTGAGCAGTTGTGGCTGCAGGCAGGCAGGCAGGAATTATTTATGTGCTAAAGTAATCTGCCTCATTTGCACTATCTGCTGTGGCTTAATGAAGCATTCAAGTCACAAGATTATGATACATTTGAGCAAGTCAAAAAAACTCCTCAGTGGGTGGTGCCTATAATGCACAACTATTGAACATTTTCAGTTGTCAGCTCAGTGCAAAAATATGTTCATCTGTCAAATCTACCAAATACATCATCAAGTATAAAAGGGAGTAAGCGATCAGGCAATTTTTGCATTGAACAGTGAAGACCAAGTACTGTGTGTACTTGACAGTACTTGACAGACAGATTTTTGAGTCCTCTGAAACTATTTCTTCACAAAAGGGAACCAACTGTTGTTTGCCTTCAAGTGCATCTTCCACAATTGCGTCAAGAGTTCTTTCAGGATAATGCTGCTGTACAACTGAAAAATGATAGAAGCAGAATCAACCAGAATTTGTGGATCTTTTCAAACACAATCCATTTGCAAAAACATTGTACTATGTGGATGTTCCAAGATTCTATACTTGGTCTAATAAGGAATGGGAAAGGCATAGAAGATTACTATTATTGGAGGGACATGATCTTCAATTAGAATGGCATGTTTTTTATGATATGGAAGAACACTGCACATAGATATTTTCAAAGATATTATGTGAGGAATGCTTTACTTTTAGTATGGGAAAAAATTAAATCACAAAACTATAGGAAAATACCAGTCTGGCTTTCTACACTGGAAACATTGATATATCCAAATCTTATTAACTTGGGAAAATAAGATGTTATAAAGATATTCTAAATGAGAATGGGGAATTTAAAACTAGACAGGAATTATTAAATTAAGGGGTGGACTTAGCTTGGTGGCCACACTTACAAATACAACCAAGATACAAGAAAGATGCGAAAAAATGGGGCCTTTATAAAGAACTAACAATACTTGATGAGATGTTATTAGGGACAGATGAAAAACTGATAAGAAAAATATATAATTATTTATTAAGCTTTAAAATGAAAGATGAAGAAGTAAAAAGAAACAATGATAGTCTGGGCAAAAAACTTTGACTATTGACTGTACTACAGAAATAGACAGTGGTAGGATTCAAAAACTTTTACCGGTTATGTGGGTATAGCTTGGTGGGTGTGGAAGGTTACTGCAAAATCCCATTCCCTTCCCATCCCATTAACCTGCTTTCCAGCTCCATTCTCCTGTGCAGGGCCACAAAAGAAGACCCCGCCAATCAGCGGGGAGGCAGAGAATAGATGGGGGCAGGGCCAGTCAGAGGGGATATTTGCCAGTTCTCTGAACTACTCAAAATTTTCGCTACCAGCGCTCCAAAATTGATCAGAACCTGCTGAATACCACCTCTGGAATTAGATAAGTGGCAAAAACTTTGGGATAGGAATTATAAGCTGACAATGGTTACTGCATATAAGAAAAATATTTATGAAATGTTTTATATGTGGCATTTGCCACTGGCAAGAGTAGCAAAAATGTTTTTTTTAAAAAAATAAACTTTACTGATCTTTTATAACTTTAAAAAACAAAAGTAAAACAAGTCAAGAGTAAAAGTATCTTAGGTTCGACAAGTTGTGACAGTTTTCTTATGCTAATATTTTGTGCACTATTTACAAATATATACAATTTATACAACTATATACAGTAATGTATATATTGCTTATCCTTAATTCATCAACCATTCAAATATCTTTGTTTGATCCAATCATACCATTTTATAGTATTCAGTCTCCTCTCTCTCTTTTAACATCAAAGTTAGTTTATCCATCTCAGCACATGTCATTATTTTCTGAATAACCAGTTCATCTGGAGGTATAGATGATTGTTTCCAGCATTGGCCATAAACAATTCTGGCTGCCATCAGGATATATATTATATATTTTATATTTCTCCCATATTTCTTCTTGAATATCCCCAGTAAAAATAATTTCGACTCTAATTCTATTTGTACTTTGGTAATCTCTTGCAACCATTTTTTTCGTTATTTTTAGCCAATATTTTTGAGTGGGCATGACCACCACATTTGATAGAAGGTACCTTTCTTCTTCTTACACTTCCAACATGTCGGATTCATATTAAGATACATCATCGCCAATCTCAAAGGAGGCAAATACTGTTTATAGAACATCTTATAGGCATTCTCTTTATATGTAGCCAATTTTGTTAACTTATAATTTCAATTCCACATGCTTTCCCATTCTGTCAAATTTATATTATGTTGTATGTTTTGAGCCCAAGCTATCATGCATCCCTTCACTATCTCTTCCTCTAAATCCATCTCCAACAAGTACTTACAAATTTTTGTAATTTTTTTTTGGTCTGGGCCTATTAAGATTTTATCTAATTGTTGAGGTTTCAAATATATTCTGAAATCCTTAATGTCTTTTTTGTATCTATTTTGAAGCTGGAGAAATGCCCACCAGTCGATATATATCCCTTGCTTTTGAAGATTTTGTCTCGATTTCAAGTTTCCTTCTACAACTAATAAATCTTTATATTTTATCATCTTAGCTAAATCCACCCTAAATTGTTTGGGTGGATCATAGCCTCCATCGTAGATAACCAAAATGGTATCTTCATATTGTGTCTTTTTTATTTTAATCCAATTTTGTCACAGGGAATCTCTAATTAGACGTCTATGGAAATACTGTTGTTTCTTAATTCCTGTTTCCCACAAAAAGGCATGCCATCCTCTTTGCAGGTTGTGGCCTTCCAGACTTAGTATTCTTTTATTGGTTAGACTGATACAATCTTTCGTCCAGATGAACGCTGCTGCGCTGTAATATAACTCCCAATTTGGAAGACCCAATTCTCCTCTGCTTTTTACATCTTGTAATGATTTTATCTTTAATCTGGGTTTTTTGCTTAGCCAAATAAATTTCAGTGTAATTTTATTAAGTTCGTTAAAAAAGGATTTCTCTAGTCCAATAGGGATTGTTTGAAATAAATATAAAAATCTGAGTAAAATTGACATTTTTATAGATGTTACTCTTCCCAATAAAGATAATTGCAATTTAGCCCATAATTCCAAATCTTTTTTTGTTGTAGTAATTTGTTATAATTATTCTCCTTTATTGTTTTGCATTGTGCGGTCAGCCATATACCTACATATTTAATTTTCTTTATTGTTGGTAGTCCTGTTATTCTTTCTAATTCTATTCATTGTGATTCCATTAAATTTTTAGACAAGAGTTTCATTTTCTATCTATTAATTTTCAGACCTGCTACTTCCACATATCTTTCTAATTCGCTAATTAGCTCCTTTCCTGTTTCTATCAGATCTTCAATAAAGAAGACACTATCGTCTACAAAAACTTGTAATTTGTAGTCTTCTTTCCTGAGTTTTAGTCCTTTTATTTCCGGGTTTTGCCTAATTCGTCTAAGCAGAGTTTCAAGAAATAATATAAAAAGCGGAGGCAACCTTGTCTAACACCTTTTCATTTCTAGGCTCTGGGTTATTTCACCATTCACTATAATATTTGCTTTCTGATTGGAGTATATTGTTGTTATTATGTGCTCAAATTTAGTTCCTAGATTCATATTATAAATTTGCTGTATCATGAATTTCCAGTTCAAATTATCAAATGCTTTCTGGGCATCCAAAAAAACAAGTGATATTTGTTTCTCCGGGTAGGCATCATAATATTCTAAAATATCTATTACTATCCTCAAATTGTTCCTAATTTGTCTGCCTGGCAGAAGTCCATTTTGGTCTGAATGAATGTATTCATTCAAGAGTCTCTTCAGTCTATTTGCTATGATGGTCGTAAAAATTTTATAGTCAATATTTAACAACGATATTGGTCTATAATTTTGGATTTGTCTTGTATCCGTGGCCTCCTTCAGGATTAGCAAAATGAGATGCTGGATTCCATGTATCCAGCATCTTAGCATCTATCGTAAGCTCATTATAAAGGTCTAGCATCACTGGTTCTAGTAAGTCTTCCATCATTTTATAGAATTCCCCTGGGAGGCGATCTGGCCCTGGTGTTTTTTTGTTTTTCTGGTTTCTAATTGCCTGGTTTAATTCTGCTATTGTTATCTCTTTGGTTAAGTTTTCCTTCAGGTCTTCTGCTATCGATGGGCCTCGTTCCTCTCTCAAGTGTTTCCGTATCTGTTCTTCATCTATCTCCTCTCTCTTATATAAATTCTCAAAATATTAGCGTGCAATCTTTTTCTTTCTTTCTCTTATATGATGGTATTCTCCATTTTCATCTTGGAGTTGGTGGATGATTCTTTTTTCTCTTTCTTTCTTAAGCTTGTGAGAGAGCCATCTTCCCGGTTTATTAGCTTGTTCAAAAAATGTTTGTCTCACTATTTTTAGATTTTTCACCATTTCTCCTTGGTCTACTTGATTAAGTTTGTGTTTAGTTAAATTCAATTGTTCTTTTAATTCAATATTTTGTGGAGCATTTTGTAATTGAGTCTCTAATTTCTTAATTGTTTCCTGCAACTTATCTTTCAAATTTTTCTTTGTTCCTTTTTGCTGTATATGATATTATGACCCCGGGTGACTGCTTTCATAGTATCCCATAAATTCTGTGTCTACGTGTGTGTTGTCTATTGTTTTCCTTAAAGAAATATGTTAGTTCTTCTCTCAATTTCTGAACAAATTCAGTCTCTTTTAATATTTGAATGTTTAAAGTCCACCTATATCTTGTTTTCTTCCTATCTCTCCAGCTTATTTTGAGTGGGTTATGGTCGGCCCAGCAATTTGGTAAATTTTCTGTGTCTTCCACTTCCTCTCCTATTTCTCAAAATTTCCACTATCAAAATTTTGGTGGGTTTCCGAGAATTCTCACCCCCAGAGCACCACCACCCCCAAAGCAATTAATCCAGGCTGCACAGAAACACATGGCTGTGCTCCCCACATGGCGCACGGGAACCCTCCCCACCCACTCACTCCTTACCAGGCAAACATGCCTGCTAAATTGCTATTTTTCCTACCATCAGCTGTTCTGTTGTGCTGGGATATTTAGATTAGCTAGGAAGCAGGAAATAGTTGGATTTCTTGCTTTCTAGTTAGAGTTTAAATTTTCAACTCTGCTTTTAAGCACAGCCGAACATTCCTTAGGACTGAAGGTTCTATTTTTCATTGAAGACTCATGGCAGGCAAGTTTTATGTGATAGATTGAGCTAGCCAATGGCAGATAGATAGATCACTGAATGATTCTATGACTAACTCAATTTGCCTGCCTGCTTTGCCTGATTTTGGGTAAAAGTTGTCCTTTTTTTATAAAAAAAAATTCACTATTTACATGTTGTGAGTTAATTTTGGGGTTGTGAGATGGGGTTGTGAGTTAATTTTGTGAGTTTGCTTGTTAGCAAATTTTATGTGACAGACTGAGCTACCCAATGACAGATAGATAGATCTCTGAATGAATCTGTGATTCTGTGAGCAACTCAATCTGCCTGCCTACTTTGCCTGATTTGGGGTAAAAGTTGCTCTTTTTTATAAAAAATTCAATATTTATATAAATATTTATAATATTTACATACAAGCCATGCCCAGCCAGTCACATGACCACCAAGCCACACCCACAAATTAAGCCAGGCCCATAGAAGCGATTAGTGGCCCCTGGGATTTAATATTATGAGTTTGATGGTCCCTGAGGTCCAAAAGGTTGGTGACCCCTGTTCTAGATAGCAGCAGAGTTAAGGTTTTGAATTTTTGCAGCCCAGATATGAGTCTTAGTTATTCCCAGCTAACATTTCAAATGACCGTACATTTGTAGAATGTGAATAAGCATAGATATTGTTGTAAATAAATAAATAAATTTCAAGTGCTAGTGGAAGATCAAGACACAAGTAAAAATCATCATCAACATATCTACAACTTTAGATGGAAGAAACTGAAAATAATTATAATAATTATAATTGAAATAAAATAATTATAATTGAACAAGGTACTGTTGTGAAACAAAAGTCAGTGGACTGGATCCACATTTACTTATATCTTCTTCTGGCTACATTTCTATGCACTTGTGTATGATGAGCATAATTAAAACCCAGTCCCATTTTAAAAAATCTTTAAGCCATTCTTCTTCTTTGAATAGTCATGTGAAACCTTTTTTTCTCTCATGAAAAGTACCTTAAAAGTTTATGGCGGCTATAATGTCTATTTACACCAAAATCTGATGTAAGTCAGCAATTGTTTAATCCTCACATGTGAAAAGACCTGAGAGAATAAAAAATTGACTGAATTAGGAAATAAGAACAGAAAGATTTTTTTTTTAAGTATATAAAAATACATGTGTAGTGAATAGTTCTTGGGCTTTCCAGAATTGATGGAAGCACTTGGAACTCCATCTCAAGAAGTATGTGTGAATTACATATTAGTTAGAAAAAGCAGTATCTCAAACATACATCCTCCTTCTTTGCACATAAAATCTAGAACTAAATCTGTTAATTTTGTGTTTTGAATCTTTTCTTATATACTTGTCAAACCTATTGTACAGAAAATCATTGAAGTGGAGATTTCATCAGAAAAATCAACTGCATACGGTCTGCTTTGGGGTTCTGATTTAGATAAAATCAGATTAGATTTACACCAACATTTCTCAACCTTCTGTCCTTCAAGTTACACAACCCTTCTGATTAACCAGTTGTTGGGTAGGTCTAATGAGAACCGATTGCCTTTCCTGCTTATGATGCTAAGAAACCTGAAATACAAAACATAGCAACCACTTCAGCTTGAAAAAAAAATCTATATTGTTTTAGTCCATGACACTTTCGCTTCTGTTCACTTGTAAGCTTGTTTTATCCATTCTGTTCTTCACTATTTTTAACACTGCATTTTCTTTCAAAATTTACAATTCTAAAAAGTTAGGAGAAATTATTTTTTTAAAATAGCACTAGCACTTAGACTTATATACTGCTTTATAGTGCTTTATAGCCCTCTCTAAGCGGTTTACAGAGTCAGCATATTGCCCCCAACAATCTGGGTCCTCATTTTACCCACCTCGGAACAATGGAAAGCTGAGTCAACCTTGAGCCTGGTGAGATTCAATTTGCCAAACTATAGGCAACTGGCTGCAGCAGAAGTAACTTGCAGTACTGCACTCTAACCACTGCACCACTGAGGCTCTATAAGTAGCATTCTAAAATAAATATGCATTGATATTGGTTTTATCTGTACCAAGGTCACAAATTCAGAACATGTAAAAGTGGATTGATAATTTCCAGTGTGTATAACAGATCAGGAAGAACAACTCAGTGTCAAATTCGAAGTGTGATTATGCTGTTGCAGCCATTTTCACTTCTCAGCTTGCCACAGAACCAGGGGGGAGGGAAGGGCAAGGTTGAAATGCCAATTCAAGGTGACAAGAAATCCTCCTGTGGGAACCAAGGACATCTAGCTACATGTTCAGCAAAGACTTGGACAGTTTTCCCTCACAATACTTGGACATCTAATTGGACAATGTGACCTGCACTAATGGGGTGGAGGGAAGAACCTATTCTTTAATTATGTGAAAACTGCAGGAATTAGGTAGAATTGGTTTTGCATTCATGTTGTGCTGATCATCTCAGCTTTGCTGGCTTGGTTGGGTTCATCAGTCAGAACCTTGACATTAAACCAACTCTGCCTTAAATCCAACCAACAAGCCAAAATTATGAGGACTGCAACCTGTTCAGTCACCTGCAATAGAGCTGTGAAGACTCAGGGAAGATCACTGAAATGGAGCATAGGGAGAATCGACGGCAAAGCCTGGAGTAGGGCTGATAAAGGAAGACTCAGGGATGGCCAGCCCAGGTTCTACCTTCCTGGACCTGACTGGGTTCCAGGACACTTGGGGTGCTCCCCACCATATGGATCCTCTGCCGATTAAGGCTACATTAGACAGAAGCTCAGCGAAACTGGCTTTCTTCCTAAACTATGTGTGGGTACACCTAAACCAGTACACCCTTTCCTACCCCAATGAGGTGACAATTGTAAACACCATTTCCCCTTGAGGAGAAAGCAGTGGAGTGGGTGATGGATCTCCATGACAAAGGCCGCCAGAATTGGGGAATGCTGATACTTTTCTGGCAGAGCTCAGAGGCAGATTTGAAGATGACACCCAAGTCCAGTGGGCAGAGTCAGAGATGTGAACCATTTGACAAGGGAGCCAACCAGTGGTGGAGTACATTTGTGAGTTCTGAAGAATTGTGGATAAACTGAGGCACTGGCCAGAACAGTTGCTAGTCTACTCTTTTAGAGATGGCTTGAAATGAATTGGGAGCTGTATCACACCTGCTTGCCCAGGGGAGTACCTGATACCAGATCTGTGATTGGTATCGACTGATGACAATGGTGGAGCTCAATATAAAAGAATACAAGAGTCATGGGGGGGATGAAAGCTGGCTGAAAAAGATCCAGGAGTGGTGCCCATTGGGAAGGAGACCACCGTCTGCATCCCCCCCCCCCCGAGGCCCTGGGGATATATGAATCCAGTTTGTGTTTTGGATGTGGCCAGGAAGGCTACTGAGTGGCTATGTGCCAGGCACCAGCCCCCAAGGTGGCTTCAAAAGCTCAAGCCCTTTCCAAGCAAAAAAAATGCAAAAGGGATGAGAGAAATCACATGTCACTTCCCCTAGCAGTGAAGGGGTGGGAACTCTGATTGAGGAAGAGCAGTAGCTGAACCTCTATGAGAATGAAGATAAAAATGAGGACAATCCAATGGTAAGTGAAACCATCAGCCCCTTTGTCAGTTCCTGTGAAGATCATAGTGCCCAAAGCTGTGGTTATGAGTGAGGATACTGTACTACCTTATGAAGTTTGAGCAGGTTGATGGCTCATTGGTGGGGAGGGGGATACCCAGCCATGTAACTAACAGAACTAGTGCACCTAGAAATAGGAGACCATCCAATTCATAGTGGCGCCCAAAATGATGGAGGCTATGATACTGGGGTTGTCCTGGTTAACCAAATGGAGCCCTATTATATGCTGGCCAAAAAGTGTGAGATGGGTGGCAATGGGGAGGAAAAGTCCTGCCACAGCAAGATTTGAGGGAGATGTACTATCAAGTAAGAATCAAGCAAGGCAATAAATGGAAAACAGCTTTCAACTGCCCATTAGGAAGCTATCAATTCAAAGTTATGCCCTTTGGATTATAGGAAGCTCTAGCCATATTCATGCAAATAATCAATGAGGTGCTACATGAACACTTGTACAAAGGAGTTCTAGTTTATCTTGATGACATCCTCATCTATTCAGAGACAATGGTGGAACAAGTAAAGTTAGTGCCACAGATCTTGCAGAAGCTCCTAAAAGCTAACCTGTACACCAAAATGTCTAAATGTGAATTCCATAAAACCAGCTTAGACTACCTGGGTATCATGTGATGGAGTAGAAATGGACACGGGAAAGGTTAAAGCCATCCTAGAGTGACAAGCCCCACGAACCTGCAAACAAAGCTTCTTGGGGTTTGCAAACCTTTAAAGGAAATTCATCTCCTCCTTTGCAAAATCTCCCTGCTGATTACAGAGCTATTGAAGACAGGAGGAGGGGGAGTGAAACCATGCCCAGGTCAATTGTTGAACTGGACAATGGAGTGCCAGAAAGCCTTTGAAAAACTTAAGAGACTTTTTGCAGCAGAGCTGATCCAAAAGCACCCTAACCCAAGGAGCTGTTCACAATCCAGGCTAATGCCAGTGATGTGGCAATAGGAACAGTGCTCCTTCAGAAGGGAATTTGCAACCGTGCACTTACACCTCATGAAAACTGAACAAGACTGATAAACTTTGGGCAGTACGGGAGAAAGAGGTGTTTGTGGTGAGGTGGGTTTGCTAACCTGGAGGCAGCAAGCTGGCCACTTCAGATTCTTAAATACTTTATATTTAGCTAAAAGACCATTTTAGTGGCCAGGAATGAAGAAGGACATAGAAAGCTTGTAAAAAGTTGTGCAGTGTGTGCAGCTATGAGAAAGAGGTCAGGGATGCCAGGTCAGAGTAGGAGGAGAAGCCAGGGCTGACAGACAAAGATGGTGCAGCCTCTCTGACCCTGGAGGATGAGCAGGATGAACAGCCCTGGGTCCCTTGGGCCTGGAAAGGGTTGTCAGAGAGGAAAAGAGAATGCAGGGCCACTGAGTGAGGGAGAGGAGATAGAAAGGACAGGCAGCAGAGCAGAGGATGATGGAGCTCCAGAGAAGAGCAATTGCCTCCCCAGTCTCATCCCCAAGCAAATTGTTCCATTCCCTAACACCCCATAGGCACCCAAACACTTTTCACCCAGAGGAAGATGAAGTTTTGTCTGCTTGCAAATGGGATGCTTGGAAACGGAGCTAATTGCTCTCTTCCAAAGCAACCCATTTGCAAACAGATGAAGCTTTCAGTCTGTGCTAGAAGGAAAGTGTGAGTGCCCTAGGAAGTACTTGGCAAGCCTTGGGCAAACAGATGGTGAGAGGGAGTGGCCAGCTGTCCACAAAATAAGACATCCCTGAAAATAAGGTCTAATGGGCTTTTGGGTCCAAAAACTATATAAGACCCAGTCTTATTTTCAGGGAAACATGGTAATAGTATGGGACATACCCCTTTTAAGGTAGCAACAGGGGTAGAATTTGTGTCCATGCTAAGGTACTCTAGGGAACTCCCATCATCAGTAAATTTGAATGGGTGGGTTCCCTTCAAAATGCCTGGGGAAATGTGAGGAAATCATTAACTAGAGCAATGGAGAGTCAGAAAGTCCAGGCAGATAACAAACAATTGTCCCAGGGAATATTCCATATAGGGGAAAAAGTTTATCTATCTACAAAGTATTTAAAATTAAGACTATCCTGTAAAAAGCAGGTCTGAAATACATAGAGCCCTTCCCAGTTTTAAAGGTCATAAACCCAGTTACAGTGGAGCTCAAACTACCCTGGATGTGCACCCAGTGTTTCATTGTAGTCTGCTTAAACTGGTGGTGGAATCCAGACTAATCCAGTGGCAAAAAAGGCTACACACCACACACACACACAATTTTCTAAGTACCTTTCACATGCTAGGGGTTCCAACTGTCAAGTTCTAAGCGTGATTATGCTGTTGCAGCCATTTTCACTTCTCAGCTTGCTACAGAAGCAGGGGGGAAGGAAGGGCAGGGTTGAAATGCCAATTCCAAGTAGCAACAAGAAATCATCCTGTAGAAAGCAAGATCATCAAACTGGCATCAAATTGGCAAAAACTTGGACAGTCTTCCATAACAATAGCTGGACATCTAATTGAACAGTGTGACCTGCCTTAATGGGATGGAGGGAAGATTCTTTAAACTGCAGGAATTAGGTAGAACTGGTTTTGCATTCATGTTGTGCCAAAATAATGTACTCAATAAAGTTTGGCATTAAAGGATTGGATCATCTCAGCTTTGCGGGCTTGTTTGGGTTTGTCAGTTGGAACCATGACACTCAGATCACCAAATAAAATCAAAGAGCCAGTGTAGTTATGGTACTAAACTGGCACTAGAAAAATCCACATTCACCATCAGCAATAGATGCTCACTGGGTGATTTAGGATCAGTTACTCTTAGGTCAACTTTACCTCTCACGGTTCTTTTGGTGGGAGGACTTGGAAGAGAAAGCATTATGTATGATGCTTAAGCCTCTGAAGGAGAGACAGAACAAAAATCTAACAAATTCTTCAAACATACCTACAAGAACAAAACAAAAAGTTTGAAAGCAGTAAGTATATACTGGATATCAGAATTATCAGCATGTAACATCATTAGCCAGATGCTAGAGCCCAAGGGTTACAACAAAGTGGAAAATTAACCTTGGCTTTGTCCATTCCCAGCCCTCTGTAGTTCACTTAGAAAACTGCCATTTATATTTTCCACAATATAACTAATAAAATATAGTTCCAACCAAATGTTTGCCTAGGGACTCTCACAATGCTCAGTTTAACAATTTACTTAAGTTGTTGGGAGCTAATTATTGTGCTGTTGCTGCCCTCTGCTGCCTATTAAGAAGCTGTCCAAAGAAGTCTTTAAGTGACCCTCAAATCAAAAGCTTGGAGCTGCCTTTGCTAAGCAAGCATCCCAGCTTCAGCTGAAGCAGCAGTTAATATCTTCCACTTTATCTCAGGTGTTGTTATAGCTACATTGAACAAGTCATCTCAAAGTCAGACCATAAAGATTTTAAAATTAGAATGCGAAGCTGCAGATGATTACTATATTTTTCTGTGTATTTCTTTATCTAAAAGTAAACATAACTGAGCTGTTATATTTGTAGTGGGAATTGTAGCAAACAAAAATAAAGATTGTTTTGTTCTGATTAGTTTATTTTAATGTTTTAGGTAGCTGGAATATTACTACCCCATAATGTATTAGGAATCTCAGTCCCATTCCCAGTTACAGGGGGCATGGAGTAGTCAAAGAGCTTATCTGATGAATTTTATTTTCAGTGGTTTCTTCAAGAGCACTAGGCTATTCTTACTCTTGACATTTTTCACTTGACATTTGACTATTTACTGATTGAACTAACCCATGATTTATTTCATGATTTATTGAAATAATAACAATTGGTAGGATATGTGTATGTTCAACCACAAATAAAACATTTATAATTATTGCATGCAATGTTTAAACAAAAATTTATAACATTTTTGCCACTGAAATGTTTCCCATTGTTTTATTTACAAATTTATGAACTATAAATATAGCTATTTGAGATGTGTTTGAATATTAGTAGCTCAGTGTGTTGTAAATTAGTGTTGTTAGTTAATGGATCATGTCAAGCCTGGTTTTCCACCAACAAGTCAATAAACAAATATATTATCAATCTGGTCTCCCAATCACTGAAAATGAAAGAACTGCATCAACCATGATCTCGAAGATAGCATTTAAATTGAACAAACAGACATCCACCACGACACCACAACAAAACATAACTCATCAGCTCACAAGAAATCAGACCACATCTCAACAACAATAACCAGACAATCCAACAGTTTGAAGCCAGACCATAACTCAGAAGTATCCGAACTAACAACACTAATTTGCACCACACAGACAGTACTTAAAACCAAAGACCATGTCTCAGCAGGGGTGGGATTCTACCAGTTCACACCTATTCGTTAGAACTGGTTGTTAACATTCTAAGCAGTTCAGAGAACTGGTTGTTAGAAGAAATTACTGGCCTAATCCTGTAAGGAAGGCAGGAAGGAAACATTCTGGTGTTGCTTACAGAAACTGCCTCTCCATTAACTCTTATTACATTCTTGACAGGAGTAAACTTCCTGTCTCAGGAACTTCTCTGGAGTTTTTTTTTTCCTCCTTTGCTTGTGTGGAGTGACTATTCAAAGTTACAATGGCACTGAAAAAAGTGACTGTTATGACTGTTTTTCATACTTATGACTGTTGCAGCATCCCCACAGTCATGAGAGGCCAGGCAAGGAGATACGTGCCTCGATGTGAGTGATATTGAGTTGACAACCCAGTCAGTCACATGATCACCAAGCCATGCCCACCAACTAAGTCACGCCCACAGAACCGGTTGTTAAAAAATTTGAATCCCACCCCTGTATCTCAGTAACAACAGCCAATCAACAATCAACAAACCCAACTGCTGACTGGAGCTACCAGATCACTAGAGCTGATGCAAACCGGCAGCATACCACCTCTGTATTCAATACATTTTTCACATTTCTATCAGCTAAAAAGCATTACATTTATTGTTTTTCATCTAAGAATGCTGAAGTTTTCTCTTAAAAGAACTTGTAGAAAATTACATTTTTTCTCTTTTGTCTCTGCCTTTTGCATTCAAGTGTTTTTAAAGTCTCTTATTACTTTATTAGGATAAGTTTCCCCTGAAAGCTTAAAATGAACAATTATAAAATAAAGTCTCCAAGAATCCCTGAAAATCTATAAATAGAAATTCATAGTTGCATATTTTCTTATGTCACACAAAATAGTGAAAACATTATACATCAAAAAATGGTTTCAAGCTGTGAAGCAAATTATGTGCTTCTTGGAAGACCTAGTATTTGAAGGCTGCTTCACATAAAAGAAGCCCCATGTGGAAAGAGACCCCAGAAGAGTCAGAGCAAGTTTCCCACATCAACAAGTCAGTTTATCATAGTTTCTAAGGAGTCAAATAAGGCACAGTAAGTTTGTTTTTTGGAATTTTCTTCCCACTTTAACAGAAATACTGATGAAGAAAGATAATGCAGATCTTAGAATGGGGTTCTTATTGCAGATGAGAGCCATTAAAGTCTATTTTTAGACAACAAAAGAAATCATCATCTGTTTTCATGCAAAAATGGTAACTAATAATATCAATGAACATAATGCATAATTATATATTAAAAATATTAAGAATGAAACAAACAGAAGTGGTTGGATATCTCAGAATACACAAACATGAGCTTAGAGGAATTGAAATACTTAAATTATAAACAGACAATCCTGGAAATTATTTCGATCAGAACACAAAGGGTTGAAAGCAATTCTACAACTACTACTACAAATTCCATTTTTACAAAATATAAAACATATCAATATAAAGCTTGAAAGAATAAGGGAGAATAGTTTTAAGAACTACTGAAGCATCAGAAAAAGTAAAACAAAAGTTATAAGTTTGGTATGTATTAAATTTCATGACCTAACATTATGTGCACCATAATTTCTGACTGAAAATACTTGGGACAATTATATTGATACTTTTAAATTACAAATAACACAAGGCTTTGGGAACGGAACTTTTAACCACAGTTGCTGAAAATTAGTGGTATAATTTTATGTCAATTTCAATGAAAAACATAAAAAAACTGTACTGTGTCCTTTAACATGGAATAACACCCAGCTTAAATAACATATATGCCTACCTACTTTGCATTATCCTCCATTATTGCACAGTAGTCCCCAATCATGCCAAAAAAAGTTAAATGTAAACCTCAGCCTTAATATTCCATACACCATCTAAAATTGAAATTTCAAATTTGATTCTTCTGCATAAGTTATACAATTCTTCTTTAATATAATCAAACATATTCAGTGGTACAATTCAACTGGCGTAACAACTGGTTTGGTGAGCACACATGCACAATGTTTAAAAAAGCCCATTTTCAGCTCTAATACTTACCTTCTACTGCAGCCCCTGTGAATAAAACAGCTGAGGCGCAGCAAACCACTCTGCTGCGTGAATCATCTGTGCTCTAAAAAAATGAAATAAAGCACAGGAAAGAGCAGGGGTGTGTAGGCGGGGCCAAATGCTTACCGGAACTACTGGTTTGCATGGCCAGTACAATCCCACCCCTGAACATATTGCACTGTAATAAGTTCTATTCAGTAGAAACTCTACTTGACTGTTTTGACAATATTGTAATATATCAGGCATACAATGACCCAAATATATTTTATTTTAAATGATTTCCAGATTTGTATAAGGAATACAAATAATAAACAAATAAAAAAGTTGAAGACTGTGTTATAATCACAGATAACAGGAGTTACTTATACATACTGTTCTACGGATGTGGAATTCTTAACTGTCATTTATCGGCCATTTTATTTACCTAGAGAGATTTCTGTTATAGTTATCACCACTGTCTATATTCCACCTGATGCAAATGTTAGCACAGTACTCTGTAAGTTACATGACACCATCAAGAGGCAGGAGCAAACTTACCCTGAGGGCGCTTTTGTTGTGGCTAGGGATTTTAATCAAGCTTGTCTATAGTCTGTTCTTCCTAAGTTTGTGCAATATATGCAGTATGCCACCAGAGGTAAGTACACTTTAGACCACATGTATTCAAACTTAAGTCAGGCATATGGAGCAATCTCCACTCCCATCTGGGTACGTATGACCACATACGTATGTCTGCTGTTGTGCCCAAATATACCCCCTTAGGAAAATGATACGGCCAGTCAGGAAAACTGTGAAAGTCTGGCCAGATGGAACACTCTGCCAGTTGAAAGACTGCTTTGAGACTACTGAATGGAGTATATTTGAACATTTGGAGTTGCAAGAATTCACTGACACCGTACTCTCATATATCAAAATATGCACAGATAATGTAACAGTGGACAAGTGCATCTATGAGAATTGCAAATCCTGGATGTCAGCAGAGGTACAGACACTTCTGAGAGCCCGAAATTCCTCCTTTAAGGCAGGTGACAGAGATAAATACAATGAGGCCAGGGCAAATCTACGGAGAGGCATCAAGGTAGCTAAACAAAAATAGAAACAAAAGGTGGAGAACTATCTAGCAGACAACAACTCGAGGCAGGTGTGGCAGGGACTGCAGCATCTAACTAACTATAAGGCAATATGATGAAGACAGTCAACTGATGCCTCATTGACAGAGGAATTGAACACCTTCACCCACTATGAGGTCAAGAGACCTGTCCCTGTAGCCCCAGACCGCCGGCCCTCCAACTCCTAGCCACTCACCTTGCATGAACATCAAGTGAGAGCTGTATTGAAGGCCATGAATTCCAATAAAGCTGCAGGTCCAGATGAGGTGCTGGGGGTAGTGGTTAAAACCTGTGCTGACCAACTATCAGAGGTCCTAACAAGGATTTTTAACTTCTCCCTGCAATCCGCCAGTGTTTCATCATGTGTGAAAGCAGCCACTATCATTCCAATCCCAAAGAAATCAGCAATAAACAGCCTGAATTATTATAAACCCATTGTGCACTAACATCTATAGTGATGATGTGCTTTGAGAGATTGGTTCTTCAACACCTCAGGTCATGTCTTCCATCAAACTTTGACCAATATCAGTTCGCCTACAAAGGAAATGCCAGTGCTGCTGCCATTGCTGCTGCCCTACATTCTGTAGTGAATCATCTAGAGGAACCTGGGAACTACATCAGAATACTTTTCATAGATTACAGATTGGCTTTTAACACCATTTTGCAGGACGTCCTCATCGAAATATTGACTGACTTGAATTTCTCTTCTCTCACCTGTGATTGGATTAAAGACTTTCTGGCCACAAACAGTAAGAGCTGGGTCTTTCACATCCTCCTTCCTGAAGCTCAGCACTGGCTCTCCTCAGGGCTGTGTGCTCAGTCCTACCTGTACTTATTGTACATATACGACTGCATATCTTCTGATCCATCTAACGTGATAATAAATTTTGCAGATGATACCACCATACCCGGTCTTATTACAGGAGGAGATGAATTAGCACACAGGGAAGAACTCCAGAAATTATCCACCTGGTGCTCAGAAAACAACTTGCATCTAAACTTCAGCAAGACAAAGGAGATGGTATTAAACTTCCAGAAGCAGAGAAAGGAACCTGCCCATTCTACATCAAGGGGGCTGTGTGGAGAGGGTCTCCTCTTTCAAATTTCTGGGAGTCCACCTTAGCCAAGATATTATCTTGAAAAATAACACAATCCAGGTGGTCAGGAAGGCTCAACAGATATTCCATTTCCTTAGGGTCTTGCGGAAATGTTAGGTGGAATGATGACTGATTATTTTCTTTTACTGGTCTATGATAGAAAGCCTCCTTACATATTGTGGTATGGTATGGTATGCTGGCTTGACAGCCATGGACAAAAAGGCATTACAGAGTGTGTTGAGCACAGCACAAAAAATTATGGGCTGTCCCTGACACCACTGGATGAAATTGTCAAGACCCACTGTCTCAGCAGAGTGGAAAATCCTCAGGGATGATTCACATCCTGGTCAGCACTTCCTTACTCTCCTACCATAGGGCAGGAGATATAGAAGCAGAACTAGACAAATGAATAGGTTGAAAAATAGCTTTTATCCATGGGCTGTCAGACTTCTGAATGCAACATAACACCACAATTAGATTTAATATGATAGTCTTTCAGGGCCAGCGTAACGTGCAACATGTTCATACCAATGTAATATAATACATATACATATGGGATATATGTGTTAATTATTACTTATTTGGGTTTAGGGATTCTATTTCTTTCATTTATTGAGTTACTGAGATGTATTTTGTGTTTTTGGGAGAGAGGGCTGCACCAAGGGAGGCTCATTTCTATTTTATTGTATACATGTTGTACATTGACAATAAATGTTTGATTTGATTTGATTTGAAATATACAATGTGGGGCAATCCAGTAATTCTAATCAATTCCAGGAATTGAATAATGTCAGAAGAGAAGTCTTAAGGCCTTACATTAATAGTTTCTCTCCCAAGGAAAACTGTTTATTCAAATATAATTACTAACTTGTTCTATTTAAATGCAAAATGAATCAAAGAATCACCATGATGATAAAGAAGAGTTAACCAGTCCCTTTTAATAATTTAATCAAAAGACAAAAAGGTAGATGCAAGCATTTCGTATTGACTCATTAGTACCTACATTACAATAGCATGGTTAAAATCAGCCTCAAATATTAGATCTAGCAAGAGCATTAATTAATTAAGCCTATAATATATGCAGGAAAGCAACCAATGGCAAGCCTTATGCCCAGGGGAGGTTTAGATTGACATAAAGCCATTTCCGCATGCACAACGGGGGCTTCAAATGATTAATGGTAACTGCCTTAGCAAATCGCAGGAAATGAGAGTTCCGATGGCATAGTAGAACTTTAAATGCAGAATTTTGATCCACCTGGTGACCTGTAAATAGTAAGTGTCTTGTAATGGCAAAAGAAGGCATTTTATGGCCATGATTTGCTGCTTCTGTTGGATTACCCAAGGCTGTTTGGACCCATTTCAGAAGATGCTCCTTTATTCTGAAAGCCAAACACCTATCAGTTCTGCTGATGTAATTGTCTCTGCAATTACAAACAAATTGGTAAACACAATGAGTTTTGGCACTGATAAGTTGTGGTTTCTTAATTAGAGGCAGCCTCTGTAGCCTCTGGGTTTGATGTAATATTTGAAGCTCAGCTATACTGAATATTGCTTCAATTAAGGTGTTTAAGTATCAAGTCGTCAGGCATGCTAATTGATCCCCCTTAAAGGGCAGCTCAATAAATACCTTCTTTTCAAATACAAGATACAAATCATAGAACTTTGCAATAAACATCCAATCCTATTTTCAGTTCTTTTTCTTGCTATGCATTCACATATGATAGTATAGACTGTATTTTAATATCCTTACCTTTTCAACAGCTTTTCTTTTTGTATCCAAATCCATCCAGTCATTTTCATTTTCTAACATGTCTATAAAGGCCCATCGAATTCCTTCAGTCAGCTCTGCCATCTGAAGGAAACATTATCTCCTTGAAAAAGTGCTATTTTCAATCCAATACCATGAAGGGAAGAAAATTATATAGACAAACATGTTTCTGTGCAAATGGATATACTTGTGCATTTAGTTATACATTCATATTTGCATTATTTTGCTCAACCAGTTCCCAGCCAGTAACATGGACATATTGAACATTCTTCAAGAATAAGAACTGGTTTATAGATCTGTATGATCTTCAGAGGACCTAATGTACTTTAGTTTTCTCTATCCTTTGTCCTATGGCACATTTTTAGTATCCTAAAGGTGTTTTGTATTTCAATTCCCATACGTTTTTACCCTGCATTGTATTGCTAGCCTCTAATTTCAATTATAAGAAAAAAAAACATCATAGTAATAAAAACTGTCTAAGACTGATAAAAATAGCAAGATTTTTATCAAATGCATTTAGTCTGAAAGAAATTATGTAAAAGCATCAAAGTTAGATTTTCCCCTAAATATTAATCTGAAATGTGAAAACAAATATTGACAAAATACTCAGAAAAAATGGAGTCAGTGGTAGATGAAATTTCTAATTTCGCCTAAACCTAAGAAATAGGTTTAGATTAACATTATTGCATTAAACTTCCATTGATATTATAACAAAATCGTTGGTCTTCAAGGTGCTGCAACACTTCTGTTTTTGTTTCAATTCAGCTACCACCCTGGAAACTGCTGGCTGAAATTGTGTTTTTATATTGATCTATATAAAATGCCCTTCTCTAAATGACCTAGGGGACTTGCAGCATCTTATTTTTATGATTCATTAATGTCTTTTAATATTGCATTATTTTAATTCAACATGAGTGAGTCAGTAAAGTACTGAGTATTCAACAATCAAGTGTAAACTGCATCCCAGGGAATAGGTTAACTCAGAGAATATTGATGGCAGAGCAATGTTTCAATTAACTTAGTGAACTAATGAGCTGAACTCCCTGAACTCAGACGTTGTTAGCTCATATTCTAGATTCTATAATTGGGCTCTGGAGTATATTCTGATTTTTATCCACATCTGTAGCAATAGTGCTAACAGGAAGAATGTTCTTATATCCTCAGAGTTCTTATCAAAATTGTTGAGCACCATTCATGCTGCTTAGGCTTTTGGTCAAATATATTGCTAAATTTAGATCATAAATATGATATGTTTGATCAAAGAAGAAAGACAAGATGATACCCAGTAATTCATCAATTACTACAGTTGAGAATGTCATAATAGATAATTTGTTTTGCAACAGGCATCTACCACTAAGAGAACATGGGGTTAGAGTTATAATGTCTAAGCAGCTGAAACATGATTGATAAAGAAATGAAAAGGACTCATTTTAAAAATGAAATAAATCAGAATATTTATTTACATATTGTCCATATTCATATTAAAATCCAACATTTCCATGAGATTTACCACAAAGAGGCATGTACAAGGCATAAATCAGGGGTGGGATTCTACCAGTTCTATCCAGTTCTATAGAACCCCTTGTTAACTTTCTAGGCAGTTTTGAGAACCAGTAGTTAGAAGCAATCTCCTTTTGTTTTTTTCCACTCTTATTACATTCTTGCCAGTATGCGGAGACTTCCTCTCTGCATAGCTTCTGAGGCTTGGCTTTCTTAAAGGGGAAGGATTATTTTAAGATTTTTACACTGTTGTTGGTAGAAAATACTTCCCTGGACAATCAGCACTTTGAAGAAATAATTGAATAATGAAGCAAAGCTTTTAGGACAGGGAACCAAGATGAGTGACGTTCAGCAGAGCTTCTTGGCTAGCTAGAAAGATTGACATTCAAATGTGAGTTTACATACCCTTTCTGAGTTTTGGTCTAAAACTGTTTTTTGATTAAGGTTAATTCTGTGCTTGGTGACATTTAATCCTGTCTTTATTGGTGGGATAATTTTCCCTATTCAACTTCAAAAAGCAACAGCTACTGTTGTGATTTAATTATTTGTATTGTGTTTTAATTTTTTCCTGCCTCATGGTTTCTTTTTCTATCTGGGGAGGGGGTGTTCCTCCACTGCTTTAGCAGTATCTGGCTAACTGTCCTTTTGGGGTATTCTTCCAAGAGGCAGGATGCAAACTTGGCACTGATTTTTCTTACTGCCTTTCTGGGGGACATGTGACTTTTCCTTAAATCTGAATGATTTCCTTAGGATACCTTGTGAGGTGAATGAGACCAGCTGGTATCTTTAAGTGGTGCAAATGGAATTAAGGATTGCTTTTCCTGGGTGTGCTTTTCCTGGAGAGCTTAAATGACCTCTCTGCTAAAGGGTTTCACTTTATGAGTAAGAGATGGCTGCTGATAGTTATCACTGCATTTTAACTATTTTAATGCATCAAGGTGCTTTGGCACCCTGCCTGATTTCTAACTCTGGCTTGCAGGTATTTTTAATCTAATGATTAGTATTTAGGGCAGCTTATTGCAAGCAAAGAAGCTTTTTGTATTTTTGTACAGATAATCCTTGACTTACAACAGTTCATTTAGTGACCATTCAAAGTTATAATGGCACTGAAAAAAGTGACTCATGACCATTTTTCACACTTATAACCATTGCAGCATCCCCATTGTCATGAGAGGCCAGGCGAGAAGCTCCCCTTGACATGAGTGATGTTGAGTTGGCCACGCCCACCCAGTCACATGACCACCAAGCCACACCCACCAACCAAACCATGCCCACAGAACCAGTTGTTAAAAAAACTGAATCCCATCCCTAGTATAAATGGATTGTGCCTAGGATTATAAACATGCATGGTATTGTTTATTCAAGATGAAAAGTTTTCTTTTCCAATTTTCCTCTACAACACATTTTGGGTTATGCCTATACTCAGGCACAGATAATATTCCAATACATACATAGCCATCACACTATTTCCTGGGGCAGTAAGCAACGTTGTACAAAGTACCATTAAGGAATAAGAATTATTAAGCAAAAGAAGTTAAAAGCATTACATAGGATAAAAGAAAAGGAAACACAGGTAAAACTCTGTGTGTGTGTGTGCTTGTGCATGTGCGTGCGCACATGCGCGCACATACATATGTATGTGTGTTTGCCTTCAATCAGTCTTGCACCCACACTATTCACAATTGATTTATATATTTGCTTATATCATATCTGTTATCCGCCTCCTATGCTGCCTTTTAGTCCTTATGCTTCATACCTTTCTCTTTTCAGGATTTTATTAATGCAGCCAGCCAGAATTTTTTCAATCTTCCCCTTCCTCTTAACTGATACACTATTTTTTCTTTTTGTTTAAAATCTCTCTGATGCTCTCTGTATAACCATGCCACCTCAAAATAGTGGTTACTCAATTTTGTATTCAATCCATATTCTGTCATTAACCATTCTTAAATCATTTTACTTGTTTGTTTTGCTACAACCACTTAAGTGCCCCATTCAACATATTTATGTTTCTTGTGACACAATTCTCACTTCCATATAACAAGAAACACAGCAGTTTTCCTTCTTGTGATAATTTATTCCTTGCTACAAGCCTCACAGCATCCACTATCTTTCTACAAACATCTATCTTATAATAACACCTATTTTATGATTTATGGTAAATATTCTATCAAGAATTGTAGGTAAGCACAGGGATATCACACTACCTCAAGGGTCTTCAAACTTGGCAAGTTTAAGACTTGTGGACTTCAACTCTCAGAATTCCTCCTCCAGTCATATTAACTCAGGAATTCTGGGAGTTGAAGCCCACAAGCCTTAAAGTTGCCAAGTTTGAAGGCCCTTGCACTACCTTGTCTTATACTCTGTTTAGCGTTCACAGAGATGTTGAGTCTAAATTTGGTGTCTTAGTTTTATGACTCTTTTGCTTTTGTAATATAGTAATATATTTTTGTTTCTTACATATATGTATTTATAAAATTCAAGAATGTCCATTTGAAGTAGTATGCTTTCAGTGGTCAATAGGCCCTAGAACAATATTTTCATTGCTAATACATAGAATGCATATAAGTAACCTAGTTTTGATGGGGTTGCAAAACTTGCCCTTGATGGAACAAAACAATGCAATTGGTACCAAATGCTAGCATGTATACTGCATGAAAACAGCACTATAATTTCCTCAGGATCTTATTTTGAAATGTCTGTATTCCCTTATCTATAGTGACACAAAACTCAAACTTTGTGGAAGAAAATGCTGCAAAATTGGTACAAAACTATGGTAAGTGTAGCAGTTAGTATCTAACTCAGTTTAAAGACAGAAAAACAATTACGTATTCATTTCTACCCAGCTGATCCTAAGTAAACTATAATATCTATTTAACTTGATAGATTTCATATGGATATTATTTGTTCCTGAAGCTGGGACTCTTCATTTTTTACAATAGCAATTTGTATAATTGCTGTGAACTCTTCTGCTATTATTTACTGTGTTGAAACAATCAAATATTAAAAAATTAAGTAAAACAAAATAAAACCTACCATTTCTTTTTTATCTTCTTGGAAATGTAGTTGTACAAATATTTTGCCAAGAACATATGGGAGAGCACTTTCTACGAAGTTTACACATTTATCCCATTGAGGCAGTAAAGATGTTGTTCCCTGGATTACCTGTTTGAGTTAAGATTGATATATTATGGTAAGTTCATGTATAGCCTTTTCTTAGCTGTGCTTACCCAGTGAAACAGCCTACCCTTGAGAAACAGAGCAACCCTGCCCTCCTTGTCTTCTTAAAGGCCATTAAAACTTGGCTTTTCCCTCAAGCATTGAGCCAGGGTGGGAGGTAAGCCCAGTGTTTATGTTTTTGTGATTGAAGCATTACAGCATTTGGTGATATGTAAGATTTTTTTTTATTTTATGTGTTCTATTAATTGTTAGTCATTCAGATGATTTTATGTATTATGGTTGGCCATATAATTTTTTTCAAATAAGTAAACAAAGGAACTCTAAAGATCCCTTTTAAAAAAATGGTTGTCAGGATCCAAATCGCAATGATTTGTTCAATACACGTTGATCTCTACATAAACTTTTGGTTCAGGCAGGCTAGATCATGAAATATGAATATCAAATGTTGTTATTCATCTTATAGGCAGGAATAACATGGATATTGATGTCTCATACTCACCCTTGAAAATTCTAGCCATCTATATTGAAAACGTCGACTGAGATTGAATATTCTTGAATAAACCATTCTCCATACCAGATAGTTGGCAATAGTCCTGTAATACATACAAATGAAGACCAGTTATATATATGTGTTCTAATGTACAGCCAATATAACAAATATAAGTGAATATTATTTTACGTTCTTATTCACTACAATATCAACTTAGAAATTAATGAGCAAAGTATGAATTGACAAAAACATATTACAGAAGAATGAAGAGACTGCATCGTAATTGCCATAATGTAAATAAGTGAGGACATTTTCCTTTTGAATCTCCTGAATTGGGATTTAGGCTTAAAGTTCTAACAACTTTGTGGGGTGGTTGAGACAAGAAAGAGTCACTGGTGCAGTCACCCAGCCTCCTTTTTAATAACTTTATCGTATTCATTAGTATAGTTTTAATTGATTAATCATGATAAAAAAATGTGGTCACTAAAAACAAATTAAATAAGCATCTTGAATGTTTTAGCTGTTAGAGCTCCAGAAAAGCTTAGAAATCAATTTCTTAGTGCCATGTTCCATACTGGAGCCAAATATATAATTCCAAGGAATTATAGTAAGAATATTATTTATTGGAAAAGATGTTGCTGTGTTCTTCCAGTGTAACCTGCTTTATTCTGGAAAGTTAACAGCTGAATCAATGCAATCACAAGATCAATATAAACCTTAAAAAATAAATTTGATAAAATCTATTGTTTGTATCTAATGCTACAACATCTGCAACACCTTGGGTATTATGTTATGAATAATGACATACCAGATCATTTTAAGGCTAAATGACTTAAATTATATAAAGGATATTAAGTAATTAAACATTGCAAATAGGCAAACGTTTTTAAAAGCTTAGTCTGAAAGAATAGAATTAATACTTTTATATATGTATATTGATCTGTGACTTCTTCATAAATCTTCATAAATGATTTAGATGAGGGAATAGAAGGACTCATCAAATTTGCAAATGTTACAAAGCTGGCAGGAATAGCCAACACCCCAGAGGACAAGCTCAGGATCCAAAAAAGATCTTGACAGATTTGAATGATGAGCCCTATCCAACAAAATGAAATTTAATGTGGACAAAAGTAAGGTTTTATGCCTGGTCAGGAAAAAGCAAAGATACAAGTACAGATTAGGTGAAGCCTGGCTCAAAAACAATAACTGTGAGAAGGATCTTGGAGTCTTAGTGGATGATCACTTAAACAAGAGTCAGCAATGTGCGGCAGAAGCCAAAAAGGCTAATATAATCCTTGGTTGTATAAACAGAGGCATAGAATCAAAATCATATGAAGTATTACTACTGCTTTATAAAGCCATAGTAAGACCACACCTGTAGAGTGCATCCAGTTTTGATCACTACATTACAAAAAAGATATTGAGACTTTGGGAAAAAGTGTAAAGAAGAGCAGCTAAGTAGATTAAAGGCCTGAAGACTAAAACATAGAAGAATGCTTACAGGATTTGGGTTTGGCTAGTCTAGAGAAAAGGACTAAAGGGGGACATGATAGCAATATTCTGGTATTTGAGAGGCTGCCACAAAAAAGAGGGGTGTCAGCTTATTTACCAAAGCATCAAAGGGCAGGAAAAGAAACAATGGATGGAAACGAACCAAGGAGAGAAGCAACCTGGAATTGAGGAGAAACTTCCTAACAGGACAATTAATCAGTGGAACAGCTTGCCTTCAGACATTGTGGGTGCTTCATCACTGGAGATTTTTGAGAAGAGACTGCACAGTCACTTGTCTGAAATGGTGTAGGATCTTCTGCTGAGCATGGGAGTGGACTAGAAGTCCTCCTATATCCCTTCCAGCTCTATTCTGATTTTGCTTCTTTTTTATGTATGTATTTTGAATACAAATAACACAAACATAACACATATAAATCTAGATACAAAAAATACAAATATTACAGTGCACTCCCTCCCCCAGAGACCATTTTTATTACTTATATTTCTTCTTTTATAATATTTAAAAGATATACAATCTATTCCAATTGTGCCCTTATCCCCTTCAAAACAACATATGTTCTTGAGTAGGTTTATTCCCTTTGCCTTTCACCAACACTATTTTTATAAAATCCCCCATATTTCACTATAATAGTTTACTTTAATCATCCCTTTTTAAAATTTGATTTCGGTTGTCAATTTATCATTTGCTGCTCTACTCCAGATTTCATTATAACACACATTTCTTTGCATATCTCAATTTCGTCCCCAATATTTAGCCATCACTAATCTAGCTGCCATTATCAAATTTACAATCAGTTCCTTTTTTGTTTCATTTACAGCCTATTTTTCCACCAGCAACAATAATGTAATCTTCAGTGACATATCTAAATTTACATTCAAAAGTGCTCTAATTTCCCTAAACACCATATCCCATATTTTTGTGCGCTGTCACAATTCCACCACATATGTTTATAAGTTCTTTCTTGCACCTCCAAGAAATATTTGTATATTTAACATCTATTTGATTTAATTTACATGGTGTTAGGCACCACCTCCATATCATTTTATATCCATTTTCCTTAACTCTAACTGACATATTCTTATATACTCTTGTATTCCAAATATTTTTCCAATCATTATCATTTATTTCTCCTAAATCTGATTCCCAAATTATTATCATTTATTTCTCCTAAATCTGATTCCCAAATTCCCAAAATTCCTTTTGCCTGATCTTCTAATTCAGTTAATATTCTATATATTTTCCCAATTTTTTCTTTACTGATATATTCTTCATTCACCTCACGTTCTTTTATAATCATTTCAAATTTGGTTAACTAACTTTCTTTCTCCTTGAATTTTTCTTCTATTTTTATCCATTTCTCTAATTGTATTAAATTCAAACAATTTAATTTAATATCTGATAAAACATTCTTTAGTTGTGTTATATTCTTATCTTGTTCTTCCAGTCTTCCCATTTATATATCTGATTTTCTTTTAATTTACTAATCCATTCTTTCAATTCAGTCTTAGGGAATTTCTCCATTTCCACCACTGGTGTTAAAGGAGAAATTCCTGGCATAAACCAGTATCTCCATTTATTCCATAGTTCTATCAAAGTTTTTTTAAAATGGATGTTGAATCTTTCTAGCAATTTTTTTAACAACATTTTTAAACCAATATGTTTCTATTGGACTGCCTATTTCCCTTAATTCTTTCAACTCCATATTAAATCTCTAGTTAATGCTAAAATATCTGGGACCACCTTGAATTGATTAGCTATCCAATAATTTCTAAAATTTGGAAGACCCAGCCCACCCTTTTTTAATGGTTCATACCATAATGCTTTATTTATTTGTGCTCTCTTACCTCCATTTCAACACACTTCTGGAAACCTCTTTAATTTTTGATATAAAAACTTAATTGGGATCTTCCAAAACAAAAAGTTAATTTTTGGTAAAACTTTCATTTTTATCATTGTAATTCTTCCAAACCATGATAATTTTACTTTCCCATATTGCTCTCTTTTAACTTTTACATCTTTCTTTAACTTTTCATGATATATCTTCTTTAATTCTTGAATATTTGGGGGGATGTCAATATCTAAATATGTAATACTATCTACTATTTTTTATTTATATTTTTCTTTCAATACATCCATTTCTTCTGTACTATGGTTACATAACATCATTTCTGATTTTTCCAAATTTATTTGTAATCCACCAGATTTCCCAAATTCATTCAGATGTAAACATATCCTCTCCATAATAACTATGGCATTTTGAAATGTTAATAATGCATGATCTGCAAATAAATTCATTGTAGTTTTCTTATGTACACCAATTCCTTCAATCAGTGAATCTTCCCTAATTGTATTTGCCCAAACCTCCATCAATAATGCAAATAAAACTAGGGATAAAGGGCAACTCTGCCTTAAAGTTATTGTCTCTGTAACACTATCATTTATAATTATTCTCGCATTATTCTCCGAATATAGTTGATTTATCACTTTTCTAAAAAGTTTTCCAAAACCTAACTTCTCTATTAATATCTTCAATGTAGTTCATTCCACACAATCAAAGGCCTTAAATACATGTAATTCCAATAAACCTGCCTTTAATTTTTGATTCTTTATACAAGAACCTATACTTAATACCCTTCTTATTATGTCTGACATTTGTTGGCCTCTTATAAATCCACACTGGTCATTTTTAATATAATTACCGATAAATTTATTCAATCTATTTGCCAATATTGCTGTAAAAATCTTAGTATCCTGATTAATAAGGGATATTGGCAGGGGTAGGATTCAAATTTCTTAACAACCGATTCTATGGGTGTGGCTTAATTTATGGGTGTGGCTTGGTGGTCATGTGACTGACTGGGCATGGCTTGGTGGTCACATAATTGGCTGGGCATGGCTTGTGACTGGCTGGGTGTGGCCAACTCGACATCACTCACATCAAGGGGTACTTCTCCTCACCTGGCCTCTCGTGACTGTGGTAATGCTGCAATGGTCATATGTACGAAAAATGGTCATGTCACTTTTTTCAGTGCCATTGTAACTTTGAATGGTCCCTAAATGTTAATGCCTCTCTAAATGTTAATGTCACAAATATATAATTTATTCTGGTAAAATTTTAATATCTACCAGAAAAATATGTATAACTCTTTTTATTACCATGTAATTCCCTCCAAACATTTTTAATCTATTTATATGAATACATTTTCTTAAATCTGTATTATTGTACTTTATTTCCACTTTTGACGGATTTGTCAATTCCACTATCCATAAAGCTATTATAATCACCTGTCGCTATCACATAACCCTTTTTTACTTTTTCTATTTCTTTATATACCCTATTATAAAGCTCTCTTTTATTTATATTAGGTGCATACAAGTTTGCTAAGATAACCTCTTGTCCACAAATCAAGCCTTGAATTATAAGAAATCTTCTCATATCATGCCTTTTATGTCTATTATCATTAATTCACACCTTTTAGCTACAATGATTGCTACCACTCTTGCTTTTGATGTACCAAATACCTTTTCATATACATCAGGTAGGATCCAAACATTACTACTGGTTCCATGGGCGTGGCTTATTTGGTAGGTATGGCTTGGTAGTCATGGGACTGGGTGGGAGTGGCTTGGTGGTCATGTGACTGGGTGGGCATGCTTGCTGGTCATGTGACTGGGTGGGCATGGCCAACTCAATGTTACTCATGTCAAGGGGTACCTTGCCTGGCCCCTCCTCTCCCAGGCATTCCTTGTCACACCCAGCCTCAATGTATCTATAGTTCTGTAAAAATGTTGTTCACCTTTTTTTGACTTTATTATCTATATACTATAGATGTACTTTCATGGACTACTGAAAGGAGGAAATGGCTCACATGCTTCGCCCAAGAGATAGGCAATGGGCTTTTAAGGGGCTGCCACAAAGAAGGGGGGGAAATATATTTTTCCAAAACCCCTGAAGGCAAACAAGCAGCGGTGGATGGAAACTGAACAGAGAGGGAAGCAACCTAAAACTAAGGAGAAACTTCCTAACAGTGAGAACAATTAACCAGTGGAACTGCTTGTCTCCAGAAGTTCTGGGTGCTCAATCACTGGAAGTTTTTAAGAAAAGACTGGACAGCCATTTCTCTGAAATGGTATAGGGTTCCCCCCAGGGTCATTTCTAAATGTTATTCTGTTATTCTGACACCTTTCCCAGGACCTCTACTCAGTTTGGCATCTTCGGTTTTCCTGCCTGAGCGGGGGTTGGACTAGAAGACCTCCAAAGTCCCTTTCAACTCTGTTAAACACAAGTGTATTTATGCTCTGGGCTAGAGACATTGAATGTATGTAAACCCTGAAAAATATGTGATAGCCCTTAGCAAAAGAAAGGCAGTAAAATCACTCGAAGTGTAGAGACAGTGCAATAAAATTAATATATGATAAATAATGGAACAATAATAATAATATTATTGCACAGTTAATAAATAATAAATAAATAATAGCACAGAGGGTTTTTTTCTCTCTCTCCCCCTTTCTTCCTTTTTTTTCTTTATTTATTTATCTTTCTTTTTCTCTCTTTCTTTCTCTCCCTTCCTCTTTCTTGCTCTTTCCTGCTCTTTTTTTTCTTGTCTCTCTCTCATACACATTCACACATACATGCCACAAACACTATCTCCCTTCCTTTTTATTTCTTTTTATTTATTTATTTATTTATCTTTCTTTCTTCCTCTTTCTGTCTTTGTCTCTTTCTTTCTCTCCCTTCCTCTTTCTTTCTTCTTCTTCTTTCTTTCTTTCTTTCTTTCTTTCTTTCTTTCTTTCTTTCTTTCTTCTCTCTCTCTCTCTCTCTCTCTCTCTCTCTCTCTCTCTCTCTCTCTCTCTCTCTCTCTCTCTCACACACACACACACACACACACACACACACACACAAACACACATACACACCTGGTCAGGAGGGTAGTGGAGGCTTTGCTGCAGCAGTGCTATGACAGGAGGCAGCTGGGTCCCCACCCTCCCAATCTGAGCACTTCACCACCGCTAGCTCCTCCCTTCATGAAAAGCCCGATGCCACTTTCTCCTTTGGCCACAGTGAAACCCCACAGCCTGGTTCCCTTCCCCCATCAAGAGACGAGCCGACTGTTGTCTGCAACCCCACTGACTCTCAGAAAGTGGGGCATTTCAATCTGCCACAGGAATCCGGGAAAGCTAGCAACTTCCAAATCTCATGCATGCCCATCGCAGTATATGACACAAGGGCCATGCAAATGGCCGCAGACAATGTCACAGCAATCCAGATTTGGGGCACCAAGGTGATGTGTGCTTTGTATCGGATCCGGCCCCCACCTGCAAGACACAAACAGGGCTGGGCAGGATGGGAAGGATAGTCTCTAGATGACTTACTTGGTGCCCCAGTTCTTTCCACCTCCGGGACATGCGTCAAAGATCCGGGATGGGGAAAGGAGGAAAAGAGGTGTGAGAAAGCCTAGGAAAGCAAGCAGGGGGAACCCACCACCATTTGCTCAAGGATGGTTGCTTTGCACTGCTAGGGCACTATCTGGGCTACAACGGAAACACATCGCCACTAAAGTTTGTGATATCATAAGCAACTCAAATACAACAAACATCTCTCCTGAAGATATCATTGAAATAACCAGAGATGTCCCTGGGTGCAAATACAATGAGAGCTCTGTGGCCTCAAGATTTTGTCGTTATATGCAAAAATGAGTCCAGCAAACGCATATTCATTCATACAATAAATGCCATTGCAAAAACAATCCCAACCACAAAAAACTTCGCTCAAGACCAGATTTATCCATACTACAAAGAATCCTCTCCCATGAACTCCACGCAGAACTCAAAAATCATCCAGACAATGGAGAAAAGCACCTATACATTGACTACAGAGCTGATTGCATCAAAAGGAAGTCACACAACCCACAACTCCGCATCCAACCCCACCCCATCCAATCCAACATCACTCAAAGCTAGGCATGCATGCTCCTAACTACCTCTATTCCAACCACAGCTGGCCTTAAATACAAGCTACTCAATACAAGAAGCCTTGTAAATAAAATACCTGAATTTCTCCTCTTACTAAATACTAAATTCGACATTATACTTGTCTGTGAAACATGGCTCAATGCATCTCTCCCTGACTCCATTACCACAGCAAAAGACTATCATGTTTAATGATCAGACTGTGAAATCCGTAGAAGAGGTGGTGTTGCTATCTTCTATAAAAAGTCCCTACATCTAAAAAACATCCAAGTTACACAGGAGCTTGCTATTCCTGAGACCATTGTCTGTGAACTGTCCTTAAATATCACATTTCGATTCTTACTATGTTACAGAGTCCCTGATTATGACATCGAACATGCAAACAAGCTAAATATACTACTAACATGGGCAGCATCCTGACCATATGCTTTTATCGTTCTTGGTGACTTCAATCTACCTCATATTAACTGGACCCTTAACGAATGTAAAACTGAACCCACACATGCAGCCTTCTACAATGCAGTAACAAATCTGGGACGAGAACAACTAGTAACCAACAACAGTAGACTTAACAACTGCCTCGATCTCATCTTCTGCAATAGTTTGAATTCAATTTATGGAATACAAATTAAAGAACCCTTTTCCAACAGTGATCACAACACGATTGACTTTTGTCTCAACATACGTCAACACAAAAATCATCACAATGATGGAATCCCCAATTATAACTTCAAAAAAGGCAGCTATGATCTTAAGCCCATGTCACACTGGACAACGGATGCAAAAAGGACACACCGGACGAGCAAAATGTTCCATCCGTTGTTATCCGCTCTCAAAAGGGGCAAAAATTTGCATAACCGGAGCGGATAACACGGACGCGGGGAGAATGCAGGGCGGATGCAAAGCAGATGTGGAACGGAAGCCCAGCGGATGGAAGCAGATGGGAGCAGATGGCACATCCGCTGGGCTTCCGGGGGGGCTCAGCAAAGTGGACGTGGAACGGAAAGAGCGGATGCAGAGCGGATGAAGCGGATGTACAGCGGATGCACAGCGGAAGCCTAATGGATGCCTGGCATTAATTGTGCATGCGGGGAGGATGCATTGCGTCAGCCCCGCGGATATAATGGAAGCAGCTCGGAAGCAGGTCGCCATTCAGAGGAAAGACCTGTTTCCAGACACATCGACTGCCTTGCCTGCCCTGCCTGCATGTCTGCCTGCCAGCCTTGCTACCAGCCTTGCTGCCAGCCTCCCTGCCAGCCTTGCTGCCAGCCTCCCTGCCAGCCAGCAACCCCACAACCATGCGGAAGCACAGGAAGCCTCAGCCATCTGCTGCCAGCCCTGGCAAGAGGGACAGGGCTACCATCCCGCCCCCTGGCCCTCACTCTGGTTCTGCTGGGGCTTCTGCAGCACGGGCTCGCTCTTCTGGGGCTGGGGCTGGGGCTTCTGCTGCTTCTGCTTCTGGAGGAGCTGATGACAAGCACTCCAGCACCAGCCACCACCACAGCACCTGCACCCTTCACCCCTGGGACTGAGCGACCAAGAGGAGTACCAGAGACTCGTTTTTGTCTTATAGCTTGTTGTTAATAAAGTCTATTTATGATTCACACACTTGCTTCATTTCTTTTTTTTAATAAAGTCTTGCTGGAAACTTTTAGGAATGGTTTAAGCCTTTGCATGCTTGTGGGATGGGTAAGGATAGCTTTGGGATGGGTTAGGATACCTGTGGTATGGGTAATAGCTGTGGGATGGATAAACCTCCAGTGCAAGCATAGTGGGACTGTATGGTCCACCCTCCCAAGTGCACCACCTACGGCCCTTTATTATCAATAATAATGTAATAATTATCCACACATGTCAAAATAAACACAACTCTTTATTAAACGCCCTGTTCATTGTAGGCCAACCCAACATATATGGCCCAATCTCATCCATGTGATGAGACAGTCTGAAGGAAGCATCCATTAAGCATTTACCATCCTGTCTTGCCACTCCACTGCTCCAGCTGGGGAGTTGCACCAGTGTTTCAGGAGGTTGCGCTGCTTCTTCGCCTCACGTGAGGCTCTGTTGGGGCCTTGCACATCCTCAGTGTCGATCAGGTTTTGCCCTTGCCTCCATTCCCCAGCCTCCATGTCCCCATTGCCTTGTTCATGGTCCACAAGCCTGTTCTGCAAGACTGGGTAGCGGGTGCACATGAAATTGTGCAGGTTGCAGCAAGCTTCCACGATCCTCCCCATGGTCTCTGGGCTATGCTGCATGTTGGTGAGAAGTACCTGGAACCTGTTGGCCAGGATGCCAAAGGCGTTCTCCACCACCCGTCTTGCACTGAACAGCTTGTAGTTGAAGATCCTCTCTTCACAGGTGAGGTATTTGGAGGTGTAGGGCTTCATGAGGTAGGTTGTGAGGGAGAAGGCGTCATCCCCCACGATGAAGTAGGGCACATCTTGCGTGTCGTTGGGCAGCGGGTCTGGATCTGGGAAGCCCACCATGAGGTTGCTTTCCAGCCCCTCCTTGAGGTCACTGGCGTTGTATACGTGGGCATCTGAAGATGAGCCGTTGCCTGAAGCATCGATATACATGAACTTGTCGTCAGCATCGACCATGGTGAAGAGGATGATGCTGAATAAGCCCTTGTAGTTGTGATAAGTGGACCCCAACTTGGCTGGCACTTTGCAGGCCACGTGCTTGCCATCTATGGCTCCAACAGTGTGGGGGAAGTTCCACTTCTGATACCACTGCTCTGCAACTTTCTTCCAGCCTTCTTCAGTGGAGGGGCACTGGAGGAACTCCTCCTTGTATTCTTCGATGATGGCCTGCACCACTTCTCTGACAACAAAGCTGATGATGCTGGCTGGCACCCTCCAGCCGTACTGCATGCTCCTGTATGTGGTCCCTGAGGCCAGGTGGCGCAGAGTGAGTGCCACCTTGAGCCCAGATTTCAGGCTGGGCGGGAAGTTGGTGTTTGTCTTGGTCAACGTGGGTGTCAGGCGCTGCACAACTTCATCAAACATGGCTGGAGGCATCCTCATGAAGTTCTGGAACGCCAGAGTGTCTTCGCTCCTGAGCTCCACCATCAGCTTGTTGTACAGTCCATCCTCTGCTCTTCTGGCAAACCATCTTTGGACCCAGGCTTTTTTTGGGTGGCTCCTTTTCTTCCCATAGTAGAGTTCACAGAGCCTGTAGATGGTTTTGCACTGTTGCAGAAGGATGGTGGCTGCCGAAAGGACTTTGTCACAATCCATGGTGGACATGACTGGATGCTGTGGAAGAGGAAGAACCAGATGAAGGCTGCAGAGGTCTGCACTGCTGGGCTGCTGTTCTGAAAGTGAGATGCAGGCGAGTTGCTCCCCCTTTTTATAGGCAGTATAGGTTTTCCGCTAGGCATCCTCTAGGCATCCTCTAGGCATCCTGCAGACATCCTTAATATCCGAGATAGGTCCCCTCTGTGAACGTTTTTTTCCATTTTAAACGCTTTGTTTCCATGCTGCATCCGCTAGGCATCCGTTCTGCATCCATTCTGCATCCGTTCCGCTTCCTCCCTGTGTCCGTTTACCGCTGGAGCAGATGGAGTTGCGCAGATGCGCAGCGGATGCCTAGCGGATATAGCGGATGCGTAACGGATGCGTAACGGATGCGTAACGGATGCGTAGCAGATGCGTAGCAGATGCGTAGCGGATGCAGAACGGACGAACTGGATACATTTTCTGCGCAAAAGTTTTAGGCAGCCCAAAACTTTCTGAGCGGATGAAACATCCATAAACGGATGCTGGACGGATAGAGAGGAAGCCAAACGGAGGCAGTGAGTACATCGCGTTTTCGAACGGATGGCAAGGTTTTTTGTCCGTTTTACATCCTCTTTGCATCTGTTGGTTCAGTGTGACATGGGCTTTATAAACAACAATCTCTCATGCCCTGATTGGCAATTTATATTCACTGGATGCAATACTGTAGAAGACCATTACAACATATTTTTACTTGAAGTCAAAAGAGTCATCAAACTATATGTACCATTAACAACTCCCAAAACCAGAAAAAATAAATTACCCATAACAATAAGGAAGCTAATCCAAAAGGAAATCACTTTGGCAGAAAAACAAATCTGGTCACGTTGCCAACTTCAAAAGCCGATACGAAAATTTATGCCACCAGATAAAAACTGAATGCACATTAAACAAGCACATTAAACAAGAAGAAAACCTTCTATGCATCAATTCCACCCATGCTTTCTACAATTTTGTGAACAACAAACTAAAAGACTCAAGGTCCATCCCACCCCTGAAAGGACCAAATGGTAAAGACTGCACTTTTCAAGCCACTATTCAAGACACTATTCAAGCCAACCTCTTTAACACATTCTTTGGCTTAGTATTTGTAAACAGCAATGGATCATGCCCAGTATTTCCTAGTCAAATCACAGACAACTACAATGATCTAATATATATTGATCTTACAGAAGACAATGTTGAAAAAGCACTACTCAATCTAAAACCATCTCTATCTATTGGACATGACAGAATATATGCCTACTTCTTAGAAAAGCTATCCACTGCCATAGCTGAACCTCTAAGCATAATCTTTGAAAAAATTTTCAGGACCAGCTGATTTTTTTTTTTTTGCCAATTTGTAAGACAGAGCATCTTGAGATTTGAAGTTGCCATTTGTTTGATCATTCTGATACATAGTCAAGGTCTTTTTGAAGGGTAACAGTATACAGCAGCGCCCAAAAAATGTAATCCTAAATTGCATTAACAGAGGGATACAATCAAGATAAAGTGAGGTATAATACCACTCTTTAAAGCCTTAGTAAGACTACACCTAGAGTACTGCATCCAGCTTTGGTCACCATACTACCAAAAAGATGTTGAGACTCTAGAAAAAGTACAGAGAAGAGGATGATTAGGGGATTGGAGACTAAAACATATGAAGAAGAACAGTTACAGGAACTGGTCCTGGCTTGTCTAGTGAAGAGAAGGACCAGGGGAGACATGATAGCAGTCTTCCAATATTTGAGGGGCTGCCACAGAGAGCTATTTTCTAAAGCAGGGGTCTCCAACCTTGGCAACTTTAAGACTTGTGGACTTCAACTCCCAGAATTTCTCAACAGCTTCCTTTTTAGGATCAAAACAGAACTTTTAAAAGTTATTATAAGGATTTTTCATTTGCTTTGCAGAAACACATGCACTAAATATATAGTAAAATAATGTGATTTTAATTTATATAATATCAGAACAGCCTTTCTTAACAGGAGATTCTCCAAATGTGGTAGCGTACAGGGCCCATAAATGTTAGCAGAAAAACAACATCAATGAGAAATCCTTACTTTTTCCTTTCTCTTTCTAATATCCTGAATAAATTTTTAAAATACTGCGGCACTCGGACGACCACATTTTCTGAAGCATCAATGTCCTTTAGGTCAGGATAGAGTTTGGTGTCAATCACCTTCTTGATATATGCCAGCCAGTCAAACTGAAAGATATATAAATGTTTAGGTTTTGGCTCTTATAAAAAAAAAGTTTGAGCAAGTTTTCACCTGATTGCAAAGTTGAAGTTCACTGCACATTGCAAATATTTTGAACTTTTCATAAAACAGCTGCATTTTTTACATATATATTTAACTATTTTAATTTAAATTGCATCTTATGCACATCTAAAGCAGCTTTCAATTTAGAAAGGTAAATACCCAGTCCAATCATGCATTATTAAAGTTGTTTTCCAACCTGTGGGATCATGCTGCTGAGTTCTGATATGTTCATTTTGTTATACATAGATTCACTGGTTCGATTCTCATGTGGAATCATTATCTGCAAAGATACATGTAAACAAATATTATGCTACTTAGAAATCCATTCTGACTCTGTTAATATCAACAGATATTTTAATAGTTCCTTCACTGAAACAAACAATGTTACATCAAACCTGCTGATATCAAATAGAATTATTTTATAATTATATATAAACAATCACTTCTCTGAATAACTATTTTAACAATTTTCTTCTATATATTATAATGAAAATAATTTATGCTTCTAGTTTTTTGCTTTTATAAATAACTCACAATCATTCATTTCTTGTAAAACACACACAGAGAGTAATTGTAAGTTCTATATTTTATTTGTGTTTATCTATAAATAATTTAAACAGGCATATCAGGCATCCTTGTCTTACCTCCCTGTTCAGAGTTCAACCATTGTCTAAAAATACAATCACATTTATCACATTTACTAACTTATTTTTCACATCATATTCACATAAAACTTTCCCTAATTAATTATATCTACTTCATCACACATTTTCTTTCAATCCTTTTACATTTTGCATTCAGTCTTGCTAACTTTATTTTTAAGAGAACATTAATAGTATTTTTCCAATTATTAGATACAGATGCCGAATTCTCATACACACTAAAAAAAAAATCACAAAGCCACTCCTTAAGTAGATTATATTTACCTAAAGCCTTTCAATTTTTAACATTCTTGCAGCTATTTTACTATTATTTTTCCTCCCTACAACAAATGGGTTATAATTTAGATTTGCTCTAGGTTTTTTGCTATTTATGTATAGTTTGCTACTGTTCCTCCTCTATACAACACAATTATCCTGAACTCTGACACAATTGTTAGTTCTGTACTGAAAGCCCTTATATATTTATCCATAAATAGTTTAAACTACCCATATCTTTGCAAGATATTATTGCAAAATGTTTGATCAGTACATGAATGGTTATTTGTCATTTTGTAAAAGATTTATTTGGGCCATGTTCTTGATACACTTTTATGCTTTAAATTGTATTATTAATTAATCAGCTTTTTGCTAGTTTGTTTGTTTTATTTAAGTTCTGCTTTAGTTTCTAAGATTCCATCCTGTTTTTCCCTGCTTTATACCTTTAATATACTGGGGGGTGGTTTCCTGTGGCACTCTCCCTGTTTCACACTGGTTAGTGCCTTTTTAATGTGTCCTTTGCATTTATTCATTATGAATTTGTATGTTATAAATGTTATACTTTGATGGAAAGATTTATTCCATTATATACTGTATCTGGTAAAGGTATTTTTATTACTTGATTCCACTGATAAAGAGATTTGTTTCAAAATATAGTGTCCAATTTTAAAAAAAAGTATTTGTATACATGTTTATTTCTATTAGCGCCTTCTAAAATCTTAGATCATGGGTGTCAAACTCAAGGCTCATGGGCCAGCTCCAGCCCACAATGTGGTTAGATCTGGCCAGTGGAGCCGCCCCAGAAACACTAAATGGCTGGTCTATAGCACCTCTGCCCAGTCCAGGCTGACCAGGCACTGATCTACAAATCAGTGGCGGCCATCCAGGCTGGGACATGGTCAGCCTTAGATCCATGCAGCCACACTGGAGCTAGTGGGAGGCCTCCCCAGCACCTCCCTGCTCCTAAGGTGCATGGACAGGAGGCAGCGAACATGCACAGGGCCTGGTCAGCCTGTGGACCATCTTCTCCAGCAAGCTGACTGCGTTTTGAGCAACTCCCTTTCACCCAGGATGACAGCACTCATGTACTCACTACTTCCTATGTATACGTAGAGGGAGCAGGGCCAAGGCAACTGACCAGCTCCTCATTGGTTCCAGGGCAGCTTGAGGGTCTGATCTAAGGCTGGATGCAGGAACCAACATTGTCCGTGCCCCGGGTGCACTACTTGCTTGGTGCACAGGCCTTACTGTTTGAGTGTAGGAATGAAGTCTTCAACTGAGTGAAGCAGCACCACGGAGCCAGGCTCCTCACACTCATGTCCAACCTGCCAGAGCTCACTGTACCAGCAGAGGAATAAGACCACGGAGCCCACTGCCACTTGGGCATGGAGGATGAGGAGAAGAATGGTGAGGCTTTGCACTGGTCAGCTGGCCAGGCAGGGAGTAGATCAGGCAGTGCTGGCTGGCTGGGGATGGGGGAAATCATGGTTGCTCAGGTGACTGTCACCACCACCTTAAGTGCGCTGACTGTGTCCAAGCTAAAAGCAGAGGTGCAGCAAGGACTTGCCCTCAAAGATTGGTCCAAGCACCCATTTGCATGAAGATGGCCCATCTGCATGCAAGGGTGCTCCATGGGACAACAGGGTTTCATTCCTCCCTCAGTGTGGCAACTCCGGTGGGCTGGACATGGGTATGAGAAGCTTGGCCCCTACAATGCTTCCTCACTCAGTTGTAGACTTTGTTCTTGCCCTCAGACTCTAAGGCCAGCCATCAAATTGGAATCAGTCAGGTGCAGGAACCAATGCCGTATGTGGTCCAGGTGTGCTGCTCACTTGCATGCACTGGCCTTATTGTTTGAAGGCTGAATGAAGCCTTCAACTGAGCAAGGAGGCACTGTGGGGCCAGACCCCTCACACCTGCATCCAGCCCAGAAGACTTTGCTGCGCCAGGAGAGGAATGAGACCCTGTCTCACAGAAACCACCGCCAGTTGAGCAGGGAGGACAAGGAGGAGGAGGAGGTTTTGTGCTGGCTGGCTGGCCAGGCAGAGAGTAGGTCAGGTGGTGCTGGCTGGCTGGGAAGCAGGGATTATGGCTGCTCAGATGGCTGCTGCCACCACCACTAGTTTGGGTGCCCCAATTATGTCTAAGGTGAAGCTTTCTTCAGAGGCGCTGCAGCGGGTTTGTCTTCAAATATCATTCCAAGTGCCCCATTTGCACACAGACACCCCATTTTCATGCAAACTTGGTCTGTGGAATAATGGGGTCTTATTCCTCTCCTAGTGTGGTGAACTCCAGCAAACTGAATGTGGGTGTGAGGGGCGCACTCAAACTGTAAGGCCTGTGCATGAGCAAGCAGTGCACCTGGGCCATGGACAGCGTTGGGTCCTGCACCCCAGTTGATTCCATAGCAATCTTCCTGGTTCTGGCCACAGGATGGGTTGTTGAAGGAGCTCTGTCCATAGTGGATTTTAGCAGGCAAGGAGGATGCCTGACACAGCGGTGGTGAAAAGTAGTTTGACAGGAGGAGCAGGAGACCAGTGCTGCAAACACTTTTTACATTGAGAAGGAAAATTTCTGGGTCCCTGATTCTGCAAAGCAGGATGGGCGCCTGAACTTGTGCAATATTATGGTACACAGAAGCATCCATTGTCAGCACAAAAAACATTTTCAAGCCAACTCTCCTCTCCTCTCCTCTTTCAAAGATTCTTTCCCATAAAGGTAAAGAAATAGTGGCAGAGAGGAGACAGATGTTTGCAAGGTGAGTCTGGTGTAGAAGGAAAGGAGGGAGAAGTATGAGGTATCTTAGTGGGTTGGGGAGGACTTAAAGGCCTGTTTTGTAACGAGGCCTGCCCCATGGCCCTCCCCACCCAGAAAAACCTAAGATACCTCATGTGCAATTAAGAATACATTGATATTCTTAAAATGTGAGCTCTTGGGAAGGTAAACCCTCCATGTGTATAGCAAACAGCCATTTCCAGTGAGGAAAACAGAACAAAGCAGAGTGGGGAAAATATTTTCCTTTGCTATATTTCCAGTCTGAATTAGACCATGGCAGGGGCCCTACAAGAGAGCCCTTTCAAGGATTATGTATTAATAGAAAAGCAACTAACTTGCCTCTGCTCCTAAATGCTACAGCTGTTGCACATAAAAAATTGAGTTCTGATCAACTACCACAGTATAGCCACAGTTGTACTGTTGTCTGTGGATGCCCCCACTAAATGCAAGTATGGGATAAACTGAGCCTGGCTTGTTCTCAGTCTTTCAAGTGGCCACAAACTACTAGCAAACTACTGGCATTTGATCACAAGACAAGGAGGCATTGAGAAATTTCCCCCCCTTTTTTTGAACATCCAAGAAGGGACAGGAAAAGAGAAAGTGGAAAGACAAAGAGGGGAAGAGAGCAAGGAGAGAGAATGGGCTTCCTTCTGACCCACACACTCCTCTTGCACTTACCATGAGCAACCTGGGCAAGGAGAGCGAGCAATGGGAGCTGCCCACACCCATCCTGGCCATGCACACCCCAGCCCTTCGAGGTCAACCACAACCCTAATGTGGCTTTCAATGAAATTGAGTTTGACATCCCTGCCTTACAAGGAAAGGTATACCTGATCAATAAATCAATTCTACAGGAAGATTAAACTTATTTTATTATGCTTAGGTATAATAATATTATCTTGCAAATCATACTGAATTGTACTTCTTCCTTCTTATACTTCAATCATTTCTTAATGTTATCTTATGCTGGACTTAAAAAAATATTTTGCCTAGCTAAGAGTTCTAATTTATCTCTTGTCAAAGTCATTTTGCATCATAAATGCAAAAGTTCCAACACTGAGTGCTATGTGTGTGACTTTGCAACACAGGTATAAAATATACAAAATTTTCATTGTAATTAGAGGATTTATATTTACATACTTCCCAGTTACCGTAAATAAGAGTTAAGGTCTCTTGTTTAATAACTATCTTGCATAGCAACATATTGTTTGTATTTTACTTATTAGGAGATGCATGCAGTATACAGTTACACAACCAATAAATTTTAAATATCATATTTAATTATGATCAAATATCCTTTCTCTGACCTTTCTCTATAAGCAGAGGATACTTAATTTAAATTTAATGCTTCTGATCATTTTTTTTCAACCTTTATTATAATCAAAGATCAGCAAAAAAAGGATGGAGTACAAAAAAATTAAAAAGATAAAGTACAAAAATAAAATTATATAAAAAGACTATAAAGTATAAAAACAAGAATCTAAAAAGGAATCTTAAGTACTTACTGAATCACTGGTACCAATAGAATTAAAAACATTGAAAATTATATTTGATTAAATATCACTGAAAGTCTGTGTCTGCCAACCTAAAACTACCAAAAAGTTTGAAACATCAAAAATGAGAATATTTTTCACCCTAAATGGCCAAAGTTTATAAAATGTATGCTACTTCACTTTATTTTATTGCAAAGGACTGTGGTTCAAAAGAAGTATAATGAAAAGAAGGACCAGGATGACATGATAGCAGTGTTCCAATATGTAAGAAGAAGAGGGAGTCAATCTATTATCCAAAGCATGTGAAGGCAGGACAAGAAGCAATGGATGGAAACTAATTAAGGAGAGAACCAACCTAGAGCCAAGGAGAAATTTCTTGACAGTTAGAACAAGTAATTAATGGAATGATTTATCTCCAGAAGTTGTGCATGCTTCAACATTGGAGGTATTTAAGAAAAGACTGGACAACCATTTGTCTGAAATGGTGTATAAATGGTAAATGTTTGAGCAGGGAGTTGGACTAGAAGACCTCCAAGGACCCTTCCAACCAGTGGTGTATTAACTATTAAGCAGACGAAGCATGTGCTTAGGGCACCAGGCCCAAAGGGGCCACCACAAAGTTGAGAATATGGCTTCGTTTGTACAGGATGTACAAAGGAGGGGAGTACCAAAATTTGTCAGTGCTTAGGGCACCAGTGAGCCTTAATCTGTCACTGGTTCCAACTCTATTATTCTGTTACTCTGTTATTCAAATGTTCTTCCAAAGACAGATGGAAGAAAATAACAGATGTAGAAGAGACAACAGTAACCAAGATGGCACACTGCCTTTTGTCACTGAATTACAAATCTGGGAAAGAACAGTGTTGAATGGAGATATAAATCCAAAGTTCATCTGAAGACCAGGTACCACAAGTGCAGCTAAATTCTATACTTAAAAGAGCACTAACCTCAGCAATTTTGATTTCTAATTTAAGCACTGACTTCATGTCCAACTCTGCATGTGAAGCATTGGCACCCAAGAGGACTGAGATATCAACCATGAACTGGAACAAGGTATCTCTGTACTATAGTGGGGTAAAATTCAGACATTAATACAGCGAAAAAGACAATAGCTCAACCAGATAACACTTACCTTATTTTATATTGAATGGTCTAACATAGCACTTGACTTATTTTCATTTTTAATTTTAGTTTCAGTATTAATTTCAGTTTCAGTATATTATTTAATGGGTTGTATAAATCTTGCTAGCAGAATTAGCATTAACATCATCACAAATATTAATTAACATGTCATTTGCACAAATCAACACACATAGAGGAAGTGGGTCCCTAGCTTTCTTCAAAAGTTTGGTTTTGAAAGCATACTGAGGAACTAGAGTATGAACTTCATCTGTACTTCCTTTATTTTTCTATGTTATCAGGGAATATTTTCATATTCAGAAAACTAAACACAAGAAAAGAACTCAGACTTGTGCAATATATGAATGATTGTAAAATTGCACAAAGCAAGACATACTTGGTTGCAACATAAATTAACAAAGAAGATTGTGCTGCAAATAATGGTCAATACTGAAAAGGAACAGGGCAGGGTTCTACTGATAATAAGTAACTGACATATTGCTCATGTTCATGGATAGGATTCAAATTTTTTTAACAACCAGTACTGTGGGCATGGGTAGGTGGATATGACTAGGTGGGCGTGACCGTGTGACTAGGTGTGCATGACTTCTTTTTTTTGCAGCACCCCCCCCCACACACACAACTGGGTTTTTGTTTTTGTTTTTTTGCCTCCTGGGCCTCAAGGAAGCCTCCTCAGGGGGCATTTTTGCTCCCAGAAGTTTTCCCTGGGGCCCAGGAAGGCAGGAAATGAAGAACACCCCCTCCCCCGCACACCCCTTTTTGCCTCCTGGGCCTCAGGGAAGCCTCCTGGGCAAAACAGTAAGACAGTCAGAGGCATCCCAGCACAGCTGATTATCAGAACACCTGATCGTTGGGAGGGGAAAAAAAGAAATACCTAAAGGAGTGACTGGGTGGGTAGAACTCAGTCAGCGATGTTGGACATGCATGCAATGTCATGCATGCATGATAAGGACTGGCTGGGCAGGGAAGGGAGGGGCGGGTGGAGAGGGGCAGGGCTATTTGCCAGTTCTCTGAACTGTGCAGAATCATAACAACCGGTTCTATAGAACCAGTCTGAACCGGTAGAATCCCACCCCTGCTCATGTTTATTGTTTAGAGTATGGAGAATATGTTAGAGTATGTTCAAATATTCAATTGCTATATACTATTTTTTAATCTTCCCTCATATTTACTTGCTATGTTGGGGATGATATGTAATTACTGTATAGATAGTAAGTGATAAGGTATACATTATCACATAATTAAGATTTTCTTTCCACTCACTTCTCATATGGTTTATGTAAATTTTTAGCAGAAATATCACCTTTATACTCTGTGTAGTGTACAAAATATAGAGAAATGAACATTTAATTTCCAAGCCTGGTGTTTTGCAGATGTGCTTGTATTTCACTCCCTGAATCCAGCTAGCTTTTGGGAATTGTAATTCCAGATAGGCTGGGAAAACATCCTGAATATAGGTGATTGAGTAAATAAAACTCACAGATTTAGCTTCTGTGGTATTGTCCAGGTAGTCTTCCCGTGCTGATAGAGTCAGAGATGCTTGATCTAACTATATAAATAAAATAAGAATTACTATATATTAGATTTACAAAAATACAATTTGGACTGTAGTTCTATAACCAGACTTCAGAGATAAACCCAAAGTTCTTAGAGAGACTATTTGTGAATAGATTTGTAGCAGTATTGCAATACCAACATCCAATATAGTGTTATAAGTTAAAGGGGATGGGCAGAATTCAGAACACATTACAATGTCCATAAAAGTCTTCCATTTATTAACCCTGGATGCTCTGCATTTTTGACAAAATCAATTTGTAGACCCTGAGGAGTTTTAATTTTACAAAACAAAATTGCTTCATCCCAAAAATGTGAAAATTTCATAGCAAGGCAATGTAAGAACAACACATTTCTTCAAAAATTAAATAGAATATAGCAATGTACTTTCTGTAAAGAAGATTATTGAAAATTAAATTAGAAATGACTATAGAATGCCATCAGGAATACTGTTAAATTTTTCCAGCTTTTAGTCACTTACATATATACATACTAATAACCAGATGTCCGGATGTTGTTGAACACAGATGTAAAAGTTTTATAAATACTGTTAACAAAATTAGCTGAAGGCTTAATTAAATACAGATTTAAAATATGCTATACCTTCTTCCATATGTGGTTAAGAAGGAATTTTCTGTGGTATAAATAGCTCATGTCCATGTGGTACTACAAATTTGCATTCCTTCTTTCTTGTTTAATTTTGAACATTAACTTGCTATTCAAAAGCCTACATCCTATCACTACATGGCTTCCATAATTGTACCTTCATATACATTTATATATAAAGTGAATAACTAACTAAATAATACATCTATGATGTGTTTATTGTCTCTAAGTTTGTTCCTATCTTTTATACACCATTACAATCTGCATGGGCTTCTAGACATGCTTAATTAAGACAACAATATAATCATAAGAAATATGTTACAGACCTAGCAATGGCATATAGTCACCATACCAAATGCTCTCTGTAAATGTGGTTTTTACTAGTTTGAAGAAGACTATTAGGATGGGCACTGATTAGAACTCCAGGGAAGACTGTCACATAATACAAGGACCACAATGAAAAAAAATATTGGCTGTAATACACATGGGCCCCATCCCCAACAACTTTGTCATGGGGACCATTAACAATTTGTCAGCATATAGGACATATGAAAAAGGTCTGATGGTACTTTACAGGGAAGCCATATAGGGTTTTCCAAGATAAAACTAGCAGTTTGAACTGCGCTTCAGCCAATTCAGAATGGCTTTTTCTTGGTTGTTGTGGTTCACCAGCAAGCAGACTACTGTATTTTGCACTATCCAGCATCTAAAATCTAGATGGTCTTTAAAGCCAGTCCTGTTTAGAACACACTGGTGCAGTCCAATTGCCAGGATCTTCTACTCCAGGTTAAGGACAGAATGCTAAATAATAAAATGAAATTAATTGAAAATACCACATGTATGGCTTCCTTCATAATACCTTGATGATGTGCTCATTAGAAGCCTTATCATCTGAAGCCACATATAATCGGATGAAAACAGAATTGCTATATTGTCCTCGAAGAGTAGCAAGGGTCTGGAGCATGCTGAACTTCCTTTCTGACCACAGACCTTCGGGCCCAATGTTTGATTCCAGCACAGGCCAGCGAAATGGAGAATGCTTCAGCATATTTAGAAGTGGTTTTGCATCAGCTTTTTCTATCTTATCTGGGGAAATGAAAAAAATAAAACAGTCAACGTAAGGCAGGGGTGTCAAACTCAATTTCAATTTCATTGAGGGCCGCATGAGAGTTGTGTTTGACCTCAGGGGAACAGTGCAGGTGTGGCCAGCTCAATGTCACTCATATCGGGGGCACCTGTGGTGCTGTGCCAGCCCTCCTGAGCTCCATTTTCACTGGCAGAGGATTGTAGGAGGCCCTCCCAAGCTCCGTTTTCACTGGCAGATGCACCATGGGCCAGTCCTTCGCTATTCCTAGGGCAGCCCTACGGGCCAGATCTAAATACCCCATTGGCCAGATCTGATTCGCTGGCCTTAAGTCTGACAAGCCTGACAGAAGGCATCTTGCAAAAAAAAAAATCCACTTCTAAAATACCTATGTCTGTATATTGTTGGCAGCAAAAGCTGTTTTCCTATCATTATGTATATTTCTTTATATATGTCATCTAGAACCATAGATTTAGCCTAAACATTAGCCATTTTGAATATCTTGTCTTGGCACAGAGAGCAGAAAAATGGCTGCTCTTGCCATTTGTCTGTTCAGGCCTTGACTGCTGTTCAATCACTGGCAACCTTAAGAGCAAATGCAAATCATCCAAGCTTTTGACTCAATATGATGGATGGTCAGGTTCTGTACTAGCTGGTCAGCATGTACCCGATAATGGCATTTCTGCTAGAACCCTGATTAATACTGGTCATTGCTGTACATAATAGCAGAGGGTGAGGCAGACCATCTCTACTTCAAGTTGCAGTTTTAGGTAGCACCAACAGTAACATAATCTCTGGCTGTCAGACTTTGGCGCCTTATTTTGAAACTAACTTACTGTTTTGCTTAAGACAATTCTCAGATACAACTCAGCTATATTTGCTGACAAAAATGAAATCATATGCAAACAGAATTATGACAAAGCCTATGCATAGGTCTGTCATCCTACATTTAAATTCTAGTCTTTATCTTCTAATCTTTGAGTTAAAATGTAGTTGGAGGGCGTTGGAGTACCTTTATTGCTATAAGAATTGTCTCTAGTCTGGGAAATATGTGTTCTTTCTTCATTAGCTTTTTTTTTTACACTGTCTCCCTCTCCACTCTGTCTGAGTTTGCATGTAACAAGTTCTTCTCCTCCTTCATTTTTCAGTCAATAGATGTCTGAAAAGCATTTCCATTCCAGTCAAATGAGAATCTTTCCTATGATTCACTGCTCACCAATATGTAGGATCTAGGTTATATATTCAAGTTTCTCCTAATTAGAATCAAAATCAATTAAATATTCTCAGTTCCACTGAGATCCAATTTTGTATAAATGTGTGCATTCTGCAGCACTTTTCTCAATTTGAAGTGAAGGAAAGATAGAAACTTCTACTGTTTAAGGCCCTGTCACACTGGCCGATGGATGCAAAACGTTTGTAAAAAGGACACAGTGGATGAGAAAAATGTTCCATCCGTTGTTATCCGCTCTCAAAAGGGGCAAAAATTTGTATAACCAGAGTGGACAACACGGAAAGGAACGGATGGGGGCAGGACGCAGGGTGGATGGAAAGCAGATGCTCCATGGAAGCCTAGTGGATGGAAGTGGATGGGAGCGGATGGCACATCCGCAAGGCTTCCGGGGGACCACAGCAAAGCGGACACGGAACTGATACAGCGGATGCAGAGCGGACGCTGAGTGGATGAAGCGGATGCACAGCGGAAGCCTAGCAGATGCCTAGCGGAAGCCTCGCGGATGCCTAGCGGATGCCTAGAGTTCACTGCGCATGCGGGGAGGATGCATTGCGTCAGCCCCACGGATATAAAGGGAAGCAGCACCCAAGCAGGTCAACATTCAGAGGAAAGACCTGCTTCCAGACACAGCTCTCAAGCCTGCCTGCTTGCCAGCCTGCCAGCCTACCAGCCAGCAACCCCACAACCATGGGGAAGAAGAGAAAGCCTCAGCCATCTGCTGCCAGTCCTGGCAAGAGGGACAGGGCCACCCTCCCACCCCCTGGCCCTCACTCTGCTTCTGCTGGGGCTTCTGCAGCACGGACTCGCTCTTCTGGTGCTGGGGCTTCTGCTGCTTCTGCTTCTGGAGGAGCTGATGATGCTGCTTCTGGCAGTGGTGCTTCTGCTGGTGCTTACTCTGCTGATGCTGCTTCTGGCGGTGGTGCTTCTGCTGGTGCTTACTCTGCTGATCCTGCTTCTGGCAGTGGTGCTTCTGCTGGTACTTACTCTGCTGAAGCTGCTTCTGGCGGTGCTCCTGCTGGTGCTTACGCTGCTGGCTCTGCTCCTCGTCCTGCTGGTCCTGCTGGTGCTCCTGGTCCTGCTGGCGCTGCTGGTGCTGCTGGCGCTGCTGGTGCTGCTGGCGCTGCTGGCGCTGCTGGCGCTGCTGGTGCTGCTGGTGCTTACTCTGCTGATGATGATCCTGGTCCTGCTGGTGCTGCTGCTGCTGCTGCTGCTGCTGCTGCTGGTGGTGGTGTGGAGGAGCAGCCCTTACAACCTGGAAGCCCCTCTGATGAGGGCCCATGTGGTCCTGCCAAAGGGAGGAAGAGGCAGACGCAAGAACGGGAGAGGAGGCAATACAACATCGAGGAGGAACATGAGGATGAGATGCTGGAGTGGCTGAGAGAGAATGAGTATCTATGGCGGAAGGGACACAGGCTCTATAGGGACACCAAAAGGAAGCAGGCTGCTTGGAGAGAGAAGGCGGAGAGCCTGGGCTACACTTCAGAGGTGCTCCTCAGCTGGTGGAAGCACATGCACACCTGGTACGGGAAGCTGCACCTCAAGAAATCTGGCCAGGCCGCGGTCAAGCTGATGGACAGAGAGAACTACGTCATGGCCAAGTGCAGCTTCCTGGAGGGTGAGATCCGCCACCGAGGAGCAGCCCCTCTCACAATCCTCTCTCTCAGGCAGCCTGCTGAGAGCCAGTCCTCTTCCGGCAGAGAGTCAGCTTCTGTCTCCAGGCAGGTGTCTGTGGAGCGTGCCATGATGGAGAAACCCCCGACAGCTGTACTAACTGTGGCAGAGTGCGTGGAGGACCCCCTGACGCACTGGGAGAAAGGAGACGGCACTTCCACCACAGTCCAACTCGCATCCACCCTCCGCTCCACCTCCACAGAAAGGCAGAGAGCCAGACAGGAGGGGCAGAGCCACACTGTCCTGCTGGATATAAGAGACACCATCAGGAGCAGCGTAGATCTCCTCTCTCAGCTGGTACACACTGACTCCTCATCCTCCAACCGCAAGCCCTTCCTCACCTATGTGAACCAGACCCTCATGGACATGGCGGAACTCCAGTACCAGGTGGTGAAGGACAGGATCACCGATCTGCTTCACAACCCTCCAGACCCAGCTGAACCTGCTCCCACCCAGTCCAGGCCTGCTCCTCCACCCCAGGTGATGTCACTGCCCTTCCAAGGCTTTCCACAGGCCCTCACCTACCAAGGCTATGGCTACCAGGAGGTCCAGCAGCACAGGCAGCCCTTCCCAGTCCAGGCACAGGTACATCGGACGCCACCGGTGCCACTGATGCCACCGATGCAACCCACGCCACTGATGCCAGCCACGCCACAGTTGCCACCGATGCCTCACCTCGCTGAGCTGCAGACCAGACAGCCCCACTACACTCCTCCTTCCTCCACCCCACAGCCAAGCCCGGCCTCAGAACATCTGTCATCGGTCTTGGGACTGACACCCCATGTCATGGAGGAAGGGGCTCTCAATATCACGGGACTGAGCCAGCTGTCTGAGAGCTTCCTCCACACACCGTCCCCTGTTGTCCTCTCGGGGCAGGGCACCCCAATGGTGCCTCAGACCAGCACTCCAGCAGCAGCCACCCTTCACCCCTGAGACTGGGCACACCTCAGAGTGACCAAGAAGAGTGCCAGAGACTGGGTGGCTATCTGTTGAATTTATTTTTGCTTTGGACACTTTACTTGGGTCATTTTGCTTTTACAGCTTGTTATTAATAAAGATTATCTTTGCTTCACACACTTGCTTCATTTATTTTTGTAAATAAAGTCTTGGTGGAAACTTTTAGAAATGGTTTAAGCCTTTGCATGCTTGTGGGATGGGTTAAGATAGCAGTGGAATGGGAAGGGATACCTTTGGGATGGGTAATAGCTGTGGGATAGATAAACCTCCAGTGCAAGTATAGTGGGATGTATGGTCCACCCTCCCAGGTGCCACACCTTTGGCCCTTCATTATCAATAACAATGTAAGCATTGATCCACACATTTCAACATAAACACAACTCTTTGTTAAATGCCCTGTTCATTGTAGGCCCACCCGACATACATAGCCCAATCTCATCAGTGTGATGAGACAGGCTGAAGGAAGCATCCATTAATCATCTATCATCCTGTCTTGCCACTCCACTGCTCCAGCTGGGGAGTTGCACCAGTGTTTCAGGAGGTTGCACTGCTTCTTCCCTTCACGTGACGCTCTGTTGGGGCCTTGCACATCCTCAGTGTCTATCAGGTTTCGCCCTTGCCTCCATTCCCCAGGCTCCATGTCCCCATTGCCTTGTTGGTGGTCCACGAGCCTGTTCTGCAAGACTGGGTAGCGGGTGCGCATGAGATTGTGCAGGATGCAGCAAGCTTCCACGATCCTCCTCACGGTCTCTGGGCGATGCTGCATGGTGGTGAGAAGTACCTGGAACCTGTTGGCCAGGATGCCAAAGGCGTTCTCCACCACCCGCCTTGCCCTGGACAGCCTGTAGTTGAAGATCCTCTCTTCACAGGTGAGGAGTCTGGAAGTGTATGGCTTCATGAGGTAGGTTCTGAGGGAGAAGGCGTCATCCCCCACGATGAAGTAGGGCACATCTTGCGTGTCGTTGGGTCTGGATCTGGGAAGCCCATGATGAAGTTGCATTCCAGCCCCTCCTTGAGGTCACTGGCGTTGTATACCTGGGCATCTGAAGATGACCCGTTGCCTGAAGCATCGATGTTCATGAACTTGTAGTCAGCATCGACCATGGTGAAGAGGATGATGCTGAAGAAGCCCTTGTAGTTGAAATAAGTGGACCCCGACTTGGCTGGAGCTTTGTAGGCCACGTGCTTGCCATCTATGGCTCCAACGGTGTGTGGGAAGTTCCACTTCTGATACCACTGCTCTGCAACTTTCTTCCAGCCTTCTTCAGTGGAGGGGCACTGGAGGAGCTCCTCCAGGTATTCTTCGATGATGGCCTACACCACTTCCCTGACCACAATGCTGATGGTGTTGTGTGGCACCCTCCAGCCGTACTGCATGCTCCTGTACGTGGTCCCGGGGGCCAGGTGGCGCAGAGTCAGTGCCACCTTGAGCCCAGATTCCAGGCTGGGCGGGAAGTTGGTGCTCTGCTTGGTCAACCTGGGTCTCAGCCACTCCACAACTTCGTCAAACATGGCTGGAGGCATCCTCATGAAGTTCTGGAATGCACGAGGGTCTTCGTTCCTCAGCTCCACCATCAGCTTGTTGTACAGTCTGTACTCTGCTCTTCTCCCGATCCATCTTCGGACCCAGACACTTCTTGGCTGCCTCCTTTTCTTCCCATAGAACAGGTGAAAGAGCCTGTAGATGGCTTCGCACTGTTGCAGAATGATGGTGGCTACCAAAAGGAGTGTGTTACAATCCCTGGTGGAGATGACTGGATTCTGTGGAAGAGCAAGAGCCAGATGAAGGCTGCAGAGGTCTGCACAGCAGGGCTGCTGGACTGAAAGTGAGATCCAGGTGAGTTCCTCCCCCTTTTTATAGGAAATATAGTTTTTTCGCTCGATGTCCTTTTGCATCCTCTAGGCTCCTCCAGACATCCTAAATATCCGAGATATGTCCCCTCTGTGAATGTTTTTTCCATTTTAATGCTTTGTATGTGAGCTGCATCCGCTTTCATCCTTTCTCCGTCCGTGCTACTAACGCTGCGTGTCTGTTCCGCATCCGTTTCTCTTCCTCCCTGTGTCCGTTTTCCGCTGGAGCGGATGTGAGTTGCGCGGATGCGCAGCAGATGCCTAGCGGATATAGTGGATGTGTAACGGATGACGACGGATGTAGAACGGATTTCCCCGTATGCGTTGCGGATGCAGAACGGACGCGTTGGATACATTTTCCACTCAAAAAGTTTTGAGCAGCTGAAAACTTTTTGAGCAGATGGAACCTCAGTCGATGGATGCTGGAGTGGATGTGAGTTGCGCAGATGCGCAGCGTATGCCTAGCGGATATAGTGGATGCGTAATGGATGACGACGGATGTAGAACGGATTTCCCCGTATGTGTTGCAGATGCAGAACGGACGCGTTGGATACATTTTCCACTCAAAAAGTTTTGAGCACCTGAAAACTTTTTGAGCAGATGGAACCTCAGTCGATGGATGCTGGACGGATAGAGAGGATGAAAAACGGACGCAGTGAGTACAGAACGGAAGCATCGCGTTAACCAACGGATGGCAAGTGTTTCTTTCCATTTTACATCCTCTTTCCATCGGTTGGTGCAGTGTGACATGGGCTTAAAATTCCTACTACATAATCCTTCATTCCTGTTATTTTGTTTCTTCCAAAGAGTTAGTTGAGGCATCCTAGATGAAGTGTTAAAATTTGATTTAACATCCCTCATTTTTCTAAATACATCATTATTTGATGTTACTTCTTCAGTCTTTCTATGTGAATTAGAATCCTTCAATCTTTCTTTTGTACCCCTCTAAAGTATCAGTTAAATCATCTTCAATTCTATCCTAATGTGACCATAAATTTAGTCTGCTTTTATAATAAACCATTTATTCAAAGGCCCTGTCTCAATCCTACAACTCAGTTCCACTTCTGAAATTACTATTGTCAGTCACCAATCAATCTGGTATTTATTGGTGTGTTATAATACATTTGTTATCAACACTATCCAGCATAACAAATGAGCAATAAACTGGAAAAAGCTACATTAGAAATTATACAATACATGTTTCATACATAAATATCAATTGCAGCCTTCATATTTATTTAAGTGATATAATATTGCACAGATTGATTGCAATCAGAAAAAAGTGCTCCATTGCAAATATCTGAAATGTAAAAATCATTGTACATGTGCATTAAGACTTTCTAGATTGTTTTAAATTAATTTTGGTGCATCTTTCTTCTCCTAATAGAGACTAACAATTGTGCACCACATAGTTTTTAACAATATGGAAATAGTTACTCACTTTCATTCATACATGAAGAATAAAGTATCTTGGCCTTCTGGACAGCCTCATTGTCTCGTCTTTTGCTAAGCGGTTTTTCAAGGAGAGCTGTAAAGAATAGATTCCACCACCCCCAAGACATTTATTATTATCAGAAAACAGTTTAGAATGCCACGATGTAGATAAGATACCTGAATTCTTGGGAATATTTTTTTAGATATTTAGGCTGCCATGGACATTTTTGATTGAGGGACTTAGAAAATATTAAACTTCACATGGTGAGAAGTATTAGAGTTGCACTGAATGTTATACTCTGTTCTAGAATGGCATCACTGATATTAGAATGAATATTAAACACCAAAAAGACAAGCTGAATTGCTCTCTCCTATTCTTGGTCAAAAATGGGAACTCTAATGCATGCATTCCTATTCAAAATTCTGGTAGAGCCAGCAACAATTAAATAACATCAGTTCCATTTTCACCTTTTATTTTATTGGTAAGAAAGTGATGATGTTGGGAACTTTTGGGAAAAGCTTCATTCATCTATGGTCATTCTACCCAGATTATAATTACATATTGCTCTGTTTCTTATTTTACATCATATATTATATTTATTATCTGAAAGGTTAGTTTGGAATCAAGAATTTTAATTGCATAATATTTCCTCAAAGAAAGAAATGTCAGATGTTTGAAAACAGAATGATCATGTACACAATTACAACAAAACAAAGGGTGGAGGAAATTAGCTGTTATTGTTTTGAAACAGAAATAGGAAGGAACATTTAAGTGTTTTTTTTTCCTTTCCTAAATAATTGAAATACCAAATTATATCAAATTTCATGCAGGCCCACTCTAGAAATGTGGGGCTTGATCTGGTAAAGTTAAAATTGTATCTGAGAAACAATGAGATCTCTCCTCGATTCAACAAGGGCATTACATATTTTGAAAGAAATGTAAGTCAATTATCTTGCTCCCTTTCTTTAGCTGCCACCATAATTTCCCTGAAACTATTCTAAATATTCTGGGGAGGGGGTGGGTTAGTTTGACCTAGTTATCTATAACACACTCCAAGTCAATTGACTCAAGCCATGATTTACATAGAGCTTTCATGCCCCTGTCAGAGTCTGAATCTGAGGAAGAAGACAAACAGTTGACAGGGGCTGGGGCTCCATTGGCTGTGAAAGAAAATGGGGAAGGGCAAGGTCTGGCTGGAAAGATAGAACAAAGGGAGAGATAGAACAAGGGAGAGGGAGTTCAGAGGAAGACCCAGGCCCACCCCCTCTTCATCCTAGGGCATGCAGGGAGGAATGAAGAAGAGAGCAACATGGGTTGCATGGCTTATGAGGGAGAAAGGGCCCTGATTCCCTTCATTAGCCACACCTGGGAATTAAAGTTTAAAAGAAATTCATGCTGACTGTGGCACTGCTGGGAGCAAACATTAGTTTATCTCGTGTTGACTTTAGTTATCTGTGTTCCCAGGAGTCTTCCCAGCCACGTGGAGTTATTTATTTATTTTATTTATTTATTTAGTTTGTCAATTGCTTACAAGATAGTAGGTATAAGTAAAAACATAGTTATGAATACATGGATACATTAAGAAAAGTAAAAAAATAAAAAGAAATAATAGGACAGGGATGGTAGGCACATTGGTGCACTTATGCATGCCCTCTACAGACCTCTTAGGAAAGGTGTGAGGTCAATAGTAGACAGTCTAAGGTTAAAGTTTTTGGGGTTTGGGGAAGAAACCACAGAGTCAGGTAGAGTATTCCAGACACTGATCATTCTGTTGCTGAAGTCGTATTTCCTGCAATCAAGTTTGGTGTGATTTACCTTAATTAATCTATTGTTTGCTCTTCTATTGTTATGGTTGAAACTGAAGTATTCATTGACAGGTAGAACATTGCAATGTATGATTTCATATACTATACTTAGATCGGACTGGAGGCGGCATAGTTCTAGGTTTTCTCGGTCTAGAATTTCAAGTCTGGTGGCATAAGGTATTCTGCAACGAGTTGAGGAGTGGAGAACTCTTCTTGTGAAATATTTCAGGACTTCCTCAACTGTGTTAATATCAGATACATAATGTGGGTTCCAGACTGATGAGCTGTATTCGAGTATTGGTCTAGTAAATGTTTTGTATGCTCTAGTTAGTAGTGTAATATTACCAGAGGAAAAGCGACATAAGATTAGGTTAACAACTCTTAACACCTTTTTGGCTATATAGTTACAATGGGCTCTGGCACTTAGATTATTAGAGATGAGTACCCCAAGAACCTTGACAGTGTTTGGATCATCAACAAAGTCTTGACTGTTCAGCCTGTGTTTTATTTTCTGATATATTTTTCTTACCAATATGTAAGACAGAGCATTTATTTCGTGAGATTTGAAGTTGCCATTTGTTTGACCATTCTGATACATAGTCAAAGTCTTTTTGAAGGGTAACAGTATTGTCTGTGGTGTTGAATAGCTTTACATCATCAGCAAAGAGAACGCAGTTGCCATGCCTTCATGTCTGGAATTCTTACTCCTGCCCTGTGAAACTAATTTTGCCTTGATTGGACTTACAGTTACAGTTTTTGTTGACTATGTTTTGGACTTGATTCTCTGCAGCCAATGGCTGTTCCTGGGAGAGTTTTTCTCCAGCCAGAAGGTAACCAGGACATTGGGGCCAAATTTGGAGCTAATAAAGGGACTCCTATTGATTATCTGACTGTATTGCCTTTGTACCACGCCCCAGGTTACCACAGCACTGGAAACAGGAAATGGAAACAGTAGGTGCCAAAGTTGATATTTAAGTGAGCTCTAAAGCAATGAAATGTCATAATTTGTCTCATGATTCACCTATGCACTTCAGTGCAGGTTCAGGGGGTTCATGCTCTCTCACTTTAGTTGTCTAAATTTTCCAATTTTTTGTAAATTCACAGAATTTACCTTATCCTGACTAAAAAGGCAAAGAGACATTTGTAGCTGACATAGAAGGAGAGTGTGTGTGTGCAACAGTCAGTTTGATCCAGCAGTTAAGGCACCAGCTAAAAACCAGGAGACTATAGATTCTAGTACTGCCTTAAAACTGAAAGTTGGCTGGGTGACTTTGGGCAAATCACTGTTTCAACTTGCGCAACAATGGATGGATCAACACTTGGTTGATCTGTTAAAATAAAAAATAGACCTTGCACTTGTGGAAAATGCTAAGGAGAGAGAGGGACACAAATACATCATGCACAATAAAGTATAGTAGATTCCTATTCTTTTATACGTTATACTTTCTTTCACTCCTGCTTACCTCAAAGTTTGTTGTAAGGCTATTATAGAAAAAAACATGGATCTTTGACCATAATATATATGTAATCAATAATAAACAAGTCAGCTTCCATTTTCCTTCATAATATAGCTGCTTCTCAAAAGCAACTATATTCAGTATAAGAACAGATGTTTTTCCGAGTTACTACTTCTCAAATTTAAATTGCATTTTTCATTCAAATCTCAAATGAATTGGATGGACCCAGGGAAGGTAAAAGCCCTACCCTATGCTGTAGATCATCTTACAAAGATACAGTTAGAACAGACATCATCGGTTTAGGATATAAGCCTAAATAGGATACACTGTTATCCTAAGAGTAAATAGTAATCATATCCGGTTAAAATGAAGTCTATCCTCCACTAAAAGCTCAATACTCCTACAGGATTTTTTTCTCTCAGAAAAAGAACTATTTTGAAACTAATTATATATTTGTGGTAAAGTGTTACCTCTAATCTTACTTGCTATTTCTAGCCCCTGCCACTTTCCCAGCCTACAAACAATCATAGTTTCACTCTATATTTCATACCCTTCAACTTCCTTCACAAATTAAACTTCTTCCATTTAATTTATGAAGGAAAAAAATCCTACCTATGAAAAGTTAGACCTAAAATACTTCAGCTGTCTTCTTGCCATATCAAGAGTACATACAATTGGGTGAGGTGGAATGACGACAAATTGCTGTTTCTGAGATTAAGCCAATTTTTTTCCTCTCAAATCATGTCCCCTGAATCAATATTACCCCTCATTCTTCTTGTCAGTAATTTTGAGTGTGTACTTTGAGGATATTTGCATTGCTTCACCACTGGTTTTTGGTTTTTTATTTGGAAGAGGAAGTTGTTTTTGGCATTAACTGTCATTCAATATAGTTACAACACATGGAAAGTTATTGACAAATCTCCATTACATCTATGAATCAATATATTTTGAGAAAATGTGGGTTGCCATATATTCATAAGGTTGTATAAATAGAGACATACAATCAAGCTCACATGAAGTATTACTACCACTTTATAAAACCCTAGTAAGATCATACCTAGAATATGCAACAATTTTAGAATAGAATATAATTATTTATTGGCCAAGTGTGATTGGACACACAAGGAAATTGTCTTTGGTGCATATGCTCTCAGTGTACATAAATAAAAAATAAAATATATTAATCAAGAATCACAAGAGATAACACTTAGTGATAGTCATAGGTTTCTAGGAAGCAATCAAATCATACCAAGAAACAAATAAAACAATATAAATTGTAAAGATACAAGCAACACAGTTATAGTCATAAGTGGGAAGATATAGGTAATAGGAAGGATGAGAAGAATAATAGTAATACTATTATTAATACTAAGTAGTTTGACAGTGTGGTGGGAATTAATTGTTCAGCAGAGTGATGGCATTTAGGGAAAAAACTGTCCTTGTGTCTAGTTGTTTTGGTATGCGGTGCCCTATAGTGTTATTTTGAGGGTAGAAGTTGAAATAATTTATGTCCAGGATGTGAGGGGTCTGTAGATATTTTCACAGCCCTCTTTTTGATTCATGCAGTGTACAGGTCCTCAATGGAAGGCAGGTTGGTAGCAATTGTTTTTTCTGCAGTTTTAATTATTAGTTGAAGTCTGTGTCTGTCTTGTTTCATTGCAGAGCAAAACCAGACAGTTATAGAGATGCAGATGACAGACTCAATAATTCCTCTGTAGAACTGAATTAGCAGCTCTTTGGGCAGTTTAATCTTTCTGAGTTGGCACAGAAAAAACCTTCTTTGTTGTGCTTTTTTGATGATGTTAGATGTCCATTTTAAATCTTGAGATATGATAGAACCTAGACACTTGAAGGTCTCTACTGTTCATACTGTGTTGTCTAGTATTGTAAGAGGTGGTAGTATAGGAGGGTTTCTCCTAAAATCTACAACCATTTCTACGGTTTTGAGTGTTTTAGTTCAAGATCGTTCTGGTTGCACCACAAGGCTAGTTGTTCAATTTCCATTTGTATGCGGATTCATCTTTGTCTTGAATGAGATCAATTACTGTTGTATCAAATGCAAACAACAGTACTTTAACAGAGGGATCTTTTGAGATGCAGTCATTGGTATATAGTGAGAAGAGGAGAGAGCACACAGCTCTGGGGGGCTCCTGTGCTAATTGTACAGGTATCAGGTGTGATTTTGCCTAGCTTCACCTGTTGTTTCCTGTCTGTTTGGCCACTATACCTAAAAAAAAAAAAGTTGAGATTTTGGAAAAAGTTCAGAGAGGAGGAACTAAGATGATCAAAGGCCTGGAAACAAAACATATGAACAATAGTTTCAGAATTTGGGTTTGGCTAGTCTAAAGAAAAGAAGAATTAGGGATGACATGATAGCAGTATTCCAATACTTGAGTGGCTGCCACAAAGAAGAGGGGGTCAAATTATTCTACAAAGCATCTGAGGGCAGGACAAGAAACAATGGTTGGAAACTAATCAAAGGAAGAAGCAACCTGGCAATAAGGAGAAACTTCCTAACAGTGAGGACAGTTAACCAGTGGAAAAGCTTGCCTCCAGAAATCATGGCACTCCATCACTGGATGTTTTTAAGAAGAGTCAGACAGTCACTTTTCTGAAATAATATATGTTCTCCTGTTTGAGCAAGGGGATGGACTGGAAGACCTCCAAGGTTACTTCCAGCTCATTCATTCCATTCATAAGAGTAAAATGGTCACAGAAAACAGGCAAAGAAGAAGGTGGAAAAAGATGCAGGAAAAGCTGGAAAACAATTATTTAGTAAGATTTGAATCCTGAATATGTGGTGCACATCAGAGGTGGTATTCAGCAGGTTCTGACCAGTTCTGGAGGACCAGTAGCAGAAATTTTGAGTAGTTCAGAGACCTGGCAAATACCACCTCTTGACTGCCCCACTCCCATCTATTTTCTGCCTCCCGCATCCCAGCTGATTGGCTGGATCTTCTTTTGTTGCCCTGCACAGGAGAACAGAGCTGGAAAGCAGGTTAATGCAGTGGGAAGGGAATGGGGATTTTGCAGTATCCTTCCCCTGCCATGCCCATGAAGCCACACGAGGCCCACCAAGCCACGCCCACAGAACCGGTAGTAAAAAAAATTGAATCCTACCACTGGTGCACATTATTTTACCTTAAAAGCAAAATATACAACTTTGGAACAAAACACTGAATTTCTGTTTATAATTTATTCACAAGATGGCCAATTCATGTCAAAACCAGGGTGGGATTCTACCAGTTCGCACCTATTCATTAGAACTGGTTGTTAACATTCTAAGCAGTTCAGAGAACTGGTTGTTAGAAGAAATTTTGGGCCTAATCCTGTAAGGAAGGCAGGAAGGAAACATTCTGATGTTGCTTACAGAAACTGCTTCTCCATTAACCCTTATTACATACTTGGCAGAAATAGACTTCCTGTCTCAGGAACGTCTCTGGTGTTTTTTTTCCCCCTCCTTTGCTGGTACTTTGCTTGTGTGGAGTTACCATTCAAAGTTACAATGGCACTGAAAAACAGTGATTTATGACCATTTTTCACACTTACGACTGTTGCAGCATCCCCACAGTCATGAGATGCGTGCCTTGATGTGAGTGACATTGAATTGGCCACACCCAGCCAATAACATGACCACCAAGCCATGTCCACCCAGTCACATGACCATTAAGCCATGCCCACCACCTAAGCCATGTCCAAAGAACCGGTTGTTAAAAATTTGAATCCCAACCCCGTGTCAAACCTCACTTCCAGGGTTTATTGAAAGACTTTATGTAAAATGCCCATTTTCTTCACCTATGGCATGTGAAATTTTAATCCCAATATCTTGATGGGGCAAAATTTCTCCAGATGCCACTAGAAAAACCCTCAAAACATTTTTAATATTCTAGATCTAGGAATCACTGTGCAGTTTGAACAATCACCATGTTGTTTCCTTGGAATTTTTTTTCACCCCAGTGCTACAAGAATAGCTTTGTCTCCACCATTTATAGAAAAATTATTCAAATGTGTTATTATTACAACATTTTTGAAAACAACGCCCCCACCATGAGAGCAGTTAAAATATAACATATCTATCTCTGCTGTGATTGCTTAGGAAAAGGGAGAGCAGCTGAAAAATCAGCTAAAGTCAGTTACTTTCCCCAAATTTTTCTTTCCTTAAATAAAATCTGTAGTACTAAGGCAACTAATTAGCAGAATAAAAAGCTAATCTCATCATATTCTTTTCTATTAGCATTTCTTTAGCCTAAGATATACAAATCAAACAGGCAAGCACAAGTTATCCTTCTTTTTATTCCTGCAAGATTTTCAGAAATATGTTCAACTACGTTAGCTAAACACTGCTTTCTATAGGCTGTGTCATGTCTCCTATTAAGCAAGTTTAAGCAAATAGATTTATCATGTTGTAAAAGTGTGTTTACTTATAACTACCTAATGGTCACAAGTTCACCAGAAGTAACTGCGTCTCTCTCATTGGCTATGTGGTTGATAGATGCAAAAAGGTAGAGTCTATAGGTGCTGATAAACTGCACCAATAATATTAAGATTATAGTGACAGGCATATCAACATATACAAAAGGTGCACACACCAATCAAAGTTCAACAGAACAGTCCAAAGCCAATAAAATCAATGCATTTTCAAATATACCTTGAGGGTTCAACTGCAATTAACCAAACTAACCTTGTATTATTGTACTAGTGATTTGCATTTACCACACCCAACTTGCATTATAAATCCTTCACAAAACTGTGAGTACTTTGACTGTACTATCAGGCTTCTGCCAGCACTTTTTTCTACAAAAACTGAACTGAGATCCAGAACAGCTCCCTACTGAGACATACATTGCATATTGTCTGCTGCTTTGTCCTAGATATATCATTTTGTTGATAAATTTGAAAGTATAAAAAAAAAACAAGAATAATATTTGGAAGCTGGAAAACAAACCTTTTTTCTGAATTCAAAAGAAGACTTTAAAATAACAGCAATTGAAATGGTCCTGCTTTTGATGTTGAAACATTTTTAATATCTTTGGCAGCACATGGTCAATCTTGTTGTAGCTTAGAAGTTAAGGAGGGTCAAGACTGGCTAAACCAGTTGAGGAGCAGTCCAGGATTATCAGAACACTATATTCGCTTGAAAAGTTGAAGAACCATCTCAAAAAAGTAAACAGTAAACTTTATATAACATTATGAAGAAAAACAAATCTACAAAGTCACTGGAAGTCTTTCTCTGCTTAAAATGTTATCTTTTTAATAGAAAGCAACTTTGCATTTTATTATCTATCCTACATAGATCAAATGCAAGGCATTTGAATGCAATTGATCTAGATGAAATGACTTTTTACTTTGTCTGTAATAAGGCTTGGCATCAAATTCCATTAAAGATTCAATCTAAGAAAAGGTTGGGTAGATTTTTCTGAGTCTGGGCTCAAGTGTAGAACACTACTGCATTCAGAAGGGTCCATAATTTGGTGCCAGGATCTTAAGAGCCAAGATTTGCCTCTGGGAGGGAGGAGGGAGGAAGGAAGGAAGGAAGGAAGGAAGGAAGGAAGGAAGGAAGGAAGGAAGGAAAAATTGCCTTTTGATCCCTTAAAGAATAGTTAATGTAGATTATACTGAGATAAATGGACTATAAATTCATGCCCCTTTCAAGCAAGTTCCCATGACCCTTGTTTTGTTCAGTGATGAATTGCTAAAGTAGGACCTACATTTTTTAGAAAACCTCAAACTTAGGGTTGTGGCTTTCCCCACCCCACCCCCACCCAAAAAAAATCATGACTTGACAAACACAGAGACTTTAATTATAACTTTTCAGCAGTACACTAGTGCATTTCAGAAAGGATTATAGTCTAAGCTCCAGAAACAAGGAGATGCTGAAGACATCTGGAATATTTAGGAACACAGAAAATGCTAAGTATATACTTTGCTTGCTGAAAATAAAAATGAAACCACAAGTCTCTAAAATTAGGCTCAACATTTTTATTCTTATGTTAGTCTCCACAGCTGTATGGATGGGGAGGGAGGGAGGAAGGAAGGAAGGGGTGATATAAGAAAGTATAAAAGTATAAAAATACAAAGTTCATGTCCTGTGTGGATATGACAGAGAAACAGCCTAGCCCAGTCTTTCCCAACTTTCCAGATGTATTGGACTCTCCTGTCACCAATCATTACAGTTAATGAAAACACTCCTTTGTGAAGATAGGAATTGTACTCCAATCCATCTGAGAACATCAGGCTGGGAAATCTGGAGTAGTCCAATCTATTCTCTGAGACTGAGAGTATCCAGCCTTATTAACTAGCTGTTTTAAAAGCAGCCATTGAATTTTACAAATGCACCCTGAAAAGTCTTAAACGTTCTTTAAAAGGGAAAGAAGCTATTTTCTGAAGGTTGTTTCTGATTATTCAATCTCCTAATATCATGCTTTTAGTAATCATTCATTTAAGTTTATATTACTGTGTAATTTCTCCCTTTCCATGAGAAAATGGAGAATCTTACATTTTCCATTTACATTTGTAAAATGAGATAACATGGGTTGTTTCCAAATGACATTTAACTACTATCATTTGGTGCCTTCAAGTGAGATTTTGATACCTGGCAACAAAATTCTTGTAGTTTTTTTGCCAAGGTTTTTGAAAGTAGTTTGACATTGCCTCCTCCCTAGGGCAGAGAGAGAATCGTTAGCAACTAACTTTGTGCCCAAGGTGAAACTAGAAACAATGTTCTCCCAGTTTATAGTTTAAGTTTCTAGACTGAGCCTTAACCACTATATCAAACTGACTCCCCAACTCATTATACATGTTGTTTACAATCTCAAATTTTTACAACATAAGACATATAAGAAACTGTAATAGCAATAAAATTTTCTTTCTGTAGATATATAAATGTAAAAAATTAAACTTGTAAGAATGTCCATTTCAGTTGAAATTGTACTCTGCGTTTTAATTAAAATATTTAAGGACTTTTAAATGGTGGGATACAAATTTTTTTTTTACAACTGGTTCTGTGGGCAAGGCTTGGTGGGCATGGCAGGGGAAGGATACTGTAAAATCTCCAGTCTGGGATGGTATTTGTCGGTTCTCTGAACTACTCAAAATTTCCACTACTGGTTCTCCAGAACTAGTCAGAACCTGCTGAATACCACCTCTGTTTTAAGCTAAAATACTTTAAAGACAAAATTAAAAAGACTAAAAGGTCACATGTCCTTTAAATTTTTGTAGCCTAAATCAGTGGTCCCCAACCTTTTTTGTACCAGGGACCAGTTTCACGCAGAAACACTTTTTCAAGGACCGGCAAAATCAATTCTTCCCCAATAGTAAAGGGCTTCTTAGCTTTAGCAAATATAAAATATATATTTTAATCATGATTATTCATTCTTTGCGGCCCAGTACAAAATGATCCACGGACCGGTACTGGTCCAGGGCCCGGTGGTTGGGGACCCCTGGCCTAAATGAATTGCTCCCTACAAATTCAAATTTATCATTTGGATAAATGTAGAAACCTTGCACTTTATAACTCATTTTTTGAGACATTTATACTTTTTATCCTAAATAATTTTTGACAATTGGATCATTATAATTAATATGCCTAACTTTTGTGTCAATCAATCAGTATGCAATAATAAGCAATTAATGAGGATTTAATTAATATGCATTTCCAGAGAGATTTGGTGAACATTCAGCCATACATCAAATGAAATTGGTATGATAACCTGGGAAGACATAATCAGCTTTATAAGAATGACATCTAATCAAGAAAAATAATACCAATACATTTTCCCTCTTGATAAGGATCAAAGTTGATATGCCACCTTTGAAAACGGTATGAAACATTTTCAAGAAAATCAGATGTAGATAAATAGAGCTACCTTTCTAAAACATGGTTCAATTTATAAGATTATATTATGCCCAGCCCCCAAAGCAAATGTAATAATAGCTCTGTTAGTTACAAGACTAGGATTATGCATGTGCTGTATGTCTGTGTGTGTATATTTTAATAATATGTAAAAACACAGATTGTGCTGAGTTGTCCCAAGGATATTTTTTCAAGAGGCAACTGGACTTTCTGGGGTTTTTTTGAAGACATTTTGCTTCTCATCCAAGAAGCTTGACCTGTCAGCCATGACCTGGCTGACTAAGAATTTCCATAGACATTGCACTAGAGTTAAATTTCAGATGAATACATGAAGAAAGAAAACAGAAGCAGCAATCATAATCATTTCTTTTCATATTTAGAGTGATGGGTTTTGGAGAGCACAAAGAATAAGAAAACTAAGATACATGTTTCTGCTCTTGACAAGAAGGATGGATGATCAGTATTGCTTTGACCCTTCTCTGAGAGCATTTTGTAATTTTTAAGACATAGGATTAGGACATAGTTCATGCAAACAAGCTAACTTCACTAATACCAATGGTGGTATTCAACCAGTTTAGCCCGGTTCTAGCGAGCCGGTAAGAGTGATGAGCAGTGGAGACCGAATCGGTTCTCTCCGCTGCTCTGCTGTTGGGCCCACCCGCCTGCTTGGGTTTCTATGTTCACTTTTATCTGCTAAATTTGAAGCGCAGCTGCATTGCACAGTACAGAATAGTGCCACACGGCAGCTGCTGAAGCGACCAGGATCGTGCAGGCTTACAGGAGGTGAGTTAGAACACCTCTGAGCCTGCATAAATGCCTCTTGTTTGAACTTGAAAGAGTCATGAAGCTATATGTACCATTAGTAACCCCCCAAAACAAAAAAGCAAATTACCCATAACAATAAGGAAACTTCAATAAAAAAAAAGATCGCTATGGCGTAAAAACAAAACTAGCTGCTTAGCAAACTTTAAAAACCAATACAACACCCTATGCCAACAGATAAAGGCAGAATGCATAAATTACCACTGCAAGCAAGAGGAAAACCTCCTGTGTACAAAATCCACCCACGCCTTCTACAATTTTGTTAACACCTAACTTAAAGAATCAAGAACCATCCCACCCCTAAAAGGACCAAATGGAAAAGACTGCAACAATGAAGCTGTTAAGGCCAATCTCTTCAACACATTCTTCAGTTCAGTCTTTGTAAACAGCAATGATTCATGCCCCACATTTCCTAGTCATACACAAGTAACTGTAATGATCTACCATATATTGACTTTACAAAAGGTAATGTAGAAAAGGCACTACAAAACCTAAAATCATCCCTATCTATTGGCCTTGATGGATTATGTGCATACTTCTTTAAAAAGCTTTCCTCTGCCATAGCAGAACCCCTAAGCATTATATATGAGATATCATTCAGAACCAGCTCCTTACCAAACCTACAGTCCTTAGCTACAGTCATCCCTATCTTCAAAAAAGGTGACCTCAGCCTGGTTGAAAACTACAGACCAATCTCACTGTGTTGTGTCATGTGCAAAGTCATGGAATCAATCATTAACTAATTCATCACCTTCCACTTAGAGTCAAACAACCTTCTGCCCAAAAAACAATTTGGTTTCAGGAAAAAATTATCCTGCAATCTACAACTCCTATACTGCAAAAACATATAGACTACTCTACTTGACCAGGGTAAAGCTATAGATGCAATTTCCATAGACTTCTGCAAAGCCTTTGGTTCAGTGGTACACGACAAACTATTGTTAAAACTAAATTCTTATGGCATTTCTGGATCCCTCCATAAGTGGATTACCGCACTTCTGTCAAACAGGCAACAAATAGTAAAAATAGGGAGCACTATATCATGCTCCAGTTAACAGTGGTGTCCCCCAAGGCAGTGTTCTAGGACCCACACTCTTTATACTCTATATAAATGACCATTGCAATCACCTTGTAAGCAACTGTATCCTCTTTGCAGATGACTTAAAACTATTAACACCACCAACAATATCCTTAAAAGTGATTTTGATTATGTGTCTGAATGGTTAAACATCTGGCAACTCCAAATCTCGACCAACAAATAAAAAATCAGTACACCAATGCAAACTAGGTGGATATGACCTCGTGGATATGATACTCACTCTGTCAAGGACCTTGAAGTTCTCATATCAAATGACCTAAGCGCCAGAGCTCACAGTGACACCGTTGCCAAAAAGGCATTAAGAGTTGTAAATCTAATCTTATGAAGCTTCTCCTCTGGAAATATCAAATTGCTGACTAGAGTATACAAAACTTTTGCCAGACCAATACTTGAATACAGCTCATCAGTCTGGAATCGGCACTGCATATCAGACATGAATACAATCGAGCGAGTCCAGAAGTATTTCACAAGAAGAGTACTACAATCCTTTGCTCACAACAGGATACCCTATATCACCAGGCTTGAGATTTTGGTCTTGGACAATCTTGAACTACTCCACCTACGGTTAGACTTAAGCATTGTACACAAAATTATCTGCTGCAATGTCCTACCAGTCAATGACTACTTCAGCTTCAACCACAACAATACAAGAGCACACAACAGATACAAACTCAATGTAAACCACTTCAAACTTGATTGCAGAAAGTACCACTTCAGCAACAGATTGGTCAATGCCTGGAATGCACTACCTGACTCTATTGATACATCCTCTCACCCCCACTCCTTTAACCTCAAACTAAGCACAATTGACCTCATCCCACTCCTAACAGGTCTGTAAGGGGCGTACATAAGTGCACCATTGTTCCTACTGTCCCTGTCCTATTATCCCTATTAATTCGTATCTATTTCCTGTATTCTTATTCATGTTTATACTTATATCTTTTATCTTGTAAGCAATTGACAAATCAAATAAATAAATAAATAAATAGGGTCCTGGTGTAATTATCATTGAAATATTACAAGGTTAGACAGAAATTTCAATTGAAGTGATATGTGTCTTTCTAAAGAACATTTTTCTAAGGAATTAAAAACTATTTGGAATCTACTATTCTCTTCATATCTGGAGTCCTATTCTTTCTGCAAATCTACTTTGTAGTTTATTGATTCTTGAACTCCACAATTTTTTGCAAAATACTTAGAAGATAACTTAGTAGAACTCAAATATCTTCTGACATTTTTTGAAGATATTTCATTTACACATATTTGCTGCCATCAAAGTATTTCCCTTATCCAATCCTATAATAAAAAACCTGTTTTGTCATGAAATAACCACCATTGTGTATAGTGAGACATAGAAAAACTTAAGAAGTTTTTTGTGATCTTTCTTAATCTAAATTCATCAGTTATATTGTGGTTATTGTAATGTCCTGTTACAATAGCCAATGGCTTATTGACAAGCTAGACGAATAAAGAACTTATCAAATGACCACATATTTCTGTCAGCCCTATATGCCACAATGGTAGTTCAGCAAACTGTGGGAACAAAAGGGGGGAGGTGTAGGTAGCATGGGATGTATAATCATAACAACATTCTTTCCCTTGGGAGCCAAGGACATCCATCCTGCACCTGGGAAGGTGTGATAGAAGGTGGCTGAAGTTGGGACACTGATTTGATTGGACTATGTGATGCAGATGTAGATGCAGGGGAAGAAACTTTGGGTTTTACTATGGGTGGGGATTTTCAATTCGGGTTTTCCCCAGATGTGTCAAAATGACATCTCTAATAAATTTATGCTTTGCGGAAGAGATCTGTCTCAGAGTTTTGATTATGTTGGGGGTGTTACTTGGAACCCTGACAGTTTCTTATTATAACCTCAGTAGCTTCAGGAAAATAAGGAATGTGCCTTCCCCCTATGCCAGCCACACAATAATGTAGAAATTTGTCTACATCCACATTCTAAAATGCTGCACAAGCAATAATATATTACAGTATAATCAGTGCATTTATTACTACTGCTATGCTAAATATTCCTTAGATGGGGGTGATTTTTACTAGAAAAAAAGGCAAGCCCTTCTTTCTGTTTGCATTGGGTGCTTATTTACACCTTCTGAAGCAGCTATTTCTACCTCTATTTTTAAAAGCATCACATTAAATGCAACAACACATATAAGATAACATGTCATTTGGCCCTGATCCCTAAATTCAGCACTCAGGAGTTAAAATGTTGCTGAATTACAATTCTGAACATTCTGCACATAGACTCTGCACTCTGCACAGTTCAACAGACATAGAAAGCTTATGAGCTTCCATTTCAGTTAATTGGAGCTGCTGGAACTTTATCAGGGAGCTTGATTTACACTGTGTAAGATTTGCTTCGTGGTATCCTACATTTTATTCTTTTCAATGGTAATTATGATGCCTGGAAAAATTATGGAATACAGAGATAACCCTGAATGTAATTTATATACTTTGATAGATTTATCTTCTTTGTAGATTTTGGAATTCAAGGAAAAGATGATAAATCATTTTGATGGAAAATGAAAGTCAGTTAAATACTATATTTTACAATACATGCAACTCCCAAAGCTAAATAAAACTGTTCACTTGATCCAACAAGCATAAACTCCCCAAACTCAGAGATGGTGTCTCTCTCCCAACCAAAAGAAGTCTGAGGAAATCCTGTGGCTCACATCATGAAGGAATAAATTATCTCTTTTCCTCATTCCTGGTTTCCCACATAGCTTTTATGAAGACAGCTCATCTAGCTAACCTACACAATTTCTGGCTTTTCTATCATTTAATATTTGGTTAAAAAGGAATTAATACATAAAAATTAAGAAAATTCAAGGATTGTATTCAATGCTTGAATAATGTATAAATTTTGTAAAATGTATAAAATTCAATTCTATTTGTCCTTTTTATACATTTGTCTTTTTATATGCTCTTATACAAAATATATATTAGTTATTCAGCTTACAGGAGAGCCAATGTGGTTCCTAAGTACATTTTTCATGTATTAAATCATCAGCTAAAATAATCCATTATCCATTCAGTAACTGTTAAATCTTATATATCTGACATTTAAAAGCCACAACTACAACATAGGAAAATATATTATATAAATATATTTAATTTAGATAATTTAGATAATACATTAGCATTAAATTTATTATTTAAATACAATCATTATGTTCTCTTTAGTCCAAACACATGCTATCGTGCTATTATTTGGATTCTACACCCTCCCCCCTCCCAGTTCTTAAAACTGGAAGCTTAAAATATCTCAATCAACAATACAGAGTGAAATTGTTATACATATATCATAATTGTTAATAGTTACATTGTACAATATATGGGGCTCAAGACTGGAGTAAAGTGCTGTCATTATCATTAGAATGGAAGGTGCAAAGTGATCAATTTTAGGAAGTGCTTAATATTGCACAGGCAATATTGTTCACCTCACTGTGTGGGATAGTGACCAAAGTCAACTTTTTCAGGCACTTGGGGTGATTTCTGTGTTCACTACTACTAATTCTACATTCTTCTTAATCTGCACTACTGCAAAGCTTCCATAGCCCCATGTCACTATTTCCCTGAGGGTTCTAAGAGACATAGGAGCAGCTTTGTCACCTCCTGCACAGCAGCAATCAGGTCTTTTTAAAATAAACTGAAAAGCAACTATGGACCAGCAACAGTTATAATGTGATTTGCAGCCAACTTTTGTACTTCTCATTGGACAGGGAAGGGAGATTTTGTCAGCTTCAGTAATTTGCTTAAAATGATTAATAGTGTTTTCTAGCATCATCCAACCATTTTGCTGATATAGTAGTATCATTAATGATAGCTGGATGATGCTCTACAGCTTAGCATTTGAAAATCTATCTGCAGTTAATTATGGTCTTTCCAGGGTTGTTTCTAAGGATGAGGGAAGTGTTACAGATGCTTTTGGTATGGAACATCTCATAGTTTTACAGGGGTGGGGGGAGAGAATTAAGAATTTCTCTCTGATCAAGATCCAGAAAGATAAAAATAATTTTAATAGTTATTCAAGATTATTGCATCAGTCGAAACCAATTTGTTTTCTTTTATGTTTTTCAGTGCTACTGAAAGTTTGAAATCTAAGTTAGGAAAATGAACAGGAATTGTGATGATGAAAAAGAAATTACACTCTCAATCTCCTCCTCTTTTTCAACAGGTAGCAGAAACTTCTTCAGTTTCATATTCCCCATGATATTAAGAACTCACTAACTCTGCAGCAATTTCAGCTATGGCAGTTCAGGAGAACAGACTTTAGGAAACAGGGTTTAACACTTTGGCCCTGTGTCGTGTTGATGAGATTGTCAAGAAAAGGCATTATAAAAATAATAAAAAAATGCACTTGCTTCAAATTGCAATCACCTTAAAAGTTCATCTACATATTATGCTAAATACATACTGTGCTTAAATGTTATTCTAAAATAAAAAGGTGATCCATACTGCTCACAGAAAACAAAGTTTAATGGTTTATGCTAAAAAAAAGCCAAGGAAATGAATAGGATCCATAAACTACAGAGAATGCTGAAGAATAGGAACAAGATATCTATGACCCCACACAAAACTGAAATGTAGACTTGAGTTTGGGCATTCAAACTAACTAAAACATGTGGAACAAAGCAAGGAAAAGACTTTGAGTAGAGTCCTGTTAGAAACAAAATACTTAACAATGAGTGTACAGTATATACAAGCAAAACTTTTAAAGAAAGAACTTTATTTCAGTCACTGACTGATTAAATATAATCAGTAAATTGAATAACATAAAAATTATCCCCTAACAGCAAGAACTATCAGCAACCATTTGTGGGCAAAAGGTTATAGCAAAAGTTTACTACTTTCAGAGAAATAAATTGATCTTTACTTTTTAACAGGCTGTACAGATAAAAGCTATTACAGCACCCCATAAGTTTAAATAAGAGAGGTGTCATCAACTTGTGGAAAATATGCCTATAAAACTAGCAATAAAGAACATGGGCTATGGATTCTATGATACTCAAGTCACACATATTCCCAACTTGGACTAGGATCTTAAATCCAGGGTTGATTATCTTCCAGATGTTCACCTAAGGTGGGATCAAAATCTCAGTATTTAATTTTCATTTTGGGGAAGAGACTGTTCAATGTTTACACAACATCACAGTATGTAAGAAACACAAATCAAAATATATTACAAGTCAAATATAAACATTGCTCTAACTATTGTTCATCGTGTTCATTGTTCATCTACACATACTTATGCAGAAAAATGTCTGTCTAGTCAGTGGGCTCTTTTTCAAATATGCTTTCCTTGGATTGCAACCTCAGTTAATTTAAATAAGACTAGGCTGCCAGCCCAATTAAAGTATTTTATTAGTCTCGTCAAGAGCTTTGGATGTCAAAATCTTGGCATTTCTCTCTATTGTACATTACTTAAGATCACTTGGTTTACATGCCTTCAAATTCTTATAAATTGTGATGCAGTACCTTGTAAACAGTGAAATATAATGGTTTGCTGGCAAGTTATGTCATTAATAGTGGTGCTTATTTTTAACGCAAGAGGGATTTGACATTAAAGCACTTCAGGAAAATAAAGGCCTCTGCTGGATTCTGCACTATTACATGGCAATAGCTTTCTATCTGCTGTCATCCAACAAGGCTAAAAGCTGTCTGTTAGAGAGTAGAAATCTAATGAATCTGGAAGATGCTATGGAGGAAGAAGTTTCCAGTGTAAACTTTCACCAAAAGCTGTTATTTCAGAATCCGATTACTGTTCAATGTATCTAGCATTTATGAATGCACAGTATCTGGTCAAAAAAGTTAGGATGGCAACTGTAACCATCTATCACACCATACTCCTCTCTTGCATGAACATAAAAAAGGACTAGATTCAATTGTGAAATTGCAGTTATCCTCTTTACATTTTCGAATAACATAATGAATGACTTTGCCGGAGAGCCAGATTCGAAAGTAAATTACTTGAACTTTTTGTATTTCAATTTATGAAAATGGACGCATGCTAATTCCTAATATAAGTTTAATGAACTTCAATTAATTCCTGAAATTCAGGAATAGAACATAATCAAACAATGAAAATATATATTTCCCACAAATCTCTGATTCTACACTTGAATAATATACAGATACTAGAATTATCAGGTCAAAAATTATCAGGTCATTATCACATCTGATTTAACAGTCAAAATATACTGCTATGCAATAATTTTTTGTTACATTTTTATAATATTTGAGGGAAAAAATATCTTAACATTATAATCCTGTTGATGTCAACAGAATGATCTTCCATATAAACAGATCTCTAACACTTTCTATATCAAACACAAACCGAAAAATATAAATCATTTTTTGAAAATATTGATATTGGAAGATATGAATAAGTGTATCAGCATATGGTATTTTGCTCTATAATTAGAATAAGGTGGTTGATGTCACTTAAAAATAAGTTCTATTTTCTTCTGTGTATATATCAGCCCATTGAGATTTTTTTAAATAAAATCCAACATAAACGGAAAACTTTCAGATTAAAATATCTCACTTCCTACACGTTTCCATTCCAAACTATATTTTTCTTCTCGGCATGAATAACATTTCCCAAGACCTATCCTTTAATGGTACATAATTTTAGAGGAACCACATGCAGCTCAGCAAAAATGTCAGGCTTCATCTGTCTCTCAAATTTAAGAAAATATATATATATGTAGAATGTAATCCTTAAAATGATTTTCTGATATTTATTATATTAAATTATATTTATTATTTAATCTGCCCAACATTCTCTCATTGGATAAAATGAAAGCCCAGTTTTTTTAAAAAAACAGTGGGGTAATAAAATTGATAGAATTTACAAATTTAAAAATACATAAACTTTGCCATTTCTCAGAGACATAATTAAATGTATGTCACTTTAAAAATCTGTGACTTAAACCCTAAAATGTCAGGTAGAACAAGAATGTAACTGTATTATTATCTCAGTTAATATTAATTATTCACTCTGAATATGGATCCTTTTTCTAGGACATTTGGCATCAGAAAATTAGATTCTTGATCACAAAGTACATTTCTCTAATACACATATAGCTGTAGTACATTGTTCTAAATTTTCCTTTTCCTTCCCTTTCCTTTTTGTTGATTCAAACTCATATAGGAGGCTTCCCAAATATAGTGCCTTCCATTATGTCTACCTTGCCAAGTCTTGGCTATGCTGACTTGAAATTATAAGAGACATAGTCCAGCATCTCTAGAGAATACCTGGTTGGAGAAGTCTAATAGATACAGTCAGAAAATCCTTGGAGTGTTGGAATAATTTTTCAATTAAGTCTACACCTAGACTCCAGGAATACAGAATAAGTTTTTCACCTGATATTGTCACAGAACCTGTGGCCATTCTCCTGTTTAACTTCAAAATCCAACTAATTGCCATCGTCAAATTTAAACAACTCACACTAAATATTAATTGTTGATTCATTCTCCATTATACCCTTCATCTCAATTCCATTGTTTAAAATAGTGAGTTTCACAACCTTCCAATATATTGAGTTTTCACTATATGGTCTAAATTTTCACACTAAAGATTGTACCTACTTTCACAAATGGCTCTGCTAATCCCATGATCCTTACCACAAAATGGTAATGCCATTTTGATTTAGTTTTGGCTTAGGTCTGGTTTTCCTATGTGTATGGGTATGCAAGGCAACTGAAAATAACTAAAGCACAAAGTACAAAATGAAAAGCTTAAAAGATTAATAAAAGTATATATTAAATTTAAATCTGATATCAACATCCTGTTGAGTGAACTATACCTTGCAGGATAGAAAGAATAAAGCTAATGGTGTCTGGCTATCAATTTCAAAAAAAAAGATCCTGTCTCATTATGACAGAAATGTGTGTTCCTTGGAGGGCTGAATAAAAAAAAAAAACGGAGAATATGACAAAATTATGTATTTCCAGCAGAGGTGTTGATGTTTATCCCGGATGTTTGACTAAAGCTAGCAGGCAGCAGTAATGTAGAAAAAGGCTGGAGGGTGATGATAACTTTAGTGACAAAGGCAAAGGCAACATTTCATACTGGGTGGGAGAAGGCAAGTAAAATATTCCTGCATCATTACAAGAACACAGAAACAACAGTGATGATACCATCCCTTCAAAATAAACAAAAACACCGACACCACAAGCTGTAGGTCAATACTACTGTTCTTGTAAAGCTGTGGTAGTAGAGTAGAGTAGAGTAGAGTAGAGTAGAGTAGAGTCGAGTCGAGTCGAGTCGAGTCGAGTCGAGTCGAGTCGAGTAGAGTAGAGTAGAGTAGAGTAGAACAGAATAGAATAAAATAGAATAGAACAGAATAGAGTAGAATAGAATCTGGAAGGGGACTTTGGAGGTCTTCCAGTCCAGCCTCCTGTTCAAGCAGGAGATCCTATACCAGAGTCAGCAACCTGCGGCCCCAGGGCCACATGCAAATCTTTGGGCCCTCTGCTGTGGCTCCCTGTCACCCTGTCAGAGGGATAAAAGAGCCATTGCCCTGTCGCGGCAGTGGCACAACCGGAGCCTTAGTACAGAAGCGAAGTGCATAGCAACAGCATTCTTTATTTATTTTATTTATTTGTCAAGCGATTATAAGATAACAGGTACAAGTATAAACATAGTTATGAATACATGAAATGGATACATATAAGAAAAATAAAAAGAAACAATGGGACAGGGACGGTAGGCACAATTGGTGCGCTTATGCGTGCCCCCTAGAGACCTCTTAGGAAAGGGGTGAGGTCAATAGTAGACAATTTAAGATTAAAGTTTTCAGGGTTTGGGGAAGAAACCACAGAGTCAGGCAGAGGATTCCAGACAATGACCACTCTGTCGATGAAGTCGTATTTCCTGCAATCAAGTTTGGTGCAGTTTACTTTGAGTTTGTATCTATTGTGTACTCTTGTATTGTTATGGCTGAAGCTGAAATATTCATTGACAGATAGGACATTGCAATGTATGATTTTATATATTATACTTAGAACAGACCGAAGGCAGCATAGTTCCAGGTTTTCTAGGTCTAGAATTTCAAGTCTGGTGGCATAAGGTATTCTGCAATGAGTAGAGGAGTGGAGAACTCTTCTTGTGAAATATTTCAGGAGTTTCTCAACTGTATTAACATCAGATACGTAATGCGGGTTCCAGACTGATTAATTTTATTCAAGTATTGGTCTTGCAAATGTATTGTATGCTCTAGTTAGTAGTGTGATTATTACCAGAGAAAAAGCTATGTAGTATTAGGTTAACAACTCTTAATACCTTATTGACTGTGTAGTTACAGTGAGCTCTAGCACTTAGATCATTAGAGATGAGTATTCCAAGGTCTTTGACAGTGTTTGGATCATCAACAAGGTCTTGACTATTCATCCTGTATTTTATTTTCTGATGGGTTTTTTTGCCAATATGGAAGACAGAGCATTTATTTGTTGAGATTTGAAGTTGCCATTTGTTTGATCATTCTGATACATAGTCACGGTCTTTTTGAAGGTTAGCAGTATTGTCTGTGGTGTTGAATAGCTTTACATCATCAGTGAAGAGAACGCAGTTGCTCTTAATATGATCACAGAGGTCATTTATGTAGAGTATGAAGAGAGTTGGTCCTAGAACACTGCCTTGGGGGACACCACGATTGACAGGTACAGAATTTGATAGGACGCTCCCAATTTTGACCATTTGTTGTTTGTTTGACAGGAATACTTCTGTCCAGTTATGCAAGTGTCCAGAGATACTGTAATATTTTAGTTTTAGGAGCAGTTTGTCATGTACCACTGAATCAAAGATTTTACAGAAGTCTATATAGATTGCATCTATTGCTTTGCCCTGATCGAGTTGTGTAGTCCATATGTTTTTGCAGTGTAAGAGTTGCAGATTACAGGATAGTTTGTTTCTTTCTGAAACCAAATTGCTTGTTAGAGAGTAGGTTGTTTGTCTCTAAGTGGAGGATAATGGATTGGTTAATAATTGATTCCATCATCGTGATACATTTTCTGTTGTCACCAGAAAGAGGGCTGGGAGAGAATGGTGAGGGAGGATTTTGCGGGGTATGGGATGAGAGGGAGATAGAGAGAGAGGGAGATAGAGAGAAAAAGAGAAAGAGAAATGAGAGAAAGATGAGAGAGAGGGAGGGAGAGGGAAATAGAGAAAAAGAGAGAGTTGAGAGAGAGAGATGAGAGGAAGGGAGGGGAGGGAGGGAGGGAGACGGAGAGAGGGAGATACCTTTTTCTCATAGAAAACACAGGGAGCCGCAAAATCTGGGAAGCCGTGGCTAGGATCATGTGACCATGTGAGTGACATTGACTTGGCCAAGCCCATCCAGGTTTTGTGGCTCCCAGTATTTTGTTTTCTGTGGGAAATGGGTCCAAGTGATTCTTTGAGTGTTTAAGGTTGCAAACCCCTGCCCTATATAATCTCAAACAAGTGGCTGTCCAATCTCTTTTTAAAAACTTCCAGTGATGAAGCACCCACAACTTCTGAAGGCAAGCCATTCCAATGGTTAATTGTCTTCACTGTTAGAAAGTTTCTCCTTAATTCCAGTTTGCTTCTCTCTTTACTTTGTTTCCAACCATCTGGGCTTTGTAATAATTAGACCTGCTCTTCTTTGTAGCAGCCCCTCAAATATTGGAATACTGCTATCATGTCACCCCTAATTCTTCTTTTCTCTGGAATAGCCAAACCCAAATCCTGCAACTGTTGTTCATATGTTTTAGTGTCCAGGTCTTTGATCATCTTAGTTGGTCTTCTCTGAACCTTTTTCAAAGTCTCAACAACCTTTTTGTAGTGTGATGAGCAAAATTGGTTGTAATATTCCAGATTTGGTCTTACTAGGGCTTTATAAATTGGTACTAATAAATATTTCATGTGATTTTGATTCTATGCCTGTTTATACAACTCACTGTATTAGTCTTTTTAGCTACAAATGAACACTGCTGACTCATATTCAAGTGATCATCCACTAGGACTCCAAGGTCCCTCTCACAGGTACTGTTTTTGAGCCAGGTATCACAAAATCTGTACTTATACCTTTGATTTTTCCTGCTGAAATGTAAAACTTGCTTTTCTCCACATTAAAATTTATTTTGTTGGATAAGGCCTATTGTTCAAGTTTTTCAAGGTCTTTTTGGATCCTGAGCTTGTCTTCTGGAGTGTTGGCTCTTCCTGCCAGCTTGGTGTCATCTGAAGATTTGATGAGTTCCCCTTCTATTCCCTCATCTAAATTATTTATGAAGATGTTGAAGAGTACTGGGCCTAAGACAGAACCTTGTAGTGCCCCACTGCTTACTTCCCTCTATTTAGATTAGTACCATTAAGAACTACTCATTGAGTACAGTTTGTCAGCAAGCTACTAATCCATCTGGTGGTGATGTTATTGATTCCATATTTTTCTAACGTACCAAGAAGTAGGTTGTGGTCTACTTTGTCAAATGCCTTACTGCAATTTATGTATACTACATACACAACATTTCGCTGGTCTACTTATTTAGTCATTTTATCAAATAATGAAATATGATTGGTTTGGCATGATCTGTTTTGAACAAACCCGTGCTGGCTACTAGTTATAACTTTACTTATTTCTAATGTTCACAGAACTGTTTTTTTATTATCTTTTCCAGGATCTTGATGTTAAACTGATTGGTGTATAGCTTCCTGGGTTATTAATGAACTGGAATAAGCATGGCAACAGATCAGCCAATGATCTGTATGGTGACTGAGACAGCTTGGAGCCTGGGCATGGCTTAGCTTAACTGTTTATGTATAAAAGTGTTCATTTTTTCTTTACTTGAGTGTTCTAATGCTTGTTCTTGTATTTCTTCTCTCTATCATGTTGCAAGAGCTGCATGAGTGTTGTATACATGCATCATGTTTTATATTATTATATATAAAGAAGTTTCTTCTATACAATGAATCCTGGTGAATTATTTGTTTAAGTGCTGACTGGATTGCTTCAAACTGTGACATACTTCTAGTTCCCTCCTTTACCTTTTGGATAACAAAGTTGTTGGTTAGGCTAGGTTGCTTCGGAATCTGTTTGATCTCCCACCTGATGCAGATTTTGTCTCCCAGTTGATATCTAGATAGTTAAATTCTCTCATTACTATTCTGGTATGCTTCCTACATATATTTTTAACTGGTTGGCAAAGAGTTCATCTATTTTTTTCTGATTGGTTGAGTGGCCTGTAATATACATCTATGGCAATGTCACTCTTTTTTCCTTTTATATTGATCCATATATATTCTAGAAGGGTTTTATCTTTGATCGTGTGCATTTCTGTAGATACGTAGTGATCTGTTACAAATAGTACAACTCCACCTTCTCTTTTTGTAGATCTGTTTGTTTCGAACAATTTGTATCCATCCATCAGTACATTCTAGTCATATGTGTTATTCCACTAGGTTTCTGTAATGGCAACTATATAATACCTACCCTCATGTACTATTGCTTCTAGTTCACCTTGTTTGTTCCCCAAGCTGTGAACATTTGAATATAAGCATTTAAGACATTTATTCTTGTCCATGGATATGTTTCCTGCATCTCCTAATTGTTGTTTGAGTATTTCTTTTTTTCACATTACTCCCTACCTCATTGTTTGATTTATTTTCTTGGGATTTATGATTGGTTTTGTGTTCTAGAGATTCTAAAAATTGCTCAACCCCCCCCCCCCACCTCACCCCATTTTAGTTTAAAATCCTTCTGATGAGTTAGGCCAGTCTTCCAAGTACATTTTCCCTGTTTTGGTGAGGTGCAGCCTCGCAAAATTTTTTTTTCTAAAGTCTGCCTTCCCTCCCCCCCTTTATCTTTGAACTAGGGAAGGCCTTGTGTAAGATGTTTACTCATTTTATATTCTTGCCCAGGGCTCAGGCCTCTTTTATCTGTTGCCTTGATAGCAGCTTTTTCCTGTTCCTCAAGGCTATTCCTTGGCCTTCTACAAATAATAATTTATTAAACCTAACTCTGAATGAATCTGGGAAGTTGTTACCAGGAAAAGCGTATCGATAAAAATATAAAATGATTTATGATTCAACCATAAAAGAATGAGGAATCAAGAAATAACCTACCGATTAGTACTTGGTAGAACAACCATGAAAGTCTTGGAAAAGGTATTCAACTGCCATAATGAACTTCTGTGTAAGCAATTAACAATTATATTCTCTGTGACACACTATTGAAGCAAAAGTTGGATTTTGAAGAAGCAGGATAGGAAATATATTGATGCTTTTGAACTCTGAGGTTGGAAGAATCCCCTAAGATTGCCATAGATAGCCAAGAAAACAAACATATCATCAAACAAAACAATTCAGAGTTTGTTTCAGAGTAGAAATGACTTGGCACAGATTTCTCTACTCTGAACACATTATCAGAAGGTTCAACTCTGTAAAGAAAGCTTTGATGTTGAGAAAAGTAGAGATACGGGTGAGGGGAAGGGATGATCAACAGCAAGGCAAACAGATTCAATTACAGTGGTAGTGGGTGCATCACTGGAACAAAAACCTGAAGGACCAGGTTAGGGATAGATGGTCATCGAGAAAATTTGTGTGTGATTGCTAAGAGTTGGTACCTATTTGACACATAAGCAATAAAAAACAAAAATTATATATTAACAGTAGCCACCTGGGGTCATTTAGAACTTAGGTGGCATACAAGTTTAATAAATTATTTTACCAGCAACAATACACTAATGTTTGTTCTTAATAAGTAGAAACAAATGATGACAACAACAAAAAACAATATGAAGCAAATTTGTTAGCTAGAGTCCTTCAGCAAGGATCCACTTACCTTTCAATTTTAGATCTACATTATGTCTCAGCCAAGAATAGACTCCATAATTTGAATAATCTTCTGGTATTGGATTATCTTGTGACCATCCTTCACAGGCAAATCGGAAAAAGTTATCACATGGGTCTACAGACATATTTAGCTTGCTTTTGATGGAGGCAGCTGGAAAAAGTTATATAATTTCATGGATCATCAGTTGATAATATTAATTGCTATACAAGGCATGCAAGTCACTTCCAGATTTATAATTACTATTTTCTGGCTTTATTTATTCCCTTTACTTCCACATAATTAATCTCACCATTTAACTATGCCATCTGACTTTGTTCAGATAGGCTACGATATCAAAAGGTAATGAAAATGAAAGGAAAGAAATATTTCTTAAGTATTGCCCAATCTCACTTTCCTTGATTTTCAAGTTATGGATTTGGAGCTATTCACTAACATTTTGGCTCTCGTTTTTCTGGGTGCATCTGGATTTTCACAATCGGTCACTGAAACTGACCTTGCTAAAATCTCAAGGGATCTTTTGGTTGCCACCTCTCTTCTCTTCATCTTCCTTTAGCTTCAGGATACTGTCAGCACCGCAACCTGTTGGTTAGATCCATGTCTCTCTTGGGTTGTGAAAGCCTCCAGGATGGTGAGCAATGGGCAGGTCCAGGAAGTGATTAATACATCACTGGAGGAGGGGATATTTCAGGATGCTTTTAAGGAAGCCCTGGTTCACCCCTTCCTTAAAAACCATCATTGGATCCCACCTGCCTGGACAATTTTTGTCCAGTTTCTAACCTTCCATTCTTAGGGAAGTTTGTAGAAAAGGTGGTTGCCTAGCAGCTGCAGAGGTCCTGGATGAAACAGATTATCTGGACCCAGTGGTGGGATTCAAATAATTTAACAACTGGTTCTCTGCCCTAAGTATTAAAAAAAATGATATTGAGTCTTATTTTTGAGGGAGGTATTACTTTATAGCAGGCAGCAAGGGGAAGGATGGGGCATGGGCATAATTCAGCATCTGGGGGACCAGATGCCTCACTTATGTTTCTGTATATTTGACTCATACCACGGACAGTACAAATCTTATTATCTGTGTTAAGGTTATAGAGAATAGCAGACTAAACAGTATAAGAATGATGATGGCATATATTTAATATAATTTGGCCCAAATTCAAGCTTTACCATTTAACTATTTGGTGCAGAGACATTGGGTTCTTCCTTATGGCTGAATTAAACTCCTGTTCACTACTACTTGAACTAACAGAAAAGTATACCAACTTAAAATTTATTGGTCCAGTGCCAATCTATTCCACTAAAGCAGTGGTGGGATTCAAAATATTTTACTACTGGTTCTGTGGGGGTGGCTTGGTGGGTGTGGCAGGGGAAGGATATTGTAAAATCCCCATTCCCTCCCCATCCTACTAACCTGCTTTCCAGCTCCGTTCTCCTGTGCAGGGCAATCAAAGAAGACCCAGCCAATCAGCTGGGACTCAGGAGGCAGAGAATAGATGGGGGTGGGACTAGTCAGAGGTGGTATTTGCCAGTTCTCTGAACTACTCAGAATTTCCGCTACCAGTTCTCCAGAACTGATCAGAACCTGCTGAATACCACCTCTGCACTATAGTAATGAAGCTGATGACCAACACTATTTTTACTATTTTTGTGTCGAAGCCATGTTAGTCTATAGAGTCAAAAAAATGATGAGTTTGATAGCACCTTTTCCAATTAACAATTTTTATTAAAAGGCAGAAGCTTTTTGTGAGCTGTATCTCACTTCATCAGTAAAGCTTCTGCCTGTTTTTTTAAATGTTAGTCAAAAAAGGCACCGTGAAGCCAGTTTCTTTCTGAAGTTAAGGAGAGCAGTTAATATCTTTTCTTGTCACCAAGCATCACAGTATGTATGAAAACAATCAACAATCACTCTCTCTAAAGTGGGGATGAAAAAGGATGGGACAGATTGAATGGAAGGTTTAGTATCAAGTTGCTTAATAGATGGCAAATACTAAAGGAAAGGAGGGAGAAAACACAAAACAGAAGGGATGTCAACTAAAAAGAGACTCTATGAAAAGATTTGTTGGAACTCTGACAAGGGACTTCTCCCAATGGTCTTGCAACTGCTCCCTTGTGCCTTTTCTGGAAAAAAAATAGCCCAACAGAACATGGCTGAATAAGGTCATAAAGTGAAGCTGGAGGAGCAAGGGTATGCTGCAAGGACATGGCTATGAAAGTGACCAATAAACTTTCAGTTCTCTTGTCCAGGGGTACCCAAAAGAAGCAGCTGACGCTATCAAAACAGGAATGGAATAGGCAAAATTATGCTGATTCTCCCATGATGCATTGCACAAAAAACCCCAAGGAAACTGGCAATAAGTTTAAAGTGCTGGCTTTCTTGGATTTTTAATCTTGTTTAATAAATGTAATTAATCATAAATTCTGGCTTCCTTGGGATTTTAATCCTGTCTAAAAATGTAATTAATTCTATCTTTAGTTAGCCGGATATGTTTAGCAAGCTTTCTTTGTGAATTGAAGGCTGGATTCAAAATTTCTGCTTTCCGCAACAGCTGAAGTTATTCAGTCAAGTAGAATTCTTCCATTCTATGCCAGCTCCACCCTTATGCTTTGCAATTCTCTTTTTGGTGACAGAATTTTTTTTTTTCTTCAAACATTTTGTTTCCATTTTTTTTTCAAAAGAGGGGGGGCTGGGGCAGGAGAAACCATCAGTTCCCCCAAATCTGCAAGTGGCATTTTTACTCCGAGATCCAACACAGCCAGTTAGAAGAGAGGTGGATTCCCAATGCACAATGACAGATTATGCAAATCTTGCAGGATTTCTATCTCAATCACTATGAGGGGTGTGAATGGAATCTAGTTGATCTCTGAATTTGCTTCTAATTCTGCACTCCTCCAGACAGTCAGCATGACATCACAGCAGCTCCTAATCCTTGAAAACCTTGGGGCTGATTAGCTAATGAATGATCCTCCTCCTTCAGAGCCACCTCAATCATTCCTATGTAGACATGAGATAGGAGGATGAAAGGCAGAGAGAAAAAGCATAGCTAGGTGAGGTGAAAGAAAACAGCTGCAGCAGCAGTAGCTGTTAGGTGAGTAATTAAGTAATTCTCCTAGCCTTTTCTGTCCCCTCTCACTTCTTATTGTGTCTCCATTTGGTTTCCATCACTCCGCTCTTGAACTTTTGGGGAGGGTTTTTTTTCCCCCTGCCTGGAAGGAAGTTGAATGAAAACCAGATATGTTCCAGAAAACACAGATTTATCATAACCAGTTTGCCGAACTCAACAAAAAAATAGCTATCGGCTCTGCCAAACTGATGCAAACTGGCTGAATCCCACCACTGTCTGGACCCCTTTCAGTCAGGATTCATCTGGTTATGGGATGGAAACAGCATTGGTTTCACTTGTCGATGAGCTCTGGCAAGAGCGAGATAGGGATAGTGCAACCATCCTTGCTCTCCTTGACCTCTCAGTGGCTTTCAATACCATCAACCATGGTATCCTTTTGGGCTGGCTGCAGGAACTGGGGATGGGCAGCATAGTTCTGCATTGGTTTGGCTCCTTTGTCTATGGTTGGTTCCAATCTGTATTAATAGGATGTGAGAGGTCCAGCTCTCAGCTGCTATTTTGTGTACTTTCTTCGCTCCTTTTCAACTTCTATATGAAACTGCTGGATGAGATCACCCATCACCAAGGGTTAACAGTATGCCGATCACCCATCACCAAGATATCTAACAGGATGCCAATGACACCCATATCATCTATATCTCTAATCTTGGTGACCTAAGTGATGTTATGGCCATCTTCTGGCAGTGCCTGTAGGCATATGGGCCTGGATGGGGGACACCAGGCTTTGACTGAACCCTGGCAAGACCAAATGGCTTTGAGTATATGGGGATCTCAGATTTTGTCATCTTTGACTCTGGATGGGGTGGCATTGCCCCAGCAAATCTGATTCACAACTTGAGGGTTCTCCTGGACTCGTGACTCCTGCTTGAGGAATAGGTGGCAGTTGTGGCTAGGAGAGCCTTTGTACAACTTCATGTGATGTACCAGTTGTGGCCTTTCCTGGATCAGGATTCCCTGTGCTCACTAGTTCAGTCCTAATCAGCTCACAGCTGGGCTGTTGTAATGGGCCTACCTTTGAAGAGTTTTGAAGGCAGAGTGGTGGTGCAGAGTGTGGTGATGCAGGCAGTTTTAAGGACTCCAAGAATAGCCCTGTAATACCACTTTCCTTCTTCCTAGAAGAGAAATCATCTAACCCAAGCTCTTTTGTTTTCTAGCCTATGCCTTAACCCAGGGGTCACCAATCTTTTGGACCTCAGGGACCACCAAACTCATAATTTTAGATCCCAGGGACCACTAAGTGGTTCTGTGGGCATGGCCTAATTTGTGGGTGTGGCTTGGTGGTCATGTGACTGGCTGGGCATGGCTTGTATGTGAATATTATAAATATTTATATAAATATTGAATTTTTTATAAAAAAGAGCAACTTTTACCCAAAATCAGGCAAAGCAGGCAGGCAGATTGAGTTGCTCACAGAATCACAGATTCATTCAGAAATCTATCTAATCTGCCATTGGCTAGCTCAGTCTGTCACATAAAATTTGCTTGCAAACAAACTCGCAAAATTAAGTCACAACACACCATGCATGTAAATATTGATGTTTTTTTGTCAAAAAAGCAACTTTTATCCAAAATTAGGCAAAGCAGGCAGATTGAGTTGCTCACAGAATCATTCAGTTATCTATCTATCTGCCATCAGCTAGCTCAGTCTCTCAAATTTGCTTGCCGTGAGTCTGCACTGAATTTGCTTACACGCAAACCTTCAGTCCTAAGGGAGGTTCGGCTGTGCTTAGCTAGAAAGCAAGAAATCCAACCATTTCCTGCTTCCTAGCTAATCTAAATCTCCTGGCACAGCAGAACAGATGATGGTTGGAAAAAGGAAAAATAGCAACTTAGCAGGCAAGTTTGCCGGGTAAGGAGTGAGTGGGCGGAGAGGGTTCCTGCGGGCCATGTGGGCTGAATTGCCTTGTGTTTCTGTGCAGCATGGATTAATTGCTTTGTGGGGGTGTTCTGGGGGTGAGATTTCTCTGTGGCCCACCAACATTTTCTCATGGCCCACCAGTGGGCCACGGCCCACCGGTTGGTGACTGCTGCCTTAACCACTACTCTAAACTGGCTCTCCCTCAATCAATAGAACTATTTTTTTAATTTAAAATATTTTTTTAAATAGTAATTACTGTTTTTTAAAAATAGTAATTACAATTAAGTTATTAATGGTTAAAAGGGTTTTCAGTCTGTTACAGGTTTCTGAGATCCAAAAGGAAAAAAAAGAGTTTACATCTCTTTTTACCAATATGCTTTATCTGTACTAAAAGAAAAGTAATACTTTACTTACCAACTTCAATGCATTCAGGAGTTAAACAATATTGTTGTTTTGCATGAATCCTGAGATGTCCTTGACTAACTGCAAAAGGAAAAGAACAACATTGTGGCCATCTTTGGCTCAACAAATATTTTTCATGAATCTAAAGACATTAGTTGAGTGAGTGTAGCAATGCTGGTACAGAAGGAAAAGATTTCTATTTGTTGATACAATAGCTTCCTCAAAACAGAATATATTTTTGTATATTATCAACCACTTGTTCACTCACCACACCAGTTTGACTCAAGAGCAGTACCTGTGAACTATTTTATTACTAAATGGGGAGATAGGTTAGGGTGAGGCAGAGAATCTATGGTTGATAGGGTTTTGAACTTGATCTCCATCCTGATCCAACTATTTTGTGATACTGGAGTCAGTCCAAAATTAATTTGCTAATCAACACAGCACTGAAATGTTTACCTGTAATTTGTATCCTTTTTCCACAAAAAAGAGGACAATTAAGACCCCAATAAGAAACATAAGCAGTTGTATTTAATTTTCTTGTTAACTGTAGATAAAAGTAGAACTGAAAAATTGGGGTATGTTAATCTTAGTCCGTACTAGCTATTATATGCATTAGAGTGGTCATTTTGTGAGATTTCCCAAATCCAAATGCCCCAAACTCAGTGTTTGGGGCCAAAGCTCTAAAATGCTAAAAGTGCTATTTGTGTCAACCAAAACGTCATAGGGAAGAGTAAACAGGCTGAAGGGGAAGAAGAGGGGCTTAACCTTTCTAGTTTAACAAATCTTTTGGGCAGACCTTTAAGAGCCTCTTTCATCTTTTGCAAGATAGTCAATGCTTTGGATTTTTAAAAATGTTTCCCATTTCTATAATTTCACAGTTGCTTTCCTCAACCTGGATTCTTCCAAATATTTTAGTGTGACACATGATCAGGAATCATAGGAAGTAGTTTCATGACACATATAAAAAGATTGCCCTTTCTTGCGACAATGGCTAACTGTAAAAATATTTTATAACAAAAATATTTTTGGAAAATATTAAGAAATGACAAAACAAGTAACATATTGTCATAATGCAAATTTCTACCTCTTGCCTGTGTGTCATGACAATGTGCTTGGATAACAGGTCCTCAGCCAACAGGTATGTTACATTTGGAGTAATCATTTGGGAAAACTGATTTATACTTAGTTCCCAAAAAGTAACCTGATGAGGAAGGAATTTTGCCCTATTAAGTGGTTAGATCCCCTATTCAAATTTCTCAGTCCTACAGTTCTATGATAATGTAGGAACAATACCTACTACGACTAGAAATAGAGGTCACACACACCATATTTGGTGTTCTTATCAGAGCAGTACCTATCTGACCTGGAATTGGTGGGCTTGTCTTTGGTACCCCTGTCATGTCAGATCACAGTCCGGTGGCAATGAGTTTCATTTGGGAAAACGGAGAGATGTATCCCTCCTCAGAGAAGAAGGATCTATTATCATGATGGCGAACCTATGGTACATATGTCACAGGTGGCATACAGAGCTATTTGTGTGGGCACGCAAGCCCCAGCCAAACTTACCTGCACTGCATATGTGTGCACCTCCCAGCTGATTTTTGGCCCATTTTTCCAGAAATACCGTAAGTGACTAAATGGTCCGCTTTTGGCCTCCCGAGGCTGCAGAGGCTTCCCTTGAGCCTCTGGGAGGGCGAAAACAGCCTCCCCAGGGCTCCAGAAGGCCTCCGGAGGCTGAACATGGGTACTTATGGTATTTCTGGAAGGCCCATGGTTCAGCCTCCTGACGCAGAGGGAAAATGGCCTCAAATGGACCAAAAATCAGCTGGAAGGTATGCACATGCACAGTGCAGGTAAGGAGGCAGGGTGGGGGTGTTGCACGCACATGCATCTGTGGTGCATTGCATTGTGGGTGCTGGCACGCACATGTGCTTTTGGCACACCACAACAAAAAGGTTCGCCATCACTGATATATTAGGTTGGTGCAACTAATGGAACTGGCAACTAATGGAACTGGATAAGTTTCAGAAAGAAGTGGCTTTAAACATGCAGATCTGCTGCAGAGTACTGCTGAATTTTTAGTCACTGCTTGGCATAGGAAGGGAACTGAGGCTCTGGATAGGATTGCATCCATATAACCTCTCCTAATCCATAGACCTCGTTGTCCCCATGGTATGCAAAGGAATTGAGAAGGATGAAATTAATGAAGAGACATCTAGAGTGCTACTGGCAGAAGACAAGGGACCAACTCAATCAAACATAAGTCTCTCTTGTAACTCTCTTTTAAGGTGAGCTGTCTCCTTCTGGGGAAGCAGAGGTCCACCTGATGGAACATGCTGAGGAATTTGCTGATTTTCTGGAAAACAGTATCACTTGTCTTCATTTTCAGTTAGATCCCAGCATGGTTGCTGGTCTGGTGAAGGCACATGGAGCATTTGTTCTTGCCCAGTTATATGGGAATGCTTTAACCCTGCTGCTCCTGAGGAAGTGGACAGGATCCTAGAGAGCATGCATGCAAGCATCTGTATTTTAGAGCCATGCCTCTCCTTTCTTGTGAAAACTTCTTGGGACGTGACATGTAGGTGAGTTTTGGCAGTGATTAATGCTTCCTTTTGTGAGGGGATTATGCCTCAGCAATTTTAAGAAGACTGTGATCTGCCCTCTTTTTAAGAACCTATTGCTAGATTCCACACTGTTGGATAATTTTTGATCTCCCTTTTGAGCAAAGTTATTGAGAAGGTGGTTGCATGATTGCACCAGAGTTTCCTGGATGAAATGAATTATCTAGACCAGGAATGTCAAAATCAGTTTTATTGAGGATCACATCAAGGTTGTGTTTGAGGCAGGCTGGGGGGGGGGGGGCAGCTTGAAATCACTTGTATTGGTGCAGCTTGTGGTAATCTGAGCGCTCTACCAGAGGAAACAGGCTCTGGAGCTCTGTTTTCAGTTGCAGTGGTCTTCTGTAACCCTCTGCCAGTGAAAATGGAGTTTGGGAGGACTGCCTTTCGCCTTGGGAGCTCCATTTTTGGCTACGATGGCCTCCTGCCACCTTCTGTCAGCAAAAACGGAGCTTGGGATCCTCCTGAGCTCTGTTTTCACTGGCAAAGGCATCACAGGCCAGTCCTTTGCTGTTTCCAGGATGGCCCTGCGGGCCAGATCTAAGTAACCTGCAGGCCAGATCAGGCCCCCAGGCCTTGAGTTTGACACCCTGATCTAGTTTGGCACTGTCAAACTCAGGGCCCATGGGTTCAATGCATCATACGCTGCCCACGCCCATGCCTGGTTTAGTGAAGGGGGAAAAAGTCACGGTATGTCATGTGACACCATGAAGACGTGAGCTTGACACTCCTAATCTAGACCCTTTCTAGTCAGGATGCAGGTCTCGATATGGGATGGAAATGGCATTGATCATGTTTTTTGATGATCTCTGACATGGGCAAGTTGGGGGTGGTGCATCCATCCTTGTTTTACTTGATCCTTTGTCAACCTTTGATACCATCAACCATGGTATCCTTCTGGAGCAATTTCAGGCATTGGGAGTGGCAGGGGCTCTTTGTTGTCCTGATTCCCCTTCTTCCTCTCTGGCCATTCTCAGTTGGTGTTGATAGGAAGCAAGAGGTCCAGACCTTACCCCCTACTTTGTGGGGTGCCTTAAGGTTCAGGTTGTGTGCCATTTTTTCCCTTTCCTAGACCAACAATCCTTGCTCACAGTCACTCATACCCTGGTCACTTCCCTTCTTAATTATTGCAACATGCTCTACATGGGACTCCCCTTGAAAAGCATCCAGTTGGTTCAAAATGTAGCAGCTGGCATGGTTTTGTGCAGACCCAGCTGTGCACATGATTCACCTCTCAGGTGGGAACTGCATTGTCTTCCAATTTGTTTCCTGATGCAATTCAAGATGTTAGTTGTCACCATTAAAGCCCTACACAGCTTGGGACGAAGGTATTTAAAGGATCATCTCTTTCCAAGGTCTTCTCCATGGTAGCTCCCTCCCTGTGGAACATCATCCCTACAGAGATTAGACTGGCCCCCACTTTGATACTCTTCCAGAAGGACCTGAAAACCTGGTTTTGCCAACTGGCCTGGGGAACCCAGAATGGGATGGAACCCATCATGTGTATGTTGCTTTTTGTCATCAGGAGGGAGGGTTATTGCTTTTACTCTTTTAATGTTGAGGTGGGGGTTTTTTTGTAAGCCATTTAGAATAATTGAAAGTGAGTAGCAATATAAATTCTCTAAATTAATTAAATACCATTTCCTAAGTAAAACAGATTTTGCAGTAAGCATCTTGTTTTAATAAGTATAGTCATATGGAATTTCCATGCTATGTGATCAAATTTTTAACATTTAAGAGTTGTGTCTAGCCAAAACCACAAGACATCTAGGGGGCATCTGATAGGGGAAGGCTGCCTCACATGAAGGAGCTCATGTGGTAAATGGACATTGACAATGAACCCCATTTATATATGTCAGCATATATTATGCCAAACCACAACTAAATGTTTGGGAGGAAGTCATCTTTCAGCTACTTTAGTTTCAGCAGAATTGAAGAAAAGAGAAACTCTATTCACTTCCCTCTTAATAAAGATTTAATTATTCATTTGGTAATCTTTAGCTTTAACACTTCAAAAGTATAGATAAGAATGCATAGTCAAAATGTATAGAATATTTTGATGTACACCTAAGTTTACTTCTTTGATGTACACAATACAGTTTAACTGAAATCAAATGAAATAAGAATCTTCAATAGATCCATTGAGATTATGCATTAATTTCAAGCTTTGAAAGACATAATTTATTTTTATATAAAATCCATGTTGTCAGTAGTTAAAATAAACAATAGTTTGTTTTTTTAATTCCAAAGTAACCCTCACTCTTTTTAAACAAAAAATGTTTCCTCCTTTTTCATGTAATATTGTTATATATTTATAATGCTGGATAACATTATGATTAATATTGCTATGGTTTGTTATTCAGAATTTATTCAAGGTTTTACTGTAACTTGATAAAATACATTGGTGTTTGCAGACCTTGGTTGCTTCTTAATTAAAATGTGAGTAGCAAAAAAGAAATAAATGAATAATCCCAGGACTTGTTCAAACAAATAATAAGAGCCATTAACCAAATACTAAATTGCAACTGCTATAGAATCCTAGAGAAGAAAAATACATTTCAAGACCTTTCAAGCCTCCGAAGCAGTCTTTAACCTGGAAACAGAATTCCCACCCGTAAAACTACAGTAATTCTTCCAATTAGAGAACCTTACAATGTGATTAGAAGAGTAACCTAAGGTGAAATGGCAATACCACTGCAGACAAACTTTTGCAAAATTGCATTTATGCTAGTGCAACAGATTGAAACTTACCCAGAAAAAGAGCAATGCCAAGCACGACCGTGCTACTCACAAACACACCAAGGGACAGTTTGAGAAGTTTGCTGTCAGCTCTCTTGTTGGCTGGAACTGACCTCCCTGTTGTCTCTCCTTCCATCAGGATAGATTTTCACAATTCCCTGAAAAAAACCTCCGTTTTTCGTTTTTCTGCTGTTTGTTATTGTTGATTTAAAGAGAAGTCCCATCCATGAATCCCTTCTTCAAATCTCTTTTAACGTTGAATATTTCAGCAACTAACACTGCTGTCCAAACTCATTTCCAAATCTTTAACTCTTTCCAAAAATGGGAGTGGATAAGGGGGAGAAAAATGCAGTATTAAATTTCTTATTTGATCAGCTTGGAAAGGCACACAGTGACAATTTTATTTGCAGCTCGTTTGTTGCAAGCAGGGCAATTTTTGTCAGCAGGGCAAGGCAAAAAAAAATTCAGTGTTGCCCCAATGTATGATTTCACCATTCAAATTTATAAAATAATGTTTTCCAAATAAAAACTAGATTTGATAAAACTTTGCAAACATTAGATTGATTTAAAAAAATTGTTAAGCAATGTGATTTTCTTCTGAATTTCATTCATTTTCACTCTAGCTGCTGCATAATTTTCCTTTACAGAATAAATCTCCTCCAACTACAACTCCTTTTAAAGCTCCAAGGGATGACTGGCATTGTTTTTATTTTAGGGGATGACTGACATTGTTTTTATTTTAGGAGATGTGTTTATGATACCAAGTGCCAAAGATCAGAGTCATGTTTATGTGGAAGGCAAACTTGTTATTAAAACAACCTACAGATGGGATTTTTTTTAAGGCAAAAAACCCAAACAAGTTACTTTTCAGTGCCCTTGGAGTTTCTGAAGGTTCTATGCAAACATTGTGCAAAAATAAAGCTGCAATAAAGTGCTTTTATGAAGACAGGAAAGACAAAATATATTAAATAATTATGTTGAAAACTGATCTCCGACAAACAGAGTGTTTGCACTTTCAAATGTTAAAGCTGGAAATAATTCATTTGGAAGAGATTCAAAGAAACTTGATTAAAACTTAAAAATGACAGACCGAAAACAAAAGTCACTTTCTTTCTAATAATTGTTTTATGCTTAAAATATAGATTGGATTCTAAGCATCAGTTAATTTGATTCATCTGCTATAGCAACTATATTGTGAGATTATTACAATCTGATGTCATTTGAAGTTATTTTCTAGTGTATTGTTGTTGATTCCTTGTATCAACTTCTAGTTATTGTGGGGCAAAATATGGTTTATTCTTAACTGGCTTGAGTACTTCAGAGGAAATATATGGATTTAAATTTTTAAAAACCAAGTACATAAACCTTATTTATCTCAAGGCTGAAGCTTGACATTGAAAGGAATTTCAAATAAAAACCTGCTTATGCCAAAATCCAGTGCTACCATCCTTTGGGCCTAGAGCTTTTAGCAACGTATTTGGTAAGGGAAAATATAAGGAAAAGGGGAGGTTCTTTTTAAAGCATTTATTGCTGTGAAGCAAATTGCTTTGCTGTCTCATCTGCTTAATGACCTTGGATTTCATATCAGCTTTATTCTATTTGCAAAAATTACTATCATTTTGCCTTTCTGCTCTGTTTCTTTCTTGTGTTTATTGCAAATTTACTTTAAATTTATTGTAATTCTGCCTGTAGCTCATGATAAAATGGCTTTTTTCCCCATGTCTTCTGAAAATTCAAGTGCTGGAGCTAAAAAGTATAAGTGAAAGATGACACTTTTTCTGAGGGCAAGGCACAGCCATTGTCTACTGTTATTTGTTTGGACCAAAAATCCATCTTTTTCCTGCCACTTCACATTATGATATATATTGTGTTTCCTAAGGGTTATGTGTGTGTGGTGTATGTCTGTCCATCCATTGGATATCACAAAGTGCACATATCACTCTCATGGCTTTATTATTGCAATCCTCCACATGGGACCACTGGGAAGCTTTACCTTGTCCATAATATAGCAATGTAGGTAATAATGGGCATGCTAATATGACACCTCTCCTCTGCAATCTGCTCATAAAGCATTCCTGGATTGCTCTCAAGTTGCCATAAGAAGGAAGGGGGGAGATCTGATGGAGCAGTTTGTTGCTATGATCAGAAGCACATTCCACACATACCTTTCTCCAGATTATGTCTCAAGTTACCAAGCCTAGCCAGAGATGCACGTTTTCCCACGAAATGGGAAAGTGCTTCATTGGAGAATGTTATTTATGACACACCCTGGGAGGATGGGGGAAACAGGGTCATAAGTGAACAGTAAATTATGTAGGGCAGAGCGACTGCACTTGGGAAAAGTGCTGACATGTTGCTCCATAATAAATAATTGGATTTCTTTAGAAACTTGGCTAGAGGCTCATGAATTAATTAGAGCATCCATCAGAACCCTGATAGCCAGTCGGTTGTTCCTTTTAACTGAATCAAAATTACTGGGAATCCTGGGTCCCTGCCTCTCCAATCACTCCCTGACATCTGGGGTGCATGGAGAGAAACTCAGGCAACTATTGCAGTGGGTGAATTATCTGAAGAAAGTCTGCTCCAAGAGACCAAAAAGGAGGCAGAGCTGTGATGACCCCGGACGTGGCACAAGGCAACACAGTCAGATAATCAGTAGGAGTTCCTTTATTAGTTCCAACTTTGCCCCCAATGTCCTGGTTACCTTCTGGCTGGAGAAAAACTCTCCCAGAACAGCTTTTGGCTGCAGAGAATCAAGTCCAAAACGTGGTGAACAAACTGTAGTTATAAATCCAATCAAGGCAAAATGAGGTAATAAGGCCAGCAGAGCAGGAACAAGAATTCCAGACTTGAAGGCACAGCAATAACCAAACACAGTTGGGAGGACACCAGGAACACATATAACCAAAGTCAACACAAGATAAACTCATGTTTGCTCCCAGCAGATGCTGCACTCAGCATGCATCTCTTTTAAACTTTCTTCCCAGGTGTGGCGAATGAAGGGAATCAGGGCCTTTTCTTCCCCTGTAAGCCATGCAACCCATATTGCTCTCTTCTCCGTTCCTCCTTGTGTGCCCTAGGATAAAATGGGGGTGGGCCTGGGTCTTCCTCTGAACTCCCTCTCCTTTGTTCTACCTCTCCCCTGCTCTGCCCACCCAGACATTGCTCTTTCCCAGTTTCCTCCACAGCCAATGGAGCCACTCCGACTCCGTCAGCTGTTAATCTTCCTCCTCAGATTCAGACTGCCAGGAGCATGACAAGAGCTTTCCCCCAACCAGACTCTGACAGAGCCATGACAGAGCTTTCCCACAACCAGGAAATTCCAGGACCCAGCAGCCTAATTGCAATAGGAGTGCAGCCCTCCCCAGACATCAAAGCTGAGATGTCTGCCCCAGTGACCAAAGCAAGAAGGAATGAGTATTAGTGGAAAAAAATCCCTAAAGCAGCTGAATTTGAATTCTCCCACCCTAAAACCCAGCCGAAGGGGGGAAGGGCTCTGAGCGAGCTGTGAAGAGTTGATTGGATGTGGGATTGGGCATAGGTCAGGCTCCCAAAGACCCAGGTGGAAACCCTGGGGAGTTCCATAGAGCAGCTGAGTGAGGAATTTGACTGGGCCACTATTTGTGAGGAGGCACCCTCATGCTGCCCAAAGGAGAGGGGAGGTCCAGCTGATCCTTTTGAATTGAGAAGACACAGATGGGAATGCAGCCCCCCCTTCTCCAGCCATTAGAAGGAGCCCAAGATTGCAACCAGTGCCTCTCCCACGCAGCAGGCAAACCGCCCAGGGCGGACAACCTCCTCCCACTCTCCAAACTAGGGCCACGAAAGGTGGCCAGCCACATCAAGCGTAGGCTTTCAGTGACCAACAGAAGGAGGAAGGAGCAGTGTTAAACAACCGCCCCACTTAAGGGGAAAATTTTATGAGGACTCTGACCAGCTAGCTCTGTTCCTTGATTTGGCTGACATCCACTTACAATGCTATGGATACCTCTACCCATCCCCCAGACACCTCTACCCATCCCCCAGAGCCATGGTGAATACCATCACCCAGGGGCTAGAGAAGGGACTAGGCAAGGGAATGGCTAGCAGCCCTCCACAAAAGGAGAGCCCCTCCCAACTGCAGGATGTAGATGCCTTCCTATGACTGCTAGAGGCCAGATTTGAGGAGGCGAAGGATGACCCGTATGTGGAAGATGAGCTCAGAAACCTAAGGCAGAGAGGGCGACCCATCAAGTAACACATCCATGAATTCAAGAGTCATTGGGAAGCTACCTCCTTTACCAGTGTGGCTCTTAGTGTTTTTTTCAGAACAAGCCTGGACAAGCAAATTGCCCAGGTAACCGCCTCCCAGGACATCCCGAACCAACTCTCTGAGTGGTTCTGAGTAGCCATAAAAGTCAACGGCAGATTGTGCGCCAACAACATGAGAAAGCAACTGGACACAAAAGAGAGGGGTGTACTCACTTTTGTTGCCAGTAGTTTAGACATTAATGGCTGTGTGCTGTGTTGAGGGGACAGCACGTTTACTGTCATACAAGCTGAATACTCACTACTTTACATTGTAACCAAGTTGTCACATGAAAAGATATACTTAAATATTTACAAAACTTGAGGGGGTGTGCTCACTTCTGGAATATACTGTAGCTCTCAAAACCCTGAGGAAAATTTTCGGACCTTTTTTCAGCCAACAGAGTGCTGCAGGAGGCCATGGAGAGTGAAAATGAGGTGCAAGGCCCCTCTCACATGGCCCATTTTAGCCACCAGAGGCACTGCAGGTCGGTCCCTTGATATTTCCAGGCTGGCCTTGTCTGGATTTAAGCACCCCATGGGCCATTAGACAAAGCCAGAGCTGCCTTTAAGGCTCAAGATGAAAAGAATCGAACCTAAGCCTTACAGGATAGGTGACAAGGTCTACCTCTCCACCAGATTTCTGAAATCCTTGCAACCATCCAAAAGCTTAGGTCCTAAGTACATTGCCCTTTTTCCCATCTGCATTATTCACCCTGTCTTGGTGGAACTGCAACATCTTAAGTCTTTATGGCAAGTCTATTGTCTTTCTTTCTTTCTTTCTTTCTTTCTTTCTTTCTTTCTTTCTTTCTTTCTTTCTTTCTTTCTTTCTTT
>BLBF01000017.1:48190597-48205451 GCA_015471245.1 Laticauda colubrina | reverse complement strand
TTTCTTTCTTTCTTTCTTTCTTTCTTTCTTTCTTTCTTTCTTTCTTTTTTTTTTTTTTTAATTTTACCTGGGTTTTCACAAAAAAAAAACATAATACAAATAAAACATCTTTTTTTGAAAATAGCATGGTCCCGGGTTATCACTTCTTCATACACTCATTAAAAAAAAAAAAAGAATGCCAACTGATATTCAGAAAAATGATTTTATGTAAACCTGTTTTAAAACCACTACTAAATGTTGATTCATGCTTTCCGTTCATGTTTGCCTACAAATCTCTAGTAGATTTTCATAAAAATATAGCTTTTCATTCATCAAAACAATTATTTGAAAGTTTGCACTTTATCATAGTTTATTAAGTGGCTTCATTCAACACATAAAATTCGAATACAACTTGCTTTATATGTCTGGTTTGTTAGTATAGGGCAACTTCAATGTGGTAAATTCCAGTGTTTATAGAATTCAGTGCCTATCAGATTGTCATGGAACAGACTATCTTCTCTTAACTACATCAGGAAATTATATCTGAATTTCTTCATGTAGCGTATTGGCCTTTCACTAGAAATGGAGGGAAGAGTGTCTTCACACTGTATTTTGGGACTCAGTCTATAAACAGTCTTCTTTAATTAACAATAAAATAATTTTATTGAATGATTTTTAAGATTGAAAAAAAAAACATAATGGAACATTTTAATTTTTCTTGCTTTCTTATTGCACCAACATTACAATAAGAACTATATCTCAACTATTTTCAGGATCTGTTTATAGCAACACAATGAGCAAACAAAAATCAGTACACGCAGATTTTACAAAAATATAATTTCATACCATGTGCAGAAACATACCGGGAGACATAGATCCAATAATCTAATAGGCTTCCACATGCATATTCAAATAGCATATATGTTAATTGATTACTTAAGAAATAAGATTTATCCCATCCATACAGTTGGGCTCAACTGGCACAAAATATAAATACAAGATTCATAAATGTCTCAGATCAACATGGCACCAGAAATGTTTTAGGTCCAGACCACACTGAATGAAATGGGACGTACCTTGTGTTGTACAAATCTATCCCCATTTATCATAGATAAAATTGGTTAAAGGGAAAGTATCAGGTGGATCATCGTGTCCTGCCATTCTAATGGAAGTGGGGGAGGGGAAAGGAGGCTTGCTGGCATTTTGGCATGCTTTTGCTATACTGCTTGGGAATTTGGAAGTCATTGTCTTTGAAGATGGAGTGGACTCTCTCCCAGCAGATTCCAGCCTCGCGACATCACACTGGCTGCCAGTGGACTGGTTAGGTTCAGCTTGGGGAAATTGAAAGAATTGCTTTGTGCTTTATACAGGGTTTTTCAGTTTCTGCCTTACTTTCCTTAAATCACTTTCTCTCAGTAAAAATTCTTTCGATTCAACTTAATGGATTTAAGAGTCTTACTTTCCTGAAGGACCAGCTGGAGCAGGTCCTTACAGCGAGTTTCTAGCATGTCTATTTTTAATGTATATTTGTCCCTCTATGATTAGAATCAATATCAAAGCAAAAAGAGCATGTAATCTTACATATATTTCAACTTTTCATATTTAATTTGGAAAAATAGTCTACCCCATAGTTTTAACACTTGTTTGATCTACTATTCTACCCTACTTACAATAAATACACAGACTGATTTTGATTGACATTTCACTACATACTCATTAATTCAGTAACACTATATTCATTTATTTATTCAATCAATCACATTTATGTGGCCACCCATCTCACAACAAGCGACTCTGGGTGGTGTACAATAATGGTGTACCAATAATGGTACAACACTATATCATTATTAAGTAGCTCGTAAATCTTACAGGTGGAAAGATAACAATTTGTATCTTTCTAAGTTGAAAAACAGATGATGAAAAAAGAAACTAAATAATTCATTTCTTTTATAACTAGGGTCAAGTACTTTCATGCTAATTCTTATGCAGCAAAGACCATAGATTTTAACACTACCACGATGGTAAATTATGATGGTGCTTTTGTGTCACTTTTTCATGATAGAAATTTTATTCACCATGAAAAAGTTGTAAAAAACCCAGTGAGTTAGAAGGTATTATTAAAAAAATAATATCTACTTTTAAATTTCTTTCAGGGAAGCACAGTGATCATTTGACAACAAATGCACAAGTCACACCATGATTATTAAACTGATGAATGTTGGAAAAAAAATCTACAGTATCACACTAAATGCTAATATTGACTTTTAAAACTGGTGTTCAAAATTCTAAAATAAACATAATAAAATGATCACATTCTAAAGGTTCAGTGCATTCAGCAGCTATAATTTTGCTGCTAATTCAGCTAAGTTGACTTCCAAAAATAACATACTAATTCATCAAAATATACATTGTGCATTTGCTTTTAAATTAAAATAATAAAAACCATTTGAAGAATTATCAATTGATAGTGTGACTAAGTTTCAAAATAATCTACAGCATATAATTTAGAGTCAAGATACCAAGACAAAGCATGTGGCAGGCCTACATGTTTCATGCAGCATGTAGCTCAGTCTTTCAGCTTCAAATATCAGCCTTCTTCCAAATAGTATAAAATACCCATCTAAAAGATAGTCAAGGAATCCAATGTTTTGTTTTCTCATAAGCTTCGTTTCCCAACCCATATAAGTATCATTTCAAAATAAATAAATCTTCATTACTTCCAAAATAAAACAAGAAACTCATTTTAGCATGCTTTATCCTTTACATCTCAGGTACAATTTCTTTTGGAAAAAAAAAAGATTATACTGCTAAGCAGAAATTCGTTGAAGATTCATTAAGATATTAAAATTATGATTGCTGAAGCATCAGGAAAATTTGCATTAAAAAGTTGTAACCGAGTATTTGTATGTTTTCAGGATTATGAGCTCTTGGCCAAGAATTTCTTATATTAAGACAGTACACTGTGTTAAGCCATAATATACTTTAGATTTAACGTGTCATTCTGGTTAAGCCAGCTATGATTTAGCACCAACTGAAATAGGATTGTTAACAAACATGATTTCTTATTGAAGGATACAGCTCCATGTATGAGGGGACACATACAACTTCTTTTGAGAATTCCACAGGACAATATAATCTGCCAAGCTGTTCTTCATAGAGAGACAAGGCTTCTGTGAGGTTGACACAATTTCCCTGCAAGGGAGCAGGATTAAAAAAACTGGGTCAAACAATCTAGTGGAAGGGCAGAGGAGGCAATTATATAAAAAGAAACATTTCATGAATTGGTTCTTTATTATTAGAAGACTTTATAATGTGAGTGTGTATTACTATAAATATATATTATGACTACTGCAACAAAGGTGAAGCATAGAAGGGGAAAAATAAGAGATCACTTTTACAAAAATGATGTCTATCAATTGCAATAACGGCTATTATATATAACCAAATGATAATCTTATACAGCATATAGCAATTAGAATGGAATATGAATATTCCAAGGGCAGATAACTAAGGATATATTTTCTTATTTTACTGCTATTAAAATGCTTTTTCATTAAAATATTTTTGTGAATATTTAAAAAGTGGAATCTATCAAAACTATTACAGAATAATAGCAAATTATTATTTAAGCAAGATCAAAATGTTACATAAAGCTTGGATAGTAATCTAAAATTAACCACAATCAGCAGTGGTTATTTGGTTCTGCTGTCTTTTACAAAGCATATAATTTTGCCCACCTCAAATTGAATAGAATAGTACATAAATAACCTGTGTATATAATTTAAAAATCACAAATAGAAACAAGGCACTAGGTAATTTATGGGACAGCATACTGAAGTTGTTTAATGGCATGACAAAATCTATATAATGTAAGTAATCTAAAATCTTGTTTCATAGGCCATCATTCTTTTTATCCAATTCTAATAATCATCTTCAAAAATAAATAAATCAGAAGAGACAGTGAGCAAAGAAATTAGATGAATGAAAAATGTAATTATTTAAGATACTCAATATGCAACACTGCATTTAGCAAAGTTTATAAATTTCTTTTCCCAAACAGTATTTATATCAAGAACAGGTAATACTCCACTACATTTGATCTGTATACATTCATACTTTAGGATGATTTATTTGCAATCAATTTATGCTTAGAGATCCATCAAAACATCTGTATAATTATATATACTGTACTTTAAGGCAAAATGAATGTGAGATGGAAGAAAGATTCAACCTTGAAGTTTCTTATAGTTGGCAGCTGAAATGGGTGCATGCAAGATCTGTCCACAAAGTCTATACAAAGCACACTAACTGTGTGCAATGCCTGAAACAGATTTAAATGCTTCACTTACACATTTCTCTACCTTACATTTGTGAATGTTTTCTAAACAAATGGATCATGTCATTTCAAATCTTTTCACCAATGAAACAGACATCTCTAATACAATCAAGTACCTTATTTTTCACACTATATGATGCATTCTCCCCCTCCAAAAGTGGGTGGAAATATCTGTGTGTCTTATAGAATGAATGTTGCTGAAGCCTGGCCCACCCGCCAGCCCCCACCCGCCAGCCTCTGCCTCCCAGCAATTTGCCTCCTCGCAGCAAATAGCAAACAGCCTGGTCAGCTTCAGCAAAGCAAGATTTAGCACAAGCATCCGATTGGTGGTTGGATCAGCCTCCTGGAATACCACTGATCAGCTGTTCCAGGCTGCGGGGATCAGGCTGAATCCCAGGTACCTGGATTGGGCCAAAAAGGGGGCGTGTGGAGGCCAAAAATGGGGCACATGGAAGCCAAAAGTGCAGAGATGGTGATCTACGGTGACAGGTAGCGGCGACCCCTGCAGCCTGGAAAAGCTGATCAGCGGTATTCCAGGAGTCTGATCCAACCACCAATCAGCTGCTCATGTTAAATCAGGCTATGCTGAAGCTGACTGGGCTGTTTGCTGTTTGCTATTTGCTGCAAGGAGGCAAATTGCTGGGAGGCAGAGGCAAAAAATTTTTTTTGTTTTCCTCCTCAAAAGCTAGGAGCCTCTTATAGAGTAAAAAAATACAATATACAGATATTTATTTATCTATTTATTTTGTCAAACACTTAGAATATAATAGAAATAAGAATAAACACAAGTTTAAATAAATTAAATAGAAACTAATTGGGGACAATAAGACAGGGACGGTAGGCACGATTGTGTGCTTATGCACGCCCCTTACAGACCTCTTAGAAATGGGGTGAGGTCAGTAGAGGTTAGTTTCAGGGTAAAAGAGTGGGGGTTTGATAATAGAATCAGGTAGTGAGTTCCAGGCATTGACCACTCTCTTGATGAAATTGTACTTCCTGCAATCAAGTTTGGAGTGGTTTACATTAAGTTTATACCTGTTGTGTGCTTTTATGTTGTTGTTCAAAGCTGAAATATTCATTTACTGGTAAGACATTGTAACATATGATTTTATGTACTATGCTTAAGTCCAATCTTAGCTGGCGTAAGGCTGATAATGTGCTTTGCTAATTCATATTACAATTTAAAACTATTGGTGTTGCAAATCAATAAGAATATAGAACTTTAAAATGGGCAACATGGTTCACATATGGCTCAATTAACACCTGGAACTGATTGCAGTTGCAATTTAAAGGAAATTATTGCATTTCACTAACATAATTCAGGTGGGAAGAATCTTTTAAGGAAAACCTTCCGAAGCATTTATTTACCTCTAAATCATCCAAGATTTTGTAAGGCTCACCAAATATTGGCCACACTATCCTGGTGTACTACATTTCTAGCTGGTCTTATGTGGCTTTTTAAAGATAAGGAGGCTGAATTGCAGTCCACAACTCTAAACATTGATGCCACTGCTTTAGAATTTGATGAACAAAGATATTAGGATGGAAAATATCTCCGTAAAAATCATGTAACCTGGCTCAATTCCATATCTTGCCATGCTGGATAGGGATAATAAAGTTTTTATTCTCAATAACCCCAGAAAATGCCGTTAGGAAATCTGAATTTCAACTATGTAATTGGAATGACATTAAGATCTTGAGTACACCTCATGAAGCATGCCTTGAATAGTAACTTCCAGAACATTTAATTTTCTACTTGAATTCCTATATTAACAAAAGAATAGATTTTCATCTCCTACTTTGGAATATGAATCTCAGGAGCCATTATGGAACTATAGGACTTCATAAGCAAAACAGTTTAGTAATATCATCACAAAGCCAGGTTATCTCCAATAATTTTTCTCTAGGGAAACAAATGTCCAAAAATCTTGTAATCTTTACTAGCAATTGTTCTGAAAGCTGGCATGCTTCATACATTTATTTACCTCGCTTTAATGCATAAAATAAAATGAAAACAACTTATAAAAAGTTATAAAATTGAAGTAAACCAGTTCAGTTTAAGTTCTGGCACCAGAAACCAGGAGTCTAAGTTCTAGGCCTCCCTTAGGCATAAAAACTAGGAAAGTAACTTTTGGCTAAGTAACTTCCTCTCAGCACAACCCACCTCACAGGGGTAACTGTTGTGTGAAAACAGGAAGCAAGGATTCTAGGGTATGTTCATCTCCTTGATTTTATCAAATATAACAGGGTGAAATAATAACATAACTATGTGGTATAAAACTTCAAACTATATTTTTATAATTATAGTCCTATGCATTTTCAGAAAAATATTTTTTTAAATTTTGATATTTTGGCAACAGTGAAAATTAAAAACTTTGAGAACCACAGAGCATATTTAATCCTTAATAATGCTGATATAAATAATAGCCAGACAAGATAGTGTATTTTTATTACATCAGGTATATTTGTAATCTAATTGAAGCATAGCGATCAAATTAATATCGGCTATTTGTTTTTGTTATGAATTGCTTATGCTACTATATATTTGTTAGTGATCAAATCGATATTTCTTGTTTGCTTCTTATATGATACACTGCTAGAAATCATTTGTTAGGAATTGAGCTTTGTTATTGGCTTCTGCTTTTTTTTTTGTATACTGGGATGTCGAACTCACGTCACGGTGGTGCCATGTGACATATTGGGACTTTTCCCCCCTTTGCTAAACTGGCCGGGGGTGGGGCCAGCATGTGACACATCTGGCCCGTGGGCCTGAGTTTGACACCCCTGTTGTATATTGTCAGAAATTAGCTGTTAAGAATTAATTCTAGCTTCGTAAATTGTAGCCTTGATACTGGTTGGCATTAGTGCAAAGCTTGTTATCTCGCTTCTGTCCTTTGATTCAAACCTAGGTACATCCTTGAAAACATAAAAGAAATTGTTACTCAGGAGTATCAGGCTCCATAGATAAAGGAACCAGAGTAGGGAGTTTCCTGCCTCATAGATAGTACCACAGCAGGGAATTACCTGAAAGACTTCTGCTGAATAAACAGCTTGGCCAGATAGGGAAATCGCCCCACCCCAACACATGGCTATAGGGATGCTCCATAGATAAGGTGGTCAGAGACAGGGGCCTGAACAAAGAAACTCTGAAGATAAAGACCTGCATTGATATTGAACCTTTGTCTCTAACTGGGTAAACTTTGTCTCCAACAGGGTAAAAATGTGTATAATTGGGTGTTGTTTACCTGAACGCTACTTTTCCTTGTAGGCAAGACAGGTCAGGATGGGTGATACTCTCCTTTAGCTGCTGAGGATTGAGTTTGTGCAAAAGGCTTTTTAGCCTAGCTCCGCCCACCCCGGGTAGCACTACGAGTGGAGTGCGCAGTGATAACCTTGGGTACTGGCAGGGACTGACTGGAATAAGCTTGAGCAATACATGCCTTGATCCTTCTACTCACCGTAGATGGGGTCACCTTACCTCCCAAGATGGAAGGTTGGAACGAACAAAAAGAAAGACACCGTTCTGCAGAATTCAGCAGTACATTTAATATAAACCTGCGCACATCCAAAGTATGCCAAGCCTTTTCCAACTCATGGACCAGATGAGGGGAAAAATCCGGAAGAACCTGTTCCTGAAGTAGGTATTGACCTTAAGGATAAAGGCCGGATCTAACCTTAAAACCCCCCGGTGGGGATGGAAAATAGAGAGATCAGGACAAACTGAGTATGCGACCAACTCTGAAATTCTCCTCATCAAAGTAACTACCAGGAATGTCACCTTCAGGGTGAGGAGGTGTAGGCTGGACTGTCGAAGCAGTTCAGACGGAGGTTTCGTCACTGACTGCAAGACCTTGGTCAGATCCCAACTGAGGTACCTATGTAACATAGGAGGACAAAGATTGGTCACTCTGAGGAACCTACGGACCGTAGGGCGCTGAGCCAAAGAGTCTAACTTTCCACAAGCTAACATCGATGAGATGGCAGATACCTGCCTGTGTAGATAGTGGAAGTGTTGGTGGAAAGGCCCTTATCTAGGCCTGCCTGCAGAAATTTCAGAATAGCAGCCACCGAGGCTTGTAAAGGTGAGATGTTAGACTTGATACACTAAGAAGAGAAGGGTTGACAAGTAACTTCATAAATACAAATTGTAGAGGGTCTCCTGGAGTATCACCTTGTTGGAGAGTTGGGTGTTTTTTAAGATGCCTCACTCAATTGCCAAACTGCCAGATGTAGCCACTGGGGCTCTGGATGAGTCAGGGACCCCTGAAGAAGAGACATCCTCCTCAGGAATCCACCAAGGGTGAATTACAGACAGGCCCATCAAATCAGCAAACCAATGCCAGCAAGGCCAAAAGGGAGCCACTAATATCACCTCGGCCTGTTCCAACAAAAATTTCCAAATCACAGGTGGGATTAGTGGCAATGGAGGAAAGGCAAACCAAAAGACAAACCAGGAAGCCAGCTGCTACCTAAAGGGTTGGTCCCTTCTGCTCCCTGGGTGAAATATCGAGTGAAAAACCTGGGCAATTGAGCATTAAAGGAAGTGCTTAAAGTGTCATCTAAATAACACTGTAGCGCACTGGAAGAGAACAAGGGTGCGCTGCCAAGGGAGCCAGAACTTTGGTAAAGACTCTAGGGGCAGAGGATAGCCCAAAGGGAAGAGCCCTGTGCTGAAAATGGTGCCCCTGGTAACAAAACCTTAAAAACTTTTTATCTGAGTAACAAATGGAAACATGTAAATAGGCTTCTGTCAAGTCTACAGATGTGAAGAAGTCCAAAAGTCCTGCCGAATGCTGTCTAGAATAGAAGAAAGAAAGTCCATCTTAAATGCCCGTTTCAGGTCAAGAATTGTCCTCCACCCCAACCCCCCCCCTTGAGGCCTTGGGAATAACAAAAATTCTAGAAGAGAGTCCCATAGAGACCCCTGTTGTTGTAGGGGAACCTCCTGGATAGCCTTGAGATCTAGCAAATGCTGGATGGCCAACTCCATCAAACTCCGTCTCCCAGCATCTCTAGATAATGGGCAGGAGATAAAGAACCTCGGAGTGGAGTAGAAAAACTCAAGAGAAAGACCCAATCTAACTGTGGACAAAACCCAGGCATCAAAAGTAATACCCTCCCATTGGTCTGCAAACCATGCTAATCGGCCACCAATGGGAATAGACTGTGCACTAGTGCTGGTGATAGTATGGGTGACTTCCTCCTCCTCGAAAGGGCCGTGTGGCAGAAAACTGCTGTTTGCCTTTGCCTGAATGATCAGGAGGTGGTTCTTGGTGTTGGTAAGCAGACTTGGATGGACATTGGAAACTGGAACTGGATTCCCCTCTGAATTGAGGATGTTTGAAGTAAGGAGTGGCTCAATGTTGAGCCTTCTTGAGAAGCAAAGGAAGAATTTTACACTTATCTTTGGTTTTGACTAAAAGGGGTCGAGGACCTCCCCAAAGAGCTTGTCCCCTTGGACCGGGGCAGACGCCAACTTCCATTTTTGTCTGACATCAGCTTGCCAGTTGCGCAGCCAGCACATGGGCCTGGCTACAACTGAGGAAGCAATTATTCAATATGTTTTTCCTCTGCCTTGAGGACTTCCTTCGGACCAGATGGAGCCGACAAGGAAGAGGCCAGAGCTGCGACTGAAGCATCTACTGTGGGAACCTGGAGCGTCTCACTGAGTTCAGGTCCCACATTAAAGAGGCCAGAGGACTGGGCCCTAAGGCAGGAGCTTCCAGCTGTTTCCTGATCACCTTCAGAAAGAGTTTAGGAGACAGAACCACTTCTTTCCTCACTTCTGGCTTGTCAAACAGAACATCTGATTCCTCAGGAGGAAGTGAGGCTACCTCATCATCAGCACTTTTCTGATTGGCGGTGTTCCTCGCCTTGAACAACAAGGGACTAAACAAGGGGTGTTTAAAACAACTTGTGAACACAGGAATCTCACGGGACATGCCTTCATCTGCTGACATATCAGATTCTGGCTTGTCAGGTTCCCCACCAAGGATGGAACCACTGAGGTAGCAAGAGCGAAGTCCTCAGCCAACACAGAAACCAGATCCTGGATAAAGGAACCTCTTTCTGACAAGAGAGCTTCTCGAACCCGGGACCATCTTTCTGATAAATCAGAAGCAGCAGAAGAATGTCGGGTCGCTCTCTGCAAGCCTTCTGAGATGCCCTTCCTGATGTCCTTGTCGGTGAAGATCTGTAAATTTACAGGAACATCAGAGTCAGAAGGTTCAGCTGGTCTGAGGCCAGTAGCGGTGGAAGGAAAAAAGGGTTCCACCCTCGGCTTACTGCGTCCACGCTCTTGCCAAGGTACAGCTTCACCCTCATCAAACTGATTGTCTCCCTCAGAAGTACCTGTCCTGGACACATCAGTGGACCATGTCTGGATGTCAGGTCTAGAAGGTCCAGGCTTCTCCAAATCCACTTCACTGATGAGTGATGCTGGAGAAGTAGCTCTTGTAGGTATTAAGTGAGTAGAGGCCTGATGCACCTTGGCTATCTGCTTCTCTATGGCCTGATAGAGCCTGGAAGCATCCTTCTCCTGTGCTTTAGAGGCCTTCTTCACAGGCTGTTTTCCTTTGATAGAAGCAGCAGGAGCCACCTTTTGAGGCTTGGCAGCTTTAGAAGCTCTGGTTTCCCTTGGGGGCTTCAGCCATCTTGGAACAGCAAGGCCTATTCTGGACTGAAAGTCCTGTGCAAGGAGGAAAGCACATGAAGGGATTTATAAAAGACTTCAGGGGGAATCTTCTGCATCCCCACACCAACCACCACTCTCTTCTGCCCTATGCAACTTCAGCAGGATGTTTTAATACATCCTCCTGGGACTCATACCCTTCTGGGCCTAATAGGGCAATAACTATAGACCAGGCCTGGCTGAAAGCCCAAGGGTCTTGGTCTACCACAGGATAGGGAAACCAATCCCCTACCAGTAAAATTATGAAAAGCTAGCACCTACCCTTCTATGTCTTCCTCAGACTGATGATGACAAAGGCACAGGAGTGGTGGGAAGAAGAAAGGCCTCTTCAAAATGGCCACCTTGTCTTTGATCACTTTCCAAACTGGCCATCAGCCACGAGATCTTCACAAAATGGCTGCTTCTAGCCACCGTGCTCCTTCCTTTCTTCGTCCCCAGGGAGTTACTGTAACTCCCTGGAACTGTGTTGCTCTGCAGAGGCAGAGGAGCTTCCAAAAGGCAGACTCTTATGATGCCTGCTTCACCATGGGGATTAGGACAGCCCCACGGCTCTGGAAAGAGCGTGGCTGATGCCCACGCTCACCAAAATGGTCACCTGGCTGATGCTTAGCCTTCCTTTCGCCACGGACAGCCCAAAGGGGTCCCGTGGGTTTGTAGCAAGGGCAGAAGCTGCCGCCCTTGACGAATGGCCCTCCAGCTGATTGATTCCTTCCTCTTTGCCCCAGAGGGCTGAAATGGACCCCTGCAGTCCCTGCAGGCTGCTCTGGAACTCTGGAGCAGTCCTCAGCTATTTGATGCTCCTGAGACCTCAGCTGAGAAGCGGAGCAACAAATTTAAAAGGGAAGGGCAAATGGAGGCTTTTTTTTTTTTAATGTAAGAAATTTTTCCTTTACAAAGCTGTCTTTGGTCACAAAAAATACCCAAAGGCAGGAGAGGCAATACTCTGTGTCCTTCTCTGTGAAGGACTGAGTAGAAACTTGGAGAGGCTACCTGGAGTGGGCGAAGCTAGGCTAATAAGCCTTTTGCACAGACTCAGTCCTAAAGAGCTAAAGGAGAATATCACCCATCCTGACCTGTTGCAGCCTTACAAGGGAAAAACTGGGCCACTCTCACAGAGGTCTGGCTATTCCTTACATGCTTTTTGACTGTGTATTTTGGAAAAGGTTTGATGCAGATTCTATTCACTTTGGCCAAAATAAAAAGCTAAATACTTTTGCAAGCCTCGTCTCGAGTCTCACTCTGTTTGGTATTTCGGTGGCTTAGGAAATTCCTGGGACCTTACATCGTAAATATTTAACAACTATCATTCTATGAAAAAACTAATGCTGCCACAGTCTAATCAGATTACATCACTCACAACTTAATTTAAATGTACCATATAGTTCCAGTCTCTGAATTTGTTAGCAGACATTTTTAGTAATAAAACTCCATCTAGTGGTTATATTCAATAATGGAGTGAAATGGTATTCAGACACTAGTAAATAAACTACCAAATTTGATACACTAAGGCAGAGTTGTGGTATATGGCCATAGTTAAGCACAATAAAGAAAAACAATAAAATCACAACACAGTACAAGCTACAGCACATCACGATAAAGGCCCTGTCACACTGCAAAAACGGATGCAAAGAGGAAGCAAAACGGAAAAAAAATCTTGCCATCCGTTCTAAAACGCGATGTACTCACTGCCTCCGTTTTGCTTCCTCTCAATCCGTCCAGCATCCGTTTATTGACGTTTCATCTGCTCCAAAAGTTTTAGGCTGCCTAAAACTTTTGCGCGGAAAATGTATCCAGTTCGTCCGTTCTGCATCCGCTATGCATCCATTCTGCATCCGCTATATCCGCTAGGCATCCGCTGCGCATCCGCGCAACTCCATCCACTCCAGCGGTAAACAGACGCAGGGAGGAAGCGGAACGGACGCAGAACTGATGCAGAACGGATGCCTAGCGGATGCAGAACAGAAACAAAGCGTTTAAAACGGAAAAAACGTTTGTAGAGGGGACCTATCTCGGATATTAAGGATGCCTAGAGGATGCCAAGGGACACCTATACTGCCTATAAAAAGGCGGAGCAACTCGTCTGCATCGCACTTTCAGACCAGCAGTCCAGCAGTGCAGACCTCTGCAGCCTTCATCTGACTCTTCCTCTTCCACAGCATCCAGTCATCTCCACCATGGATTGCGACAAAATCCTTTTGGCAGCCAACATCCTTCTGCATCACTGCGAAACCATCAACAGTCTCTGTGAATTCTACTACGGCAAGAAAAGGAGGCACCCAAAAAAAGTCTGGGTCCAAAGATGGTTAGCCAGAAGAGCACAGTACCAACTTTACGATAAGCTGATGGTGGAGCTCAGGAGCGAAGACACTCATGCGTTCCAGAACTTCAAGAATATGCCTCCAGCCATGTTTGATGAACTTCTGCAGCGCCTGACACCCAGGTTGAGCAAGACAAAAACCAACTTCCCACCCAGCCTGGAACCTGGGCTCAGGGTGGCACTCACTCTGCGCCACCTGGCCTCAGGGACCACCTACAGGAGCATGCAGTACGGCTGGAGGGTGCCACCCAGCACCATCAGCTTTGTGGTCAGAGAAGTGGTGTGGGCCATCCTCGAAGAATACAAGGAGGAGCTCCTCCAGTGCCCCACCACTGAAGAAGGATGGAAGAAAGTTGCAGAGCAGTGGTATCAGAAGTGGAACTTCCCACACACCGTTGGAGCCATCGATGGCAAGCACGTGGCCTGCAAGGTTCCAGCCAACTCGGGGTCCACTTATTTCAATTACAAGGGCTTCTTCAGCATCATCCTCTTCGCCATGGTCGATGCTGACTACAAGTTCATGTACATCGATGTTTCAGGCAACGGCTCATCTTCCGATGCCCAGGTATACAACGACAGTCACCTCAAGGAGGGGCTGGAACGCAACCTCATGGTGGGCTTCCCAGATCCAGAACCCCTGCCCAACGACACACAAGATGTGCCCTACTTCATCGTGGGGGATGACGCCTTCTCCCTCAGAACCTACCTCATGAAGCCCTACACCTCCAAATACCTCACCTGTGAAGAGAGGATCTTCAACTACAGGCTGTCCAGGGCAAGGCGGGTGGTGGAGAACGCCTTTGGCATCCTGGCCGACAGGTTCCAGGTACTTCTCAACACCATGCAGCATCGCCCACAGAGCATGAGGAGGATCGTGGAAGCTTGCTGCATCCTGCACAATCTCATGCGCACCCACTACCCAGTCTTGCAGAACAGGCTCGTGGACCTCCAGCAAGGCAATGGGGACATGGAGCCTGGGGAATGGAGGCAAGGGCGAAACCTGATCGACACTGAGGATGTGCAAGGGCCCAACAGAGCCTCACGTGAGGTGAAGAAGCAGCGCAACCTTCTGAAAGACTGGTGCAACTCCCCAGCTGGAGCAGTGGAGTGGCAAGACAGGATGGTAGATGCTTAATGGATGCTTCCTTCAGCCTGTCTCATCACACGGATGAGATTGGGCCAAGTATGTTTGGTTGGCCTACAATGAACAGGGCATTTAATAAAGAGTTGTGTTTATGTTGACATGTGTGGATCAATGCTTACATTGTAATTGGTAAGGGCCATAGGTGTGGCACCTGGGAGGGTGGACCATACAGTCCCATTATGCTTGCACTGGAGATTTATCTATCCCAAAGCTATCTTAACCCATCCCAAAGGTATCCCTACCCATTCCACAGCTATCTTAACCCATCCCACAGGTATCCCTTCCCATCCCACAGCTATCTTAACCCAAAGATATCCCTGCCCATCCCATAGCTATCTTAACCCATCCCACAGGTATCCCTTCCCATCCCACAGCTATCTTAACCCA
>BLBF01000017.1:48142716-48190497 GCA_015471245.1 Laticauda colubrina | reverse complement strand
TACCTTTGGGATGGGTTAAGATAGCTGTGGGTTGGGAAGGTATCCCTGCCCATCCCACAGCTATCTTAACCCATCCCACAGGTATCCCTTCCCAACCCACAGCTATCTTAACCCATCCCAAAGGTATCCCTGCCCATCCCACAGCTATCTTAACCCATCCCACAGGTATCCCTTCCCATCCCACAGCTATCTTAACCCAAAGGTATCCCTGCCCATCCCATAGCTATCTTAACCCATCCCACAGGTATCCCTTCCCATCCCACAGCTATCTTAACCCATCCCACAGGTATCCCTGCCCATCCCACAGCTATCTTAACCCATCCCAAAGGTATCCCTGCCCATCCCACAGCTATCCTTACCCATCCCACAAGCATGCAAAGACTAAACCATTTCTAAAAGTTTCCACCCAGACTTTATAGAAAAAAAATAATGAAGCAAGCGTGTGAAACAAAGATAAACTTTATTAATAACAACCTGTAAAGTAAACATGAACCAAGTCAAGTGTCCAAATAAAGTCCAAAAATATCCAGGCAGCCAGTCTCTGGCACTCCTCTTGGTCACTCGGAGGTGTGTGCCCAGTCTAATTTTTAGGGTGCAGGTGCTCTGGAGGTGGGTGCTGCTGCAGTGCTTGTCTGAGGTGCTGATGGAGTGCCTGGCCCCGAGAGGACAACAGGGGACGGTGTGTTCAGGAAGGTGTCGGACAGCTGGCTCATCCCTGCGATGCTGAAAGGTCCTTCCTCCATGCCATGGGGTGTCAGCCCCAGTACTGAGGACAAATGTACTGAGGCCGGGCTTGGCTGTGGGATGGAGGAAGGAGTAGTGTAATGGGACTGCCTGCTGTGCAGCGAGGTGAGGAGTGGCGTGGGTGGCATCTGTGGCGTGGCTGGCATCGATGTCGTCGGTGGCATCATTGGCGTGGGTGGCATTGGTGGCATCAGTGGAACAGCTGGCAACGGTGCCGCCCGATGACTCTGTGCCTGGCCTGGGAAGGGCTGCTGCCTGTTCTGCTGGACCTCCGGGTAGCTGTAGCCCTGGTAGGTGAGGGGCTGTTGGAAGCCTTGGTATGGGAGGGACATCACCTGGGGTGGAGGAGCAGACCTGGACTGGGTGGTAGCAGGTACCTCTGGGTCTGGAGGGTTGTTAATCAGCGTGGAGATCCTCTCCTTCACCAGCTGGTACTGGGGATCCGGCATCTCCTTCAGGGTCTGGTTCAAATAATTGAGGAAGGGCTTGTGGTTGGAGGAGGAGGATTTGATGGGGACCAGCTGAGAGAGGAGACCTATGCTGGTGCGGATGGTGTTCCTGATCTCCACCAGGACCTTGTGGCTCTCCCCCTCCTGCGGTCTGGCTCTCTGCCTTCCTGTGGAGGCGGCGGTGTGGGTGGATGGGACTTCGGCAGCGGTGGACTCGATGTTTCCTTTCTCCCACCGCACCAGGGAGTCCTCCTCGCTCTCCACCAAGCTTTCAACACCTGCCTGGGGGTTCTCCACCGTGGCACGCTCCACAGAAACCTGCCTGGAGACAGGGACTGACTCTCGGCTGGAAGAGGACTGGGTCGCAGCAGGCTACCTGAGAGTGAGGGTAGACAGATGGGCTCCTGGTGCTGCTTGATGGCGGATCTCACCCTCCAGGAAGCTGCACCTGGCCATGACGTAGTTCTCTCTGTACGTCAGCTTGACCGCGGCCTGGCCAGATTTTTTGAAGTGCAGCTTCCCGTACCAGGTGTGCATATGTTTCCACCAGCCGAGTAGCACCTCCGAAGTGTAGCCCAGACTCTCCGCCCTCTCTCTCCAAGCAGCCTTGCTTCCGCTTGGTGTCCCTGTACAGCCGGTGTCCCTTCCGCCACAGATAGTCGTTTTCTCTCAGCCACTCCAGCACCTCATCCTCGTGCGCCTCCTCAATAAAGTACTGCCTCCTCTCCCATTGACTCGAACGACTCTTCCTCCCTCTGGCAGGGCCACATGGGCCTTCATCAGAGGGACTTCGAGGTTGTAGGGGCTTCTCCTCCACACCAACAGCAGCAGCAGCAGCAGAATCATCATCATCAGAAACATCACCAGCAGGATCATAATCAGCATCATCATCATCAGCAGTAGCAGCAGAATCACCAGGAGGATCAGAATCAGAATCAGAATCAGAATCAGAATCAGCAGCAGCAGCAGCAGCAGCAGCAAGATCAGGATCAGCAGCAGCAGAGTAAGCACCAGCAGCAGGACCAGCAAGACCAGGAGCACGAGCAGAACGAGCAGGACCAGCAGGACCAGGAGCAGCTTCAGCAGAGTGTGCAGCAGAAGCACCACTGCCAGGAGCAGCCACAGCAGAAGCTCCAGCAAGAGAAGAGCGAGCCCAAGCAGCAGAAGCCCCAGCAGAAGCAGAGTCACGGACATGGGGTGGGAGGGTGGCCCTGCCCCTCTTGCCAGGGATGGCGGCAGGTTGCTGAGACTTTCGCTTCTTGCCCATGGTTGTGGGGTTGCTGGCTGGCAGGAAGGCTGGCAGGAAGGCTGGCAGGCACCAAGGCTGGCAGGAAGGCTGGCAGGAAGGCAGGCACCAAGGCTGGCAGACAGACTGGCTGGCAGGGAGGCTGGAAGGCAGGCTGGCAGCAAGGCTGGCAGGGAGGCTGGGAGGCAGGCTGGCAGGGAGGCTGGCAGGCAGGCTGCCAGCAAGGCTGGAATGGAGGCTGGAAGGCAGGCTGGCAGGGAGGCTGGAAGGCAGGCTGGCAGCAAGGCTGGAAGGGAGGCTGGAATGCAGGCTGCCAGCAAGGCTGGAATGGAAGCTGGAAGGGAGGCTGGCAGGGAGGCTGCCCAGGAGGCTGGGAGGCAGGCTTGGAGGCAGGCATGCAGGCAGGGCAGGCAAGGAACTCAAAGTGTCCAGCAGCAGGTCTTTCCTCGGAATGCTGGCCACGTGCGAGCTGCTTCTCTTTATATCCGGGGGGCTTGCGCAATGCATCCCCCCGCATGCACAATTAACGCGCGGCATCCGTTAGGCTTCCGCTGTGCATCCGCTAGGCTTCCGCTGTGCACCCGCTTCATCCGCTGTGCATCCGTTCTGCATCCGTTTTTTCCGTTCCGCGTCCGCTTTTCTGAGACTCCCCGGAAGCCCTGCGAACGCTCCATCCGTTCTGCATCCGCTGGGCTTCCGTTCCGCATCCGCTTTGCATCCGCCCTGAGTCCTCCTCATCCGCTCCAATTATGCAAATTTTCACCCCTTTTTAGCGCTGATACAACGGATGTAACATTTTTCGCTTCCGTTGTGTCCTCTTTGCATCCGTTGGGCAGTGTGACACGGCCTTTATATAATACTTAATTTTAAATTTTTAGTTAATCTCAGCACAATCATAATTTAATCAGTATATAATTAATTTAAAAAATGAGTCAATTATATGTAAGCAACAATGAGGTGGTCACTGACCTGGAGCCAGACATCCTGGAATGTGAAGTCAAAAGGGCCTTAGGAAGTCTGAGCAACAGCAAAGCTAGTGGAGGTGACAGTATTCCAGCTGAGCTGTTCAAAATCTTAAAAGACATGCAGTAAAAGTGCTACACTCAATTTGCCAGCAAATTTGGAAAACTCGACAGTGACCAACGGAATTGGAAAAGGTCAATTTACATTCCAATTCCAAAGAAGAGCAATGCCAAAGAATGTTCAAACTACCACACCATTGCACTCATTTTACATGCTAGCAAAGTTATGCTTAAAATCCTACAAGCTAGGCTCCAGCAGTATGTGGATTGAGAACTACCAGAAGTATAGGCAGGATTTCAAAGAGGCAGAGGAACTAGAGTACAAATTGCCAACATATGCTGGATTATGGAGAAAGCTAGGCGGTTCCAGAAAAACATCTACTTCTGCTTCATTGACAATGCTAAAACCATTGATTGTGTGGATCATAACAAACTGTGGCAAGTTCTTAAAGAGATGGGAGTACCAGACCATCTTATTTGTCTCTTGAGAAACCTGTATGTGGGTCAAGAAGCAACAGTGAGAACTGGACACAGAACCACTGATTGGTTCAAAATTGAGAAAGGAATTCAGCAAGGCTGTATAATGTTGCCCAGCCTATTTAACTTATATGCAGAGCACATCATGAGAAAGGTGGGCTTGATGAATCACAAGCTGGATTTAAGATTGCTAGGAGAAATACCAACAACCTCAGATATGCAGATGATACCACTCTAATGGCGGAAAGTGCAGAGGAAAAAGAGCCTCTTGATGCAGGTGAAAGAGAGTGCAAAAGTTGGTTTGAAACTTAACATTAAGAAAACTAAGATCATGGCATCAGGCCCTCTCAAATCCTGGCAAATAGATGGGGAAGAAATGGAGGTAGTGACAGATTTTATTTTCCTGGGCTCCAAGATCACCGCAGATGGGGACTACAACCAATAAATTAAAAGACACTTGCTTCTAGAGAAAAAAGCTATGGCAAATCTAGACAGCAATACTAAAAAGCAGAGACATCATCCTGCCAACAAAAGTGCATATAGTCACAACTATGGTTTTCCCAGTTTCAATGTATTGTTTGTGAATGTGGGACTCTAAGGAAGGCTGAGCCCCAAAGAATTGAGGCCTTTGAATTATGATGCTGGAGAAGACTCCTGCAAGGCCCTTGGACTGCAAGGTGATCAAACCCGTCAGTCGTAGAGGAGATTAACTTTGACTGCTCTTTAGAAGGCCAGATCTTGAAGATGAAACTCAAATATTTTGGCTACCTAATGAGAGGGAAGAACTTACCAGAGAGGAGTCTAATGCTGGGAAAATTTGAGGGCAAAAGAAGAAGGGGATAGCAGAGAATAAGTTGGCTGGATGGAGTCACTGAAGCAATCAGCATGAGCTTAAATGGATTTAGGGGATTGTAGAGGACAGGAAGGCCTGGAGGAACGTTGTCCTTGGGATCTTGATGGGTCGGACACAACTTCGTGACTAACAACAACAACTAGTTTTTATGTCTCCTAGTGCTATGTTACTTATCCTAGTGCTTTTTAAACTAAAAGACTTTGTTTTCAATGATTAATAAAAATGTAGAACTTTTTGTATTATTGGAGACCAAAGGAAATAGTAGTTCTGCATACCATAGTTTAAAAAAATCTAGTAAATGCCATCAGTGTGATGCATAGTTCAGGAGGCAGATTAGGCAACAATAGACCACATTCTCAATAAGTGATATTAGGTTAGTCACTCCCTCTTCGCCCAGTGGGTTGTTTTATGGGGAAGAAAAAAAGAAATCTTAAGCTGATGAAATAAAGACAGAATAGATTACATATATAATAAAACTTTTCTTCTTAAATGGGGTTCTTGACACCTTTGAGTAACTTAAAATTACAGGAGAACTCATCATAACCAATTTGTTTCCACATTTCAGAGGCATAAAGAGAATATAACCTGACACATAATTAATCAAAAGCTCTGGAAAGACTGGGTGAAGATTAATTGGGCCAATGGATATGTCAAGCTGGGACTTGGATGGCAGCAATGAGAGGATAGATAACACAGACTTGGAAAAATCAATGATTTTGGAATTTGGTTCTGCCAAAATGTAGCTGGCTCAAAACAGATTAGCAAAATTTCTGGAACACAATTATTTTCTCCTAGATTGGAGGCAGTTTGGTGTAGTGGTTAAGACATAAGGCCAGAAATTGGAAGATCTGAGTTCTAGTTCCACATTAGTCATGAAGCCAATTGGGTGACATTAGGCCAGTCACTCTTTCTCAGCCCCGCGGAGCCACTTCTGAAATTTTGCCAAGAAAACTACAGAGATTTCTCTAGTCAGTCACCAGGAGTCAATACTGAATCAAACAAACAAACAAACAAGTCATGGCACAACATCTATCTCATACATATTCCAACATTTGAAGTAGGATACTACTGTCTAACTTCACTTTAACCAAAGAGAAAACATCTCTGTGGAAGAAATGCAATTAAGTAAGACTGGCAAATTCCATTAAAAGTAAAGCGTGGCTCCTAGGATTTTTCCATTTCAAAAGAATGAAAAATCTTAGCTTCTGATGGAACTCACCCACCCACCCACCCCAAAAAAACACTGTTCTTAATTCACTCCCTTCTGAAGCACAGCATACAACTTAATACTAGACTTTGGTATGACTTTTCACTCCAAACACACCCTAACATGCTTACCTACAAAGCCATCTAAACAAGGTTCTTTTCAAAATTCCCTACAGTTTGTGTATTATCTACAACAATTCCTCCTGTCATACCTGGGTGAAATATTTTCCATCAGGTTTCAAGACTCTCATTGAAAGGTCCAGAATCATTCGTAGAAACTCCCATGTGGAATCTAAATTTAAACATACTAATTGTTTAATTAGGAACTGAATAATTCATAAATGTTAAGTGGTGAGAACAACTACAATTTGCAACATTATTGGATTCGTGTATGATTTTTTAGGATACTCTGGAAATAAAAAGCCATGGAACTTCCTTTAAACATTTTTTTTTATAAATATGGGACAATTATTTAGAAAACAATTTCCAGCATTGCAGAAAATCTATCAATTATCTGTAGATGTGAGGGCCAATAATGCTTGTCTCTATTTTCCTCCACACCCCTAATATGCACAACTTATAAAACTATACTTTACATACCCACTTACTTGTTCTCTCTCTCTCTATTCTTCAGATGTACAGTAAGTTACTTAACTACAAAAGAGATTTTTAGAAAAAAACGATTGACAATAAACTTTGCAAGGGAATGCATAACAGCATCTTGCAAAAGAACACAATAGCATCCCACCAAAGATTTGGATAGTCCCAATCATGCTAGCTTTTTATAAGGTATTATGGACGTGACTGTTTCCCAGATGTTTAGACCAGGTAATTAGTCACGTTCTGCTGGTTAAACTGCTTGTTTTGAACTGATCTTTATTTTTTATTTTGGTCACTATATTTGGTTCAGATTAATAGCCCCAAGCCAATCAGGTGGCAGGCAGAAGCAAGGGTACTGCAGGAGCAATGGTGCAATTGCCAATCAGTGCAATTGCCAATCGCAGGGGCTGGGGGGGAGCAGCATGCGATGCAAGATTTTTTAAAAAAACAACTGCAGCTCCTTAACCCTAACCCTAGCAGATCTGTCACCAGGAGACCAGAAAGTGTGGGGGGAACCTTATGGGGGCTTCATAAAGACACAACTCAAGTCAGCCCCAACAAAAGAGGGGAGGAAGAGCAAGGCTAGCACAGCATCTGGCATTGAGGGGGGATGGCTGGAGGGCATGGCAGGTGAACAGCAAGGCTGGCGCAGTTTCTGTGATTTCAGGAGGCATGGGGGAGTGCAGGCAGACGGCAAGGCTGTTGTGGTTTCTTCAATTGCAGTGAGTATGGGGGGCAGGGCCGCAGGTGAATGGCAAGGTGGGTATGTCTTATGTGATTGCAGGGAGGCTGGGGTCATGGTGGTGGTGGTCAGCAGGTGAAGAAAGGTGGCATGGGCTTGGGGGAATCCCACCCTTGCCACTCCGGCTTGATGCCTAACAGGCAATTCAGCTGTCCCCAAGCCATGCGCTCATCTGCTTTGTCGCCTCAGCCTCCTGCAATCATGTAAGCATGTCACCCTTGCTGTTTGCCCCCCCCATGCCTACTTCAATTGCAGAAGCCGCACCAGTCTTGCTGTTCCCCTACTGCGCCCCCTCCCACAACACCCAAAGCCACACCGGCCTTGTTCCTCTTCCCCTTTCTTTGGAGCTGAGTTGCAAGCCAAGCTGCCTTTGTGAAACCCCCTTGACGCACCCTTTCCTCCCTTCCTACTCCCCTCAACACACTCTTGCCTGTCTGACCCCCCCCCCCAGTGGCCCCAACGCTGCTATTCCCACTATTCCCATTCCTGGTGACAGATCTGCAAGGCTCCAAAATCTGCACAACAGCCAAAGTACTTAAAAAAAAATCTTATATTGCATGCTTGTCCCATCCTCCCACAACAGCCCCTGAGATAACCCATCGCACATTGTCCCCGCAGAACCATTGCTTCTGCCTGCCACTCAATTGGCTTGGGGCTATTTATCCCGTGCAGCCAATGGCCCGGATCAAATCGTGTCTGGGCAAATGGGCAGGGACGAAGGACCAGGGATGGAGAGCAAGGGGCCCACTGGCCATGGAGAATGGCTGTGGAAAATCCAGCGGAGGAGGAAAGCTGGCTGTAAATAGGCTGAGGCAAATGGCTGGGACCAAAGGAGGTGCAGCCAAGAGTCCATGCCTAAATGTCCCATTCTGTCCTTCTACACTACAAACAAACTATTGTGAGGTGTCTGATCCTCCCTTCAGATTTTCCACTAGAACCTATGAAGGCTAGAGTAAGTCTGTAGAAAGTAGATTTGCATGAATGGAAAATTTTCTTCCTCAATCTGAGCTTTCCACATATTCAGACAAATGCCCCAAAGATATTATTTTTTTTTTTAGGAAAAAAAAGCAGAAATATAATAAAAGTTTTTAAAAATAACCTTCTTCTGGAGATGTGGAGATTGGAACAGCTGTCAAATCATTAATTACATAATCAAACATTCTTTCTTCTTTGGCATATCTCTTCAGAACTGGGATACAATCTTCTATTAGTACCTAAAAAAAGTAACATTTTGTCTCCTTAACATAATAATGATGCCCATAAGGTTACTAATTAGCACTTTCTTTAGTAGTCATGATGAACGGAGTAACCCAGCTCTATCAATTCAACTGTTATATCACTCAAAAGATCATGAACCATCCATATAAGGCCTCTTATAGATCTATATTGTTCAGAGATTGCTATTTGTTCTCTATAATTAAGACAGCTCAAGTTAGAAATTGAACATGGTATTTCTGGCATGCAAGGATGTGCTCTAATATTGATTTCAGGATCTCTTGCTGGAGTTTGAACAGAGAAATCATGATGTAAACACAATTTTTTTCTACTCTCATAACTCATAGAAAGGACAAGCCAAAAGACAGGATTTTGGAACAGAGGAGGCAGCTACACTCTGCTAGGCTACTCAAATGGGCAATGACCACAATCTTTTATTTAAACAGCATTCTAGTCACCTATAAATAGCATGACTTGTCTTCTTTGTTGTGTCAACTGTTCAACATCTGCTTCTTTTGCATCTGAACAGTCTTGGATCACTATAATACTGATTGGTTTGCCATTTCTTTTCTCCATGGATTGCATTTAATCAGGTAAATCTCTGCTCATTGTAAGCTAGTTAATGAGGTGTTGCATGACCACCTGTACAAAAGGGTCCTAGTGTACCTTGTGACATCCTAATTTACATGGAGACAATGGAGCAGCACATAAAATTACTATGCCAGGTCCTCAAGAAATTCTTGAGGGCAAACCTATATGCTAAGCTGTCTAAATGAGAGTTTCACAAGTCCTGTCTGGACTACCAAGTTTATGCAATGGAATAGAGGTGGACTTGGAGAAAGTGAAAGCCATATTAGAGTGACAAGTCCCTTGAACGGCAAGCAGTTACAGAGCTCCCTGGGTTTATGAACTTTTACTGGCAATTTATTGCCTCCTTCCTGAAAATTGCCCTGTTGATCACCAAGCTGTTAAAGATGGGAGGAGGAGGAGAAAAATCTTGACCAAGCCAGCCATTGAATTGGCCAATGGAGTGCCAGAAGGCTTTCAAGGACTTAAAAAGATTATTTGCAGAGGAGCCGATCCTAAAACACCTTAACCCCAAGGAGCCCTTCATTAACCAAGCTGATGCCAGGGACATGGCTGTTGGAGTAGTCCTCCTCCAGAAAATCAGAGAAAGGAAGTTTCAATCATGTGCTTACACTCTCAAAAAATCACCAAGACAAAGAGGCACTGGGCAGTGTAGAAAAAGAAAACTTTCTCTGTGAGGTGGGCATTACTTACTTGGCGGCAACTCCTTGAAGGAAGTTAAGTATCTTTCAAAGTGTGAACTGACCATAAAAACTTGGAAGGACTGAGAACCCACTGAAAGCTCTCCCCGAAACAAGTCCAGTGGGCACAATACTTTAATTGATTTGACTTTGAATTGAAGAACATCCCAGGGGGGAAGAACTTTGTAGCCGCATGCCATAGTACAAAAGCAATCATGTAGTAGTAAATGCCATCACCCCTCCAAAATAACGAGCAGCACAGGGGACCATTAGACAGCAGGCAATAAAAAAAAAATTGCCAGACCTCCCCTGACTCAATAAAAAAGGAATTACAGTCTGATAGCCAATTTGGAGGCCATGGAAGTAAACTAACATCAAGAGAAGGGATGGCATGGAAGGGGGACAAACTATGTTCCCAAGAGCCAAGCCTTGCAACAAAGCTATGACACCAAGCAAGCTAGCTTCTTTGGATTCTTAAAAACTTTGCATTTAGTTAAGAGACAGTTCTGGTGGCCAGGGATAAAGCTGACACAGTGTGTGGTGGGATTCAGCTGGTTCTCGATGGTTCGGCTGAACACTTTTAACTTTTTGCAGTTTGGGGAACTGGCTAATCCCACCACTGGCTAGTTCCACCCGTCCTGCCCCCCCAGCCACTCATCTCGCCTCACCCGCTCACCTAGACATGCCTGTGGACCAGCTGCTCTCTGGCTTCCTCGCTCACTTGCCTTCGTTGCTCATCCATATCCACACTGCACACATGGCCCAGGCCCAGCTGGTCTCCCTCCTTGCCCGCTTGCCTGCCTTCGCTGCTCGCCTGAACCATGCAGCAGCAGGGCCTAACTGCTTTCCACTTCTACCCTCTTCTTCCCGTTCTGACCTAGGCTTCCCCAACAGCACAAAGCTGAGTCCTCGTCCTGATAAACCCTTTTATTTAGTTTACAGTGAATTCCTCTCCAGCAAAGTCCCAGCCAACAATCTTTCAAGATATTTCATAATTACAAACCTTTATCAGGCTTGGAGAGTTGCCAGGACAATATCTTTCAAATGCTACACTGTAACAGACAATACTTGGTAAGAATGCAAGAACAGATCTTCACCCAAATGAACTAATTGTCTCCTGCAAAACCTCACTCTCCTTTTGTTCCTATTTTATTCCCTATCAGAGAGGCCATTCACCGTCCATCTGGCTTTACTCCAAGTCGACCCTTGTTCCTTACCTGTTCCCTTCTTCTGGCAGCTCTGTGCATGTGCACACTGGGAACAGGCTTCAGCTGTTCTTCTGCCTCACTGATGTCCGACTCCAAAGGCAGGTGATAACTGTCAGAGGGCCCTAGCCCCATCTCTGCCACCAACGTAGAGCACTCGTCAGAGCCTTCCCCAGATTCCAGGACTGGCCCATCTTCCTCCCCCACCTCCTCACTGTCCGAATCTGCTGTCAGCTCTGCTGGCCACTGGCAGGCCACAACATCCCTGGCCAGTCAACCTCTCTCCCCCTTTTCTACCTTCCTGAATAGCAGCATGACAATGCGAAAGACAAGGCCCTCCTGGATAGCCATCTCACTCGTACACCTGGCCTCGCACCCTTTTGGCACAGGGAAGCAGTTGAAGCAGCTCCATGGTGACCTCTGGGAGCTGCAATGGGAACGGCTGCCAGCCAGAGAGCAGCTCCGGAAGCAGGAGCCCGCAGCTTCAGCAGGCTGGTGGCCAGTGGTGAAAAGGTCCTGGCACCTTAGTGACGGCCTATCTAATCAACATGATCTTGATAGCCAGGTGAGCGTACTCTGGTGCACTCTTGGCAGGTGAGTGGGCTCAGCTTCAGGGTGTGGAAGGAGGGCATGTATTGGGCTGCTTCTTCACGGAGAAACCTAGTGGCCCTCTACCTCCCCTGGTCAGGAAAGAAAAGCAGGAGCCTCTCTCTCAATCATCTACCTCCCCAGGAGAGCCATGTGACATTGTGAAATGTGAGGCCCTCCTGGATGGCCGCCTCACTCATACGTCCCAGTAGGCAGAGCTCTCTCTTGCGCCACCCCAGGAGGCAGGATGCTCTCTCGCCCTATCCTGGGAGGCAGAGCACTCTCTTGCCCTGTCCCGAGAGGCAGGATGTTCTCTCGTGCTATCTCAGGAGGCAGAACAGTGTCCCACACCATCCTGGGAGCAGAATGCTCTCCCATCCCATCCCGTGAGTGTTCTGCATCCCAGGAGGTAGGGCGCTCTCTTGCTTGTCCCGGGAGGCAGGCTGGGGCTGTTGCTGGCCCAGGAAGACTCCAAGAATGCTGTTTCCACCACCTCCTCCGCAGGGGGTATCAGCCTAGGCAAACTCTTGCAAAACTGAAGCAGCTGCTAGCAGCATCGAAATCAACTGTTACAACTGCCTGGCTAGGCGATTACTTTTGGGGATTTTGGGCCTGGGATGGAAGAAGGGAGAATGGTGGCCTGAGGGCTGGGAAAAAAAAAAAGGCAAAAGGCAGGCATTTCCTGTCTGTCTGTCTGTCTCTCCCTCCCTCCCCCTCCCCCGTTCTTGTGTGTTATGATCAGTGATCACTTCTGCTTTTTATACACAAAGTGTGCCTTAGAGAACGCCAATTCATCCGAAATAAATACCGCCTTTATTTGCTTCTCTGGCTGGCAGGAATCTTTTCAGCAAAACACAGCTTTCCAAGCCCATTGCAGAAAGGCAGAGGTTGGGGTGGGAAGGAAAGGGAGGCTGCTCTCTCTCTCTCCCTCTCCGGCCCGGAGCACTCCAACAGAGCTTTGTGACTGAAATTCATGTTGGAGACTGAGGGCAAAGGCAAGGTCTTTGGGGGTAGAGAGAGACCCATGATATTTCTCACCACAGTTGTTTGCAAGTTTGACAGCCAGATTAATTCACAAAATAAGAATGAGTACAATGACAGGTGTCATTGCCTCTTCTTCCCTACCCCCCCCCCCCACACCCTAACCTCTACCTTTCTGCAATGGACTTTGCTGAAAAGATTCCTGCCAGAGAAGCAAATAAAGGCCGTATTTATTTAGGATGAATTGGCATTCTGAGGCATACTTTGTAGGTTGTTTCTGTTGTTGCTCTGGTGTGTATGTATAAAAGACAACACTGACACTGATTGTAGCAGCACTAGAACAGGTTCCAAGGACCAGATTCATGGAAGCAGGAATTTATCACAGTTGATAGAACTCAAGGGATAGATCAGTGTGTCTCAGCTGAGAGATTTATGGACTTTAATTCTCAGAATTCCCTAGCCAGCCATCAAGGAGTTTCCACAGAAGATTGTGGAGAATACTAGAGCTAAGAAGCTATGGGAGTTCCCAATCCAGAAAGACAGGCAGGAATTAGATAATCAACCAGACACTGTAGTGGTAGATAAATTATTAGACAAAGACCATAAGAACTCGGGTGGTCAGGCAAACAGAGCGAGGCAAGGTACCCCTCAACCTAAGTGACAACAATTTGGATATGCTCACCCAGCCACGCCTACCCCAGCCGGTCATTAGGGAAGAGAACTGATTGCTAAATTAGTTAAATTATTGTTTGAATCACACTAATAATTGTTAAATTATTTGAATCACACTACTCCACAGAGAGCTATGTGAAAAGTTGCCTGGTGTATGCAGCAATGAAAAAAAGACCAGGGAAGAGCCCAGGCTTACTGCAACATAACAGAGCCACTCCTGGAAAGATATCACAATGGACTTCATAGTCGAGCTCCTAGAGAGTGGGGGAAACACTGTGATTTGGACAGTAATAGACTTGTTTTCCAAGCAAGCTTACTTTATCACCTGCTTGTGCCTCCCACCCCCCAGAGACTGGCTAAAATGTTTCTTCAACATGTTTGCTAATTGCACAGGGTGCTGAAGCATATCATGTCGGAACAGGGGGTCCAATTCACCATTAAGTTCTGGAGGGAGTTCGTAAAACTAATAGGTTCCTCCCAAGGGCTTAGCTCGGTATTTCATCTGAACACGAATGGTGCCACTAAATGAGTGAATGCGATGATGGAACAATATCTGTATTGCTATGTCAACTATTAGCAATCTAACTGGGCAGACCTTTTGTTATTTCTTGAGGTTGCCTACAATAATGCAGTGCATAGCAGCATGGGACTCGTTCCTTTTAAAGTAGCTACAGGGGGAGACTTCATGCCTATGCCAGAGTACCCTAAGGAGCCCCTTCGTCAGTAAGTTTGACAGAGTTTGTGGGTTCCCTCCAAAATGCCTGGGGTAATGTAAAGCAAACCCTAGCAAAAGCAACCAAAAGTCAGAAAGTTCAGACTGATAAGAAGCACTCACTCCAGAAATCATTCCACATGGAGAGAAGGTATCTACCAAATATCCAAAGCTGAAACTACTTTGCAAGGAGCTGGGTCTAAAGTATATAGGATCCTTCCCCATAGTAAATGTTATAAACCAAGTCACAATAAAGATAATTTATTATCTTATTAGGAAAAGTGCATCCTGTGTTCCCTGTAGTCTGCTTCAGGCAGTAGTAGGATCTGAGCTAAGACTAGTGGCTTCCGCTGTGCATCCGCTGTGCATCCGCTTCCATCCGCTGGGCTTCCGTTCCGCATCTGCTTTGCATCCGCCCTGCATCCTCCCCCCATCCGTGTTATCCGCTCCGGTTATGCAAATTTTTGCCCCTTTTGAAAGCGGTTAACAACGGATGGAACATTTTGCTCGTCCGTTGTGTCCTTTTTCAATCCTTTGGGCAGTGTGACATGGGCTTAACATGTGCACGTAATATTTTGCAGGTGCTTCTCACTTTCTAAGGGGTCCGAATGTTAAACTTAGAAACTGGAAGCAGGAAACTTGCTGTCGCAGCCATCTTTTCATTTCTCAGCTTGCCAGACTATTGGAGGGGGTGGTGGGGAGAGGTTTAGAGTGCCAGCCAAGACAACAAGAAATCGTCCTGTAGTAACCTAGATCATCTCAAAAGATGTTTGGCAAGAGCCTGAAGGAGTTGCCATAGTGTCACCAGAACACCTAATTGGACAATGTGACCTGGTCAAAGAAGGGGAGGAAAGAATTCACTCTTTAATTAGCCGAAAACCCCAGGAACTAGTTAGAGTTGGTTTTGCTTCATGCATGCTGAAATGATGTATTCAATAAAGTTACGCTTAAAGAGATCTGATCGTCTCGAATTGCTGGCTTGGTTGGGTTCATCAGTAGGAACTTTGACACATACAGCCATAAAACATGACAGATAAGAATAAATATACCTTATTATGATTAGTAACAAAACATCAATGTTTCAATCAAAGCATCTCCTATTGCAAAAATATTTCACATTTATGGTTCATTCATTTACAAGATTTAAAAGTTACTAATGTTGAACAGCATACTATTCCCTTTGCTCCCCCACAACAAAGTGGCAATTGAAATCAAACCAAAAAACCCGGTGGTTTCAACCTTCTGCATATTTAAAATAGTGTTAGCTGTATTAAATGAGAGTTATCTCTATTTTAAGGACATCCTGCAATGATATACAATTCATACCATTACCTCATCACTATTAGCATTGATAATAGAAGATATATACTGACAAAATTGGCTTTCGATATTAAAAACAAAGAGTATAACATATAATTGAACTTATTTCTATGTACCAGAAACAAACTTTTATGAGAAAATTAGATGATACTGGAAATAAAATATATACCTGATGGCATTCTCCTTTTAGATTGTCCAAGACATCTCCACATGTTTTACGCATATATTTTCGACACCCATCAATCACCATTTGGTCAATGTTTTTGATACTGATAAGAATGAAATAACTCATTTTGTTTTATTATAACATTCTTCATAATGTTCTTTGTTTCTGTCTTGAAAAGTCTAAATTGTATAATGAAAATACCACTAAAACATTAATAAGTTAATAGTTTCCTAGAGCCAAATAAATCAGGGGTATCAAACTGGATTTCATCTAGGGCCTGATCAGCATTGCACTTCTCCATGGGCTGGGCGGGGGGGGGGGGGGGGGGGAAGACTGGACAGACAACTCCTGAAGCACCCTGCTGGTCCCCCCATGCTTCATTTTCAGCCTGGATGGCCTCCTGCGGCAATCTGCTGGCCAAAATGGGGTGAAGTTTTGGCTGGCAGGGTGTTGAAGAAGGCCGCCCAGGCTGAAAACGGGGCACGAGGGAGCTGTGTGTGCCTCCCCAGCTCCATTTTGGCCAGCAGAGTGCTGAAGGCAGTCCAAATTGAAAAGGGAGCATGGGGAGCCATGTGCAGTCCCCCCAACCTTCTTTGGCTGCTAGAGGCACTACAGGTCAATCCTTTGCTAATTCCAGGCTGGCCCTGTAAGCCAGTTTTAAGAACCCTGCGGGCTGAATTCAGCCCGTGGGCCTTGAGTTGGCACCCCTAAAATAGATTAAAAATTGAAATGAAAACATTCTGAGAAATGCACATATATTTATTATGATCCTTTGACATATGACCTGATATTAATCAGAGTATTTTATCCAATTGTATAATCCATCTTTAGAACTGAACCATTGGCAGTTATGATGGCCATCACTGTAGATTCCTTCTCCTTGCCAGATAGAGTAAAACAGGGGTCCCCAACCCTGGGCTTGGTACCAGGCTGTAGAAATGGTGGGTGAGCTCATGCTCGCCTGCTCTTATGTGGAACCATCCCTTCTCCACTCACCCTCACTGCTAGTCCACAAAGTCGGAAAGGTTGGGGACCACTAGAATAAAGGAAACCTTAGCTGCCTGAACAAAACTCTATTGTAGTATATTTAAAGATGTATTTTACACAAAAAATTGTATGGTCATCAGAAATTCTTAAGTACAACAATTTTAAAAGTAGCAAATCTTCAACTGAATTATAAAATGCTATATCCAATTTGAACCAGATTTAAGATAGGTAATGGACAAAGTTTTAAATAATGCTCTAAACTAAGGAATCAAGATACATCATAAACCAATAATCTTTGCTCCAGATAGAATGGGATGAAGATTTTTGTTTTTATATTAATGACCAAGGCTCATATCAAAAGGATATCTCTACCATGGTGACCATCTTTGGTTTCATTTTGACAATTTCATACAATATTCCTCCATCACCACCTCCAAGAATGAGCACTTCTTTATTGGTGTAATCCTCTTTTCCACTCCCCATTATAGCTTTTGTATATGCTAGGTCACTTTCTGCCAGATCTTAAAAAGCAGAAAAACAAACTTATGAATATACACAAATATAAAAATAAAACTTTTTCATAACAATAACCATTTTGATACTTACAACTAATTAGTTAACTGACAATTGATATTACAAAATGAATATAATATATATTTATAGTTGGTTAGTCTCACATTCATCCTTTAGAAATTAACAAATTTCTAAAGATAACTTTATAACTCTATGTAGTCTTCGACTTACGACCTCAATTGAGCCCATTAGTTCTGTTGCTAAGTGAGACATTTGTTAAATGAATTTTTGCTCCATTTTATGACCTTTTTTGGCACAGTTGTTAAGTGAATTATTATAGTTATTAAGTTGGTAACATGGTTCTTAAAGTAAATCTGGCTTCCCCACTGACTGTGCTTGTCCGAAGTTTGCAAAAGGTGATCACATGATCCCGGGACACTACAACCATCATAAACATGAACTAGTTGCCAAACACCTTAATTTTGATCACAGACCATGGAAATGCCACAATGGTCATAACTGTGAAAACAGTTGTAAGTTATTTTTTGTCAGTGTTGTAAGTTCAAACAATCACTAAACAAACTGTTGTAAATCAAGAACTGCAGTAGAAATTTGAAACAGGGGTAGACCTTTTGCCTGAACTACACAAGTTTAAAACTATATGTTTACAACCTCATATTAAATCGGTCGGAACACTTTTCTGTCAGCCAAGAGAAATTTGTTCACATAATTCAATCCGCCATCATATCTCAGGTAAGAATGTTACATTATTTTACAATTAACCTTAATATAGTAAAATCAATAAAGTGTAATTGTATATCACTACAATTATATTTATATTTTATTTCATATCATCCAAGAAAAAAATGTGACAAGCATCTAATAATCCTTTATTTCATGAATAAAATATCAATTAATTCTCACACAGAATGTTTAGCAATTTAAGAAAAATAATCCTAGAAATAGGCAATTCCAAACCCTTAATAAGCCATGGATTATGGGTTGTATTTAGTCTGGCAATTTAGAAACTTTTTCAGCCTGATTCAATAGCAAATGAATGTATTTTATTTTAAACTGATAATACTCACTAACATCCCCACTGAGGATAAGAATATTTCCAAATTGTTTTGAATGTAAAATTTTAATATTCTGATAAGCTGATTCTTCGTCATATACAATTCCATCTATGTCATATTCCACCAATCGCCCATCTGCTGTAGGCCAGTATCTATCAATGGCATCCCCTCTCATAATGACTGGCAAGCTGAAAGAGGGAGGGAGGGAAGGACACATTTTATTATTGTCAGACAACCTTAAATAACAGCTTCCTAAAAGGACTATTACGTATGAATAGATAGACAAGCCAATGCTACAAGCAAAATACATATTTAAATTAATAAATAAATTAATATATTTAGTACATTTTCTTTATTATTTTCTAATTTCAGTGCTGGAAATTAGAAAATAGTAAAGAAAATGAATTAAAGACTTTTACATTCTAAATTTACATTTAATTCTAAAATATCTAAACATATATTAAATTCTCTTCAGAAATCTATTTTCTAATTTCTAGCATATTTCTATTTTTTTGCATGTATGTAAACATATATTATTTATGTAATAATAATAAAAAAGAAATACATCTTTATATATTCATTATTTATAAAAATAATATATTTATAAAAACATTATTCATGTTTTTAGGATAGATTTGGGAGGACTATATGAATTGTTATAAAATAAACTAAGTAAAGTATAGCTATCTCGCAAAGTTTGAATGAACAAAATTATAGTCAAATGATTGATTAATAATACTAGGATATTCAATTTCTGATTGACAATATGAGTTATTATGTAATGTAACTGTAATTGAGACTATGAAATCGATGCACAAAAAATTTGTAAACCAACCGACACACTGTTTGTACACTTATGGAAGAAAGTTGGATGTTTTTATGTTTTGTTTGTTTTTGTTTGTCCTTAAAAATCAAAAAAACTTAACCAAAAAAACCCCATATATTAACTATTAATGAGAAGTTTGTGCACAATAGGACTTCACCAACTATATGTATCCCTATAAACTACTATTTCTAAAGTCAGGATAGGTAGTATTAAATAGATTGCCAGGGAATTCTATCTCTATTTGTTCTAAGTGCTATTAATACTACAATGTAAGAAAGATAGGAAATTAAAAATTAAATGAATAATAGTGTCTTGATCACGGATAATAGTAAAGGAAAAAAAATCTTATTTTTACTAATTCTAATTAAAATTATCATATATTCATAACATATTCGATAAAAAAGGAGGGGAAAGTACATGTCTGTGTGTGCACAAGCACCAACAATGTTTGTGGTGATGCTCGTGCAAGAGCACCCACGCTTGCATAACTGCAGTTGTGAGCACTGGTCACAACGCTTACAAGAATGGATCCACAAGTGCAAGTGAGAGCACCCACAATACTTGAGAGTGGGGCAGTGAGAGCCCATGACATTGCATGAGTGGATCTGCGAGCGCCCGCAACAACATGAGCATGAATGGGGCTGTGAGTGTCTGTGATGACACTTGCACAAGTGTCCACATCTGTGATGCGAGTACAAGTGAGGCCATGAGTGCCTACAACATCACTTGTGTGAATGGGGCTGTGTGCACGGAGGCCCTTCATGTGGCCCAGTGATTAGTCTGAGGTCTGGTAATGGGACGTGGACCAGGTTGGGGACCCCTTGACTAGAGAGAACCAGGGAGAACTAAGATTTACAATAAAAAGCAATAGAGACTCATTAATTCAATGAAGTAATATTATTTGACTATGGAAGTATTCAAGGATACTTGGGAACAATAAGCTCAGAAATTACTCTAAAAATTGTCTGTTACTATAAAATTAGATTTAAAAGACGCTATAGATGAGGAACAGACTTTACTAGATTAAATAGAATCTGAGGCTGATTTGAATATGGACCTGAAAGTGGATTTTAAAATTTCAGACCACTAAAATAATATGGAAAATGATGTCACACTGTATTTACAAATGAAATTGCCTGTTGTCTAAAAACTTAAGGGGGATATACTTGTGAAGGAGTTTCTGAGAGGACAAAAGAAAAAAAATAAGAAATCAACTTGTGGGACATTATTTGATGGGATTCAAGATCAATTAAATGTTAAAACTAGGTGTAAGAAATATAAAATGGACTTATTTGATCTAGATTAATATATAGTATTAATATATACATTCATACATAAGAGACATTTTATTGATATCTCAGAGAAGGTGATAAGTTACTGAAGTTGTATTTGTTATGAGGAAGGGTTGAAGTATTTTTTAATACATATTTTCTTGTTTTTTTTCTTTGCGCTTTTAATTTTAAAGTTTTACTTTTTATATTCTTAGTTTGTATTAGTTATTTGTAAACTTTAATAAAAAATATTATAAGACTTTTGGGTTGCTTTCGTTTAATTTAAATACATGGAAATAATCAACTTATAAGTCTATCCTTCAATATTAGCTAACTAAATAATATTACTGTTAGGAATGATAGTCACCTAACAGTTGGGTTGGCAATATATAAACCAGGATAGTCATTTAATACTGTTGTATCTTTAAGAGAATGCTGAAATTGTGATTGGCTGAGGTTTCTCCTACAACCATAAGATGGAGCCAGAAACCTGGTTTGTTCTCCTCTTGCATTTTCCTATTGCCTTTTGCCTGAACGTCGTTCTGCTTGGATTGCTGTGAGTCTTGCAAACTGTTAGCAAACTCCATTGACTGAACTTTGTTGATGAAACTGAACTTCGTTTTTGGATTATCCCTGGACTGATTGTATTGAATACAACCTGCCTTAACCGTGTATGATTGTTGGACTTTGTTTACCCGTTTACTGTAAGTAAAACCTACATTTTACTATTCAGTGTATATATATGCTGGTCGTGTGTTATTCAACATCACTCTCATTACATTTCCCTGAGTGCACTCATTCTCCTAATGGGGAATACCTCAACACTGGTTATGGGCCCAGTTCATACCAGACTCAGAAAACTGAGTTAGTGTGAATAGGCAGTACCATGTACAGACAGCTGTTTACTGTTTAATTGTGGGTTACTGCCCTGGTAAAAATGGCACAAGACCCTTTAACAAGTCTATCAATGATAACCCGGTTGGATGGAACAAACTATGTTTCCTAGTCTATGAAGTGCAGTCTACTTCTGCATAGGGAAGGGTTATGGGCTGCAGTTCAGTATCCACTGGATGTAAATGCTTGGGATCCAAATAATGAGGACGATGCCAAAAGGTTATCTGACTTTAAACAGAACAAAGAATGAGCTCTTTGTATAATTGGACGAAAACTGAGTGACCAGCAGCTAGTCCCTATTCATGCAGAAGTGTCTGTTGCTAGGTGTTGGGAGAATTTGAAGAGGATTTATATTCACACGTACTTCTTACATGTAAACTGTTCAAAGCACGTCTTCTGAAAGGTGGAGATATGTTAGCTCATTTGAACTTCATGAAAAGAACTTTTCAAGAGCTACATGAAAAGGAACTGATTTTTTCAGAGCTGCATCAGGTTTACATCATTTTTCCTCATTGGATTAAAGTTATAATTACATATCTTCACTGAAAGTCCTGACCAGAAATGAACTGACATTAACTGACATAACTGGACGATTATTAGAAGAGGCAAGGCTGGATAAAGACCAACTGAGAGAGAAACAACCACAAGAAGAGGATTTGTTTTCAACTGCCTATACTGTTAGGAAATGTTTTTCTTGTGGGGCTAGGGGACATATAGCTAGATTCTGTAAGAAGGGAAAATGACAGAATACTGGTAATCACCAGAAGGCTAAGAAGAATGTTTATTTAGTTATGTCTAGCAATTCAACTGTAAACCATGATTTGTGGGTAGTTGATAGTGGAGCATCACAGTGCATTACTAGAAATAGAGAGAGGTTTGTAAAGATGTCTATGAATAAGCAACATTTATCATTGGCAAATGGATGGAAAATGAAAATATCTGATGAAGGTACTGCATATTCTTCATGTGTAAATGAGCATTTATCTATGTTATATGTATTGAAACTGAAATTTAATTTGTTATCAGTAAGGGCTTTAGTTAATCTTGGTTATGTAGTAATCTTTGGGGGAGATAACTATATAATAGAGAAAGAGGATAAAAGTGTAACTGCTACTTTAAAGAATAATTTATATGTGATACATAATGACCAGTTGCAGATGGCTAACTCGATTTATAACAATGTTAAGCCATATGACGAATGTATACATTTACTGCATAGATGTCTTGGGCACATTAATTTCAAAATGTTGAAACAAACTGTTAAATTGTCAGAGGGAGTAAAATTAAAACCCTGTAGCAAGTACTTAAACTGTAATGCCTGTAATCAGGAAAAAAGCAAGGTTACTCCAGAAAACAGACTGAATGGGTTTAAGACCAAAGAACATTTAGAGGTTGTTTTTGCTGACATAATTGGTCTTAAGAAACCCAGTTTGGGAGGTGCCTGCTATGTTTTGAATATAATGGACCATTACTCACGGTACGGTTTCTGCTATCGAATGAAAAACAAAACAGAAATGTTTCAACTGGCTAAGAAACATTTTTTTAACTGGCTAAGATTTGCTGAGAGAAAAATGAGTTATAAGGTAATTACTTTAGTTATAGATAACGGGACTGAGTTTATTAACAACAGATTCCAAACAATGTTAAAATTGGCTGGTATTAAGCATAAGCGTTCTGCACCTTAGAGGCCACAACATAATTTGTTTATAGAATGAAGGGGACAAACGTTACAAGCCATGGCTTGCACTATGTTATCTGATTCAGATTTGCCTGAAATACTGGGGTGAAGCCATAATGTGCAGCAACCATGTGTTAAACAATGTGGTGAATACAACATTCACAATGTAGTCAATTGCCATTCACTCATTGGCACGGCAGAAAACCAAATGTAAGTTATCTACACACATTTGGAACTCCAGCATGGGTGCATATTCCCTCACAAGACTTAAAGGGCAACATAGAGCTACGAAATTATTTTTTGTAAATTACGAGGCCAACCATAAATCGTTTAGATTCTGGGATCCAGGCACAGTTAATATTTACTGCAGCGTTAGTGCTAAATTTCTTGAGCACGTTGGCTGGCATAAACTAGAACAGGAATCCAACAATGTTGTTATCGACACCCAAGTAGTCCCTAATGATGAGATAGTTAAACCATCAATAGCCATTAAAGAGAAGAACAGACATAGGAAAAGGTAGAAGAACAGGAGCAAGTGGAACAGGAGAGTCCACCAGTAAACCCTGAGTTACCTAGATGTTCAAACCGTGTAACACGACCACCAGATAAATATCAGGCTAGTATAGTATGTCAAGTAAATACAGTTCCTAATCACTATAATTAACTGAAACTGTATCCTGCTAAGGATCAGGCTGCTTGGCAGGAAGCAATGGATAAGGAACTGAAATCTTTACAAAGTTTAGAAGTATATGAAAATGTCAGGTTACCACCAGGTAAGCATGCCATAGGGAGTAAGTGGATTTATAAAATTAAGACGGGTGTGGATGGAACTGTTACCCATAAAGCCAATTTAGTAGCACAAGGATTCGATCAGTCAGCCAACGACTATGACAAGGTGTTTGCACCTAATCTGAAGGCTACCACATCATGAGTAGCATTAGTGTGGGCAGCTAAAAATAAATACACAATAAACCATTTAGATGTGGAGATGGCATATCTTCATGCACTGTTGCAACATACTATATATTTAAAGAAGCCTTTGGGGATAAAAACTGATAACAAAACTGATTGCTGGAGATTAAAAAAGAGTCTATATGACTTGAAGCAATCAGGCTATGAATGGAACCAATGCATAGCGAAGGAATTAACAAAGATAGGTTTTGTAGCTGGCATGGCTGATCCATGTTTATTCAAAAAGAAAAGTGATGGTATAATTTCATTGTTGCTATTGTTCACTGATGACATAGCATTAATCACTAAGACTCATCAAGAAGCTATTGGGATTATTTCACTGTTAGAAAAGAAATTTAAAATCAAACATTTAGGTGAGATTATAAACAGTATATTAGTTTGAAAATAGATAAAACTAAGGGAGGCTACAAAATCTCACAGGCAGATAAAATTAACCAGTTACTGAAGAACTTTAAAATTGAACTTTGTAAGCTGGCTAAGATGCCAATGAGCCAGGAGTTTAGCCACAGTGATGTACAAAGTCCTGTTTTTGATAAAGATATTTATCAATCATTGATTGATAGCTTATCCTATCTAAGTAATTGGACCAGGCCAGACATAGCATATAGTGTCAACCAATTAGCCAGGTTTAACTCTGAGCCTACTGAAGGCACTGGCAAGCTGCTAAGCATGTGTTGAGGTATCTTAAACAAACGATACATAATGCATTATATTTGGAGCCTAAGGATGAATTAAGTTTAACTGCATATGCTGATGCAAGTTTCACTAAAGACATAACTACACATAAATCAATGTCAGGTGCTGTAGTATTAGGAAAGGTGTTAATTGGATGGCAGTCTATTCGACAAAAACATCTAAGCTTATCAACAATGGAAGCTGAGTTCTCATGTTCGTCTCTATTATGCACAGACTTAGTATGTTATAAACAACTAATAATAGACATGGGAATTAATGTAAATAAACCTATAGTTGTACATGAAGACAATCAATCAGCAATTCAAATGGCTTCCAATCTCACTGTAAAGACAAGATCAAAACACACCAATGTACGATATCTAAATGTCTGACAATGTGTTCAAAGTAAAATGATTACACTGGAGTATTGCATGTCAGAGAATAACATTGCAGATCATTTTACGAAAGCACAAGACACTGTAAAACATAAGGCTTGCTGTGAGGAATATGAACTGAAACTGTTAAGGTTTTATATATTGTCCTACCCAAAAGGGAGAATGTTAGGAATGATAGTCACCTATCAGTTGGATTGGCAATATATAAACCAGGATAGTCATTTAATACTGTTGTATTTTTAAGAGAATGCTGTAATTGTGATTGGCTGAGGTTCCTCCGACAGCCATAAGATGGAGCCAGAAACCTGGTTTGTTCTCCTCTTGCATTTTCCTATTGCCTTTTGCCTGAACGTCGTTCTGCTTGGATTGCTGTGAGTCTTGCAAACTGTTAGCAAACTCCGTTTACTGAACTTTGTTTATGACACTGGACTTCGTTTTTGGATTATTCCTGGACTACTTGAATACTACCTGCTTTAACCGTGTATGATATGGACTGTTTGTTGAGCTTTGTTTACCCATTGTTGGACTTTGTTTACCCGTTTACTGGAAGTAAAACCTACATTTTACTATTCAGTGTATATGCATGCTGGTTGTGTGTTATTAAATACCACTCTCACTACCTTTCCCTGAGTTCACTCATTCTCCAAATGGGGAATACCTCAACAATTACCACTGCATAAAAGCTCTATACTGTATATAATATAGGAGATAGTTTAACTTTTACTATTTCAGAGTAATTTATTCAGTCATGTCCTTCACTCTTACTCATATTTAAGAGATGTATGAAAGCACAAACTTCCTTACCGCTTTATCCTTTTGATACTTTTATGAAATAATTCTTTCATTTTTTCTTCTACTTTATTTAGAAGCTGCAGGAAAACATATATGTGTATAAACCATAGTAAAACATATTAGACTTAAGAATTTGATACCACTCTAATTATTACAAATATATGCATCATTTTTATTATTCAATCGACTTTGTATAGCTTATGTTCAAGTCCCAGAACATCTTCCTGAACATTACTTCAAATACAGATTTTTATAGCATCCTAAAGCAAAGCTGAAATTTTGCCCACTTTTCTTTTTGTGGTTCAGTGAAACAAAGTTTTCAGTAAACAATTTAAAAAATGTTAGTAATAGTTTGCATTATTTGATTTATATTCCAATTTCCCACCACAAAATTCTGAATTAAATGGTGATGCATAACCTTAGCCTTGGAGTTTTATTATCATCACTCTTCTAATTTATTTTCCCTCTTTAGCAAAAAATCTGAACATACATTTATTTATTTATATTTTATTTCCTTCTTATTGACAAGGTCTTTTATATAATAAAAGACAAGATCTTTTATTAAGACTTTTATTAAATAAAAGACAAGATACAATAAATACAAAAAACAATAAAGATACAATATCTTTTATAATATTTAAGAAGTCTTGTTATCTAACTTCAATATTATGGAAAAAGACTCACAGTAAAAAATATAATAAACTTTATTATATCTGCTTATGTTTTTACTTGTTTTTGTTTTTCACATATATGCTAGGTATTGGCTATAATGAACTGAAATTGAACAAAACTGATGCTAAATGTTTTAAGCAAATCCTTAAAATTATCCGAATAACTCATGTGTTTTTCTGTTGGAATAATAGTAAGTCTAACTCATCTTTTTTTAATAACTCATTTAATTAGGTTCCATTATTTATATCACCTTCACTTCATTCTCAAAGACTATGAAAGAGACTTTAAAATCCTTTCTGTGAAAGAATGGCTAAACTGTGAGAGTATGTAAAAATAAATCCTGCAAATAATTTAACTCCAGATTATAATTTTATATAGAGAACTGAACCATATTCAGTGAGAGCTTCTCTTTACAGATGAAACTCAAAAAATTAGAATATCGTGCAAAAGTTCATTTATTTCAGTAATGCAACTTAAAAGGTGAAACTAATATGTGACATAGACTCATTACATGCAAAGCAAGATAGTTCAAACCGTGATTTCTCATAATTGTGATGATTATGGCTTACAGCTCATGAAAACCAAATCCACAATCTCAGAAAATTAGAATATTACATGCAATCAAAAAAACAAGGATTGTACATAGAACAATATGGGACCTCTGAAAAGTATAAGCATGCCTTTGTACTCAGTACTTGGTTTGGGCCCCTTTTGCAGCAATTACTATCTCAATGCAGCATGGCACAGAAGCTTATCAGCCTGTGACACTGCTGAGGTGTTAAGGATGACCAGGATTCTTCAATAGCAGCCTTCAGCTCTTCTGCATTGTTCGGTCTCATGTCTCTCATTTTTTCTTGGCAATGCCCCATAGATTCTCTATGGGGTTCAGGTCAGGCGAGTTTGCTGGCCAATCAAGCACAGTAATCCCATGGTCACTGAACCAGGTTTTGGTGCTTTTGGCAGTGTGCGCAGGTGCCAAGTCCTGCTGGAAAATGAAGTCAGCATCCCCATAAAGCTCCTCTGCGGAAGGAAGCATGAAGTGCTCCAAAATCTCCTGGTAGATGGCTGCATTGACCCTGGACTTAATGAAGCACAGTGGACCAACACCAGCAGATGACATGGCTCCCCAAATCAACACAGACTGTGGAAACTTCACACTGGACTTCAAGCATCTTGCAGTGTGTGCCTCTCCATTCTTCCCTCAGACTCTGGGTCCTTGGTTTTCAAATGAGATGCAAAAGTTGCTCTCATCAGAAAAGAAGACTGTGGACCATTGAGCAACAGACCAGGTCTGTTTTTCTTTAGCCCAGATAAGATGCTTCTGATGTTATTTGTTGTTCAGGAGCGGCTTGACAAGAGGAAAACGACATTTGAAGCCCATGTCCAGGATCCCCTGTGTTGTGGCTCTTGATGCACTGACTCCAGCCTCAGTCCACTCCTTGTGAAAGTCCCCAACACTTTTGAATGGACTTCCTGACAATCCTCTCCAGGCTGTGATCATCCCTGCTGCTTGTGCACCTTTTTCTTCCACACTTTTCCCTTCCACATAACTTTCTATTAATGTGCTTTGATACAGCACTTTGGGAACATCCAACCTCTTTTGCAATTATCTTTTGAGGCTTTCCCTCCTTATGGAGGGTGTCAATGATGGTTTTCTGCACAACTGTCAGGTCAGGAATCTTTCCCATGATTGTGCTTCCAACTGAACCAGACTGAGAGACCATTTATAGGCTCAGGAACCCTTTTCAGGTGTTATGGCTTAAATTAGCTGATTAAAGTGGGACACTTTGAGCCTAGAATATTGAACCTTTTCACAATATTCTAATTTTCTGAGATTGTGTATTTGGGGTTTTCATGAGCTGTAAGCCATAATCATCTCAATTATGACAAATCACGGCTTGACCTATCTTGCCAATTTGCATGTAATGATTCTCATATATCAGGTTCACCTTTTAAATTGCATTACTGAAATAAATGAACTTTTGCATGATATTCTAATTTTTCAAGTTTCACCTGTATATAAGTCTTACCATTTCAGTTGCATAACTTAAATTTTAAATTACCATTTCTGATATTTATATTGTTTAGAGATACTGATTTTAGTATTTTAAAAATGATATATTACACCTAGTCAATGAACTTCTGAAAAACTTTAATTTCTATATCTGTAAATTCAATGTATTCATCTGTATGTTTTTAATCTTTTTTTCCTTTTTGATTTCCTCATTGTTCTTTAATTTTTTGCAATAATATTTTAAATTAAAATAAAAAGTTAAAAACATGTTGCATCATAGCAAAAGACTATTTTGCTTAGCATTTTTTTTCACATATGAGTCACCCAAATGACCAAGAAAACACAAGCTTAATAGCTCTTCCTTGCTGTTCCCTTTTAGCAACTATATTCAGAAATATGCACCATCTGATACCAGAAAACTATAACCACTGTGACAGGCTATGTACCTATTATCCACCTAAGTGCCTACCTACTTACTCGCCCTCTATTATTCTCTTTAGATATAAACAATGTTATAAAAAACACAGAAAACAATGGACAGTAAGCCAAAAATATTAAAGGCAGGCAGGAAGAAAAGGAAATGCTGTCAAAGCTAAATTGATAATCATTATTGACAAAAATCAATAAATAGATACTTTTAACTTTTTATATGATTACCCTTTGCATGAAAACCAAATCAGATAAGGTTTGTGGCTAGAAAGATTTAATTTTAATAATTAAATAATCAACATCTAAACTCTCACATTTGTTTCTTGGAGAGATTTTTTTTTTTGCTGACTTTAAGTCAGCACTGACTCCTAGCTTAGACTCTCAGATAGTTTGGAAAAGATCCTGTTCTTAGCAGGTTTTTCAGAAATGGCTTGCCATTGCTTGCTACCTAGAGCTGAGAAAGAGTGACTGGCTCAAGGCTACCCAGATAGCTAAGGCGGAACTCCTAGAACTCATGGTCTGATGTATTAGCCAAGCCTGATGCTTAAAAACTACTCCAAACTGGCTATGCTAAAAGACTTCACATGGTTCAATTTACAATTCATCACTGTAAATATGATACATGTATGACAAATGAGGGAAAAGGTCAGCTAAAAATGTATAAAATATTTTATTTCCTCTTTCAATAAAATTATTTATTAATAAAAATTAATATGTACCCACCTGTTCTGTTTCTTCTCTCTCATTCAAATCATTGCAACTCTGCACATCAATCAAAACCAAACCATGAGGATAAATTCTCAGATTCGCAAAGCTAGACAATAAAAAGAAAAAGTATAAAGCCAGAATTTAATTTACTAAATAAAACTCTAATAAGAATTATATATGCTAAAGAATACATTTCTTATCTGCACAGCAAGTTAGTGTTCTAATTAAAAATATATATTCCCTTCCTTTTTAAGACAGATCTGACTCTTAAAAGTTCTCAAATAACTTGGCCAAAGATGTCACCAGGAGGAGATCAGATTGGTAATAATTCCTCTTTATTTTAAATAATTATTTCTTCTGCAACAATTGAGAAATTGCTACCATCAAAATTGTTACTTGTTCTTCTGGGTCAACAATTCTTTGAGTGTTTACTGAAAGATGGCCATCTGGGTATTTTACTGCCTTTTTTTGTATGCTAGCTTAATATTTTGTGAATATTTATCAACTTTCAAATAGTGTTAATAAATATCTAAAGAATCTATATGTCATATATTGGGATTAAATTGTTATCAGTACTCCAAAAACAGCTAACTTTCTCTGTATGTTAAGCTATAGGGAGCAATCGGGGTCTTTGAAAATAAAATATCACTTTTCCTCCGATGTTTGAAACTTTGATGGATTGTTTTGATTAATTACTGAGTTCAATCAAAATTTTATATAGTGAGTGATTTTTTTCATGTGTTATTATATATTTAATTTATTCTTTTTGTTGTACACTGTGAGAACACATTATTTTTGTTTAGTGGCCCTTTAAATCCAAATAGCCAATCAATCAATCAATCCTTCAAACTGAAACAAAACATAAACTGATATTTGAAAACATCTGGGCCAGAATACCCATGGTTCCAGAACATACAACTTTGTTAATGAAATACGTTTTGTTTCCGAGCCATTATGTTCTTAAAGTCATTCACGGTTTTAGGTGACTCCTAAACAACTTTCTATTGCTGGTAAGAACAAAGGATATCTTAAGCATTCCCTGTCTCCAGAAACATATTTAACATAGAACACAGAAATTTATCTGGAACTCCCAAGAGGGAGGCTTATTATCTGTTTTTTGGGTCAGATGGCTAAAACCAGTGTAGTTAGTGTAGGCTCTGGGAATATAAACAAAATGTTTTATTTGAAATGCTCAGCACTGATTTCATTATTGGTAATGTAAATGATTTAACTGCTAACTTATTTTTGTATTTTGCACTTACAGTTTTATTTTACTTTACTATTGTTAGCCTCTTTCTACTCTCTGTAGTTTTATAATTCTAATTTAAATAATTGTTATATAAATATGCCTGCCTTTATTTATCAAAATTAAAAATGCAAGGATTTCTACAGTAGTTGTATAATAATCAATTCAAGAACCAACATATCCATGCAACAGAAATACTAAAAACATTGTGAATTTTGTCACAAAAGTTATATTTTGTTAAGCTTTGAATATCCAAATGCAGGTAGTCCTCAACTTATGAAAATTGATACCAACATTTATATTGTTAAGTGAGACATTTAAGTGAGTTTTGCCCCATTTTATGACTTTTCTTGCCACAGCTGTTAAGTGAACCACTGCAGTTGATAAGTTAGTAACCCGGTTGTTAAGGGAATCCGAATGTCAGCGTTCCAATTAAACTCTCCATGTGATTCAAAACTCCAAGACAAAGCCCATCAAAGTAAGAATTTATTAGTCATGCTGGCACATCGGAGGAAAACACAAATATGAATTCCCACGGTTTCCCCTTCCACACTAAAACTCACACCCTGCCCCATCTCATTTCTCAACTACCGACAATTCCAGTCACTCCCCTCCAAATGCCAGCAACTTGTCCTTGATCTCTGGTGAAAGAATGTTGTTGTGACTATACTCCCTTCAGCGCTCTGCCGTTCCCACAGCTTGCCCATCCCCCACTGTGACAGTCCTGAATCTGAATCAAGATGGATCCAGGGCTGACAGGCTGCCTGCCCTCAAGCGCTGATGTCCTGAAATGAAACAAGTGACAGGAGGTTAGGAATCAAAACCAACTAACCACCTCTTCCCCCTGGGGGGGGGGGGGCGCTTTGGCTTATTGAGAAACATTTTTGTGAAGTTGCTTTACCTATCTGCCTTTGCAACCCAACCCATGTGGCATCAAACAAAGTGTACTGATTATGTATTGTAATCAACTTATAATGTCCTGCTTCTCCTCCTCGCTCAAGAAAGTAAAGACTCTTGAAACTTTAACATTTCAAAAGGAATCTTTTATTGAACAGGAGTGATAGCAAAATGAAAGAAAGCAGACTGAGTTTCCCCTCAAGCAATACAGTTAGAATAAAAAAATTAGAAACCTCTCCTTTCAGTCCATGTAGATTCAGCCAATTGGCAGGTGTGAATATGTTATTGTAATGGCCATTCTGAGAACCTAATAAGCAAGCATTCTCAGGGTCATCTTGTGCCACCTTCCAGAATGAAACAACCCACCTGCCCCCCCCTTACATTCCTCGAAAATTGAGAAAAACTCAGGGCGTCTAAGCACCAGGATAAAGGTTATAAAAATGAAAAGTTACAGGCTGTGCAGTGCGAGGAAGAAAGCAATAAACTAAGTACGATATCCAGGGTCCCCACTTTCCCAGAAATATGGCAGTATCATGCCAGAGATCTGACATGAGCCCTATGTAATCTAGAGTCTAAGATTTTCTTTACCTCATAATGCTTCTCACCCTGGATTACTATTGGCTTGGGAGCGGGTTGATCTCTTGGTCTCAATTATGAGCAAACAGCCAGTTTCAATAAACTACTGTGGAATACCAAATGCGCTTTCCCGAACAAACAAAGGACATTTAGTTGCAGAGTTACCAGATTCATCACTTGCACTATTGGGAAGCGTCCTAGGAATTTTAGATCTAGTTTCTTTGTAGGCAACTTTAGTCTAAAGATATTTAGTGAATAAGTAGACCCAATCTCCCACTTTAAAGAGGGCTTGCGGGGATTGGTGCTTGTATTTTTCAGCTGTTTGGGCAAGGGCGTGCTTGGTATTGTCCCTCCCGATTTAATGAGTCCATCCACTCAGCTAGGTACATTGAGGTTGGAGTCTCTCTATGTCAGTGGTCACCAACAGGTGGGCTGCAGAGAAATGTCTGCCCCAAAGCACCCTCCCAAAGCAATTAATCCAGGCTGCACAGGAACACAAGGCTGCGCCGCCCACATGGCCCACCCACCCACTGGCCCTACCCTTCAGCCGAGCACAAACCTGCAAAAAGCAGTGCAGCCCTCACGGTCAGGACGAGGTAATGGTCCTGTTGCAGCAAGAGGGGACTGGCGGTACAGGCGGGCTAAAGCAGTGTTGGAGATGGCTGGAAGGTGCAGGAGTGCCATACTACTTACATTTTTGCAGCACTCCCGCACCTTCCAGCTTGCCTCTTCCAGCCTGGGCTCTTCCTCGATGGCCGCGGGCTGTAGGAACAAGCCCAGGGCAGGAAAAGTACCAGCTAGTGGTGGTGGGAGGCGACAGAGTGGGCAAGTCTGCGCTCACCATCCAGTTCAGAGGTCTGGAATGAGACCCGGCGGCAGCAGTTTTCTTGTCCCTCTCGGCGCTCTGCTCTGCTGACCCCCCACCCCATCCCGACTGCTGCCCAGGGAAGGCACAGGAAAAGCGAGCAGAAACATAGCTCTCACTGGGATGAAAGAGCTGAGATCAAGGAAGGAACAGGCAAGAAATGGAAGCTGCCACCTTTGAAAAGCCACCACTTTTTGTTGCCTATGCCTTCCCCCAATCTCCACTCTTTACCCCAGCGAGAACTACATTTCTGCTCATTTTCTTTTCCTGTGCTTTCCCTGGGCAGCGATGGCTGGGGCCATGGGGGGGAAGCAGCAAAGATGTCAGGGCTGCTCTCCCCCTTCAGCAAGCCAGGCCCGGAGGAATGCAAAGAATTGCGGGCATGTTGGAAATGCCAATACACATTTCCAGCGCACTTTCCTCTGTCCCGAAGTAGGATTTAGTGGGGGGAAGAGAGCAGGGGGAAGAGTAGGAGGGAAGGAGAAGCCCGGCTGGCTTTTCTTTGGCATGGGGCGGGCGAGGGGAAAGACCAAATGCCCAGACCAAGAGTGCCGAGAAAGGCAGGCTTCTAATAATCAGCCTGTTTGTGCAGGCGAGAGCTCGAGCTTTTCTGGGCTGGATACCCCCCCCCCCTTCAGCTTCCTCACAGGGAGGGACCCTTCTCTGCTTAGAAGCGGCGGGAGAAATCTGGAGCTCAGTCCTCTTCTTGTGTGGAAGCCGAAGGGGAGAAATGTTACCAGGTTATTAGGAGTCCATCTTCCTCGGTGCTTCCAGCCCAGACCTCCTTCTCTTCCCCAACTCCAAGCAGCCACACTTGGCAAAGGAGGGAGAGGTTTCCTCTAACTTGGAGGGAATATGAAATGAAAGGAGACCAGATTGCGGGTGGGGGGCTCTGCTTTTCTTCCATTTGAGGGGGAGCCAGTTCTTCCCTGTCCAAATCTTCCCAGTCTCCAGGCACCATTTGGCTTCTTTTGAAACCCAGCAGTATTAAAACCTCCCTCTTTCCCCACAAAGGATGAGAGATGCCCCTCCTTTCCCTTCGCTCTGCCTCACAGTTATGATTAAACACTTATGATTTTGTTACAATTAAATAAGCATTTTTATATTTATGTATATATTAAAAATTAATTTTAATATTAAATTTATATCTAATATAAAAATACTTTTATATGAAATTTATTATCTTTTTTTAAAATCATATTAGTGGTCCTCAGGATTTTAAAGTATGAGTTTGGTGGTCCCTGAAGTCCAAAAGGTTGGCGCCCCCTGCTCTAGATAGCTCAGGCATAGGCATAAAGTCCATTCTGCTGATGACTTGGAAAGGGATTAAGCCTGTGCTACTGATGACTGCGTTGTGTAGGCTACTTCCACGAAAGGTATCAGGTCAGCCCAATTTTCTTGCTCGTAATGTACATAGCATCTCAGGTACTGTTCCACCATGGTGTTCATCCATTCTGCAGCCCCGTTCATGCTCAGATGAAAAGCAGAACTCAGCCCGAGGACTCAACAGACCATAGGAACTCCCTCCAGAGCTGGACACCCTGATCAGAAATAATCCACTGCGGCACTCCATGCAGCCTAAAATCTGTTTGATGAATATTTTTGCTAATGTCTTAGCTGATGGTACCAAGAGCAAACAGTGAAATGTGCTTTCTTAGAAAACAAATCAATCACTGTCCAAATGACTCTATGGGAGTTTGACTATAAAGTCCATGGCTATTTCATCCCATGGAGGCTGGGATCAGCTACTGGCTGGAGCAGACCAGGCGGCTTCCCCAGTCGTGTTTTCATGGCAGCGCATGTGGAAAAGTTTTTTACATAGTCCTCCGCATCTGCGTTCATCTTCGGCCACCAAAACTGCCTCCTCACTAAACGGAGGATCTTTAGGAATCCAAAGTGACCAGCCAACCGGGAATCATGACTATGTTGAAGTACTTTCAGCCTCAGACTGGCAGGAATGTACAACTTAGATCCCTTCCGAGCTAACCATCTCGTAGTGTTAGGATGTTAAGGTTATCTTTTAGCCATTGGTCAGCATGGAGCGCAGTCTTCATCTCTGCAGTGATCAGGTCTGCCATGAGGTCATCCTGACTCCTGACTAGGAATCAGGGTGGTGACTTGAGCAGCTGGCTGAGATTGGGGTACGACTACATGTACTACTTCCTCCTATTAGCTGTTAAACTGAGATTTCCTTGACAGAGAATCAGCCAACTTATTCTTCTCACCTGGGAGATGCTTCAGTTCAAAGTTGAAGTGTTTAAATTATTGTGCTCAGTGGACTTGCTTAGTTTTCTCAGAGTCTTCAGTGCCTCTAAGTATTTGTGATCAGACAAGACTTCAAAAGGCACTTTGCTGCCCTCCAAGAAATGCTCCAAAAGAGGACAGCCCACCTGACCGTGAAGGCCTCTTTCTCCAAGATAGCCCATTTTCTCTCGGTGTTGGTAAGCTTTTTGGACACATAAGTGCAGAGTTGCAGCTGGCGAAGGGAGTTTTCCTGCAGAAGCACTGAGGCAGTGACATCGCTGGCATCTGCTTGCACTACAGACAGCCAATCAGGGTCAGGGTATAGCAGGATTGGCTCTTTAGAGAACAGTCCCTTCGACTTCTCAAAAGCTTGTTGACATTCAAGTGTCCAGTTCGGTGGTTGGTTGTGTTTGGGCTTAGGGTTGGTCCCCCTGGTTTTTAACAGGTCAGTAAGTAAAAAGGCTATCTCAGCGAATACAGGAATGAACTGCCAGTAGAAGTTTGCAAAACCCAGGAAACTTTGAAGTTGTTTCCGGGTGCGATAAGGCTGCCAGTCCAGCACAGCTCTAACCCATTTCAATTCCCTCATTTGACACTTGGTAGCCCAGGAAAGTCTTATGGAACTTGACAGCTTGGCATAAAGCTTAGCACAAGGATTTTTTAACACTTATCATTGTACAAATAAATGAAGACTCCTTGTGTAGGTGCTCATGTAAGGGGCTCCTTGTAGCCCAAAAGGCATGACTTTAAACTGGAAACTGCCTAGCAAGCAATTGAATGCAGTCTTCCATTTGTCTCCCTCTTTTATCTGCACATGGTAATAGACTTCTCGTAGGTTTAGATTGGTAAACACCTTACCCTTCACCAGATGGTTGAGCATGTCTTTCACGAGGAGGATTGGGTAGGTATTTTGTACACAAACAGCGTTTTTCCCGTAAAAATCAATGCAGAGTTCACCTGCCATCTTTCTTCTCTTTAAACAATATGGAGCAGAGAGCTGCAATTTTGCTGGCTGGATGAATCCTCTTGCTAAGTTGGCATCAATGTACTTCTTCAATTCATCCATTTCTTTAGGGGTCATCGTGTACATTTTTGGCTTTCGTAGTTTTGCCCCTGGGATGAATTCTATTGTGCAGTAAGGGGGGTCAGGGGTGGCAGTACATTGCACTCATCTTCGCTAAATACCTCTGCTAAGTCCTGGTATTCTTTGGGTATCTGCGGGCAACTGGGCAGTCCCTCCATTGTGGAGGCCACTCCCTCCTTCTGACTACAATCCCTGGGTCCCAAAGGTGGCTGGCTCTCATATTGTATATGGGGAGGCAAGGGGCCTATGCCTATCCTTAACTTATGGTCGTCATCTTCCCAGGTAATGGTGGGGGCCTATTTGTCTAGCCAAGCCAAGCCACGCCGAGAATGAGGGCTTCAGTCGTTTTTGGGGTGTCAACAAATTGTATCAGTTCCAGTGCCACACCATCTCCAGCTTTATGAGTTCTGTGACTAAAGTCGCTGGCTCTCCCCCAATAAATGAATTATCTACTTGTTCAAAGCGGATTGAGTGTTTCAGAATTATTGTTTTTATCTCTACATTTTGCATGGTCTGGGAGCTGTTTAAGCACCAGGTGCAACCAGTGTCTATCATGATCTCCAGCTCTCCATGGGCTCCAGTTTGGGGCACCCCTATACAAGATTTTATGTCAAAGGGGCAGATGGCTCCACTTACCATTGGGTCCTCATTGCCAGTCCCACTGGAGTCAATAACTTCTGGGGCCAGAATTTCTGGGGCCGAACCTCCACAGCTTGCGAACCTCCCCTTGTCAGATAATTTTCGGGGACTTCTCTTCAACTTGGCTGCAGTTGGCATCATCTAAAGAGCAGGAACTGGCACAAGGCATTCCAAAGCTTGGTGACTTTGCTGGCCACATCTGAAATACTTGATTCTGAGGCTTGCCATGGGTTTCACCTCTACTAGCACCTTTCTGGCTGGTCTACAGCTCAAGAGCCACTTAGAGGTTTTCTCTTGAGTCAAACTCCAGTGGGAGTGAATTTCCAAGTCCACAGTCACCCCCATCCAACACCAATCTTGGATCCGGTCAGGAGCCCCCCTGTAGGCGCAAACTTGCCTAAGGTCCTGATCCAGGGCTTCCTTAAAACAATGGACAAAGAATCACTTAGGCCAAAGTCATAATTTTCCAGCCACTCTTCTAAGCCACACACACTTCTTGGGGGGGGGGGTGTCGACCGCACTGCTTCAGCCACGATCTCTGCTTCAGGTTCCTCTCGGTTAGTCATGTCCTTGAATCGGGCCCTAAGAGATTGCACAAAATTGTATGCATCTTCCAACTCAGGGTCTCCATCATGGAGTTGAGCAATCCACTTGGCTGCTTCCCCTTCTCTCATATTATCTGCAATAACTGAGAACTTATGCTGGTCTGACTGGTACTGTGCCCCATATCAATCAATGTGAGCCCAGATTCAGTTTAGGAAATAGACCAGTTTTCCAGGGGTGCCGTCAAAGGTGGCCAAGAACTGTGGTGGGGTAGCTGCTGAGGGGGCAGCTGCGGTCGGTGGGATCAATGACGGGACGGGAACCGGCATCCACTGGTACTGGATCCAATCTTGGCCTGGGTAAAAGGCCCACCCAGATGGAACCTGGTCGGTGGGCGGCAGTCTGGCAGGCACTGTTGGGGGTTGATGGGCAGACCTTGGCAAACCTTCCATTCAGCCCCTGGTCCCTGGGTTTGAGTGGCCTAAGGGTCTGGGATGTCATCCTGCCACGGTGGCTGGCTGGGCTAGAGCTCTGATGGAGGGGTCTGAAGTGGGAGGCTGTGCCTTGGCCCTGCCAGTGCTGAGTGAAATGAAGCAGACACTCCACTCTGGACTGCTGTGCTTCCTGACCCTGGAAAGTTGTTTGTAGGCTGGGTTAGAATCCAACTGGGCTGGATCGAGTGTGGAGATGTCTGGACCATGGGTCCCACACTCAATAGATTAAACTTCTCAGATAGCCCGGCAAGTGACTGGCTACAGAATGACAGTAGGAGCCTCCATTTCCTTAATTTGCCAGTCTCCAGGGGTCTCAATGGTCTCTATTTAAAGGCTGCCACTTGTTCAAGTTGTCCTAATGTCCCTGGAGGCCCGGAGACCATCACCACCATCTCTAACTCCAACTATGCAGTTGGTCCGGCTGGTGGGGGTCTGCCATGGGGTCGGTTCCTTGGGTCTGGCATGCCTTCGGAGTTCAGCCTCCATGGCCTCGACTTCGGCCACTGTTGCAGCTGATGGGTAGCACATAGTTCTACAACCATCCTTTGGAGTGGATCCGGTAGCTCCTTTAGGGGTCTCTGTTACCTGTTCTGTCTTCCCTGATTTTTACGCCCTGTTATATCAAGGTGCGTCTTGGGGCTTAGGACCCTGGACAGCAGCACCGCTTTGCGAGAAACCACTGGGATTTTCTTTAGAATGAAATTTGGGTTAATGTCCATGCGATTCTCCATGCGAACTCCAAGAAAAAGTCCATCCCCTGCAAAATCCATCAAGATGGATCTGAGGCTGACACTGACTTCCTCATTGACTTTGATTGTCAGAGAGTCATAAAAGGAGATCACATGACCTTGGGACGCAACAATGGTCATAAACATGAACCGGTTGACAAGCACCTGAATTTTGATCGCATAAACATGGGGATACTACAAAGATCATATGAAAAATGGACGTGCCCAAGTTTCCCAAGTTTCATAAACTGAATAAAACATATATTTTCTTTTTTCCAGGTTATTTGTATTGTTATGAATCAAAAATATTTCATATAAGACATTTCTGAAGACTTTGCAAGATTTTCTTTTGGATACAGATTTGTTTACATTTGGAGAAAAAAATATTCAGATCTACAAAAAGCCGAATATCCCCCTCTACAATATCAAGAATTGAAAAAAAACTTTTGTCAAGCTTTGTTTTGCCATTTCAGCAGAAATAAATAAAATGCTGTTTACCCAAATTTTAAATGTTGTTGTTTTCATTGAATTAATTTGATAACGCCAACACTATATGATAGTCACCTGTGATGTTGGTAATTTGTGACAAATAGGGCAGTGATGGTTAATCTTTTCCACACTGCATGCCAAAAGTGCACGTGTATGCTTGCATTGATCGGATGCAAGACTCCCCCCACCCCGTGTACATGACCCCTTGCACGCACACCATGCACCTCTGCACATGTGCGCACAAACCCCTGCATTGCATGTCTCTGTGCATGTGCACGCAACCCGCTCTGCATGCTGCATGCCTCTGCGCATGTGCACATTTCTCCCACACACATCTTCCCCTGCGCACACACAGCAGATTCCCAACAATCAGCTGGCTGGCGGGGGCGCACACGCATGTGCAGTGGGGTTCTTCCGGGCAACCTCTCACGAGCCAGAAGTGGCTCTGCGTGCCACTTTTGGCACGCATGCCATAGGTTCGCCATAACGACAACAGGGGATTAGTTGTTTGTTATGAATGAGGCTTCCTTTTATTTTGTTGTCTTTCCGACAGATAGATCATGAAACCATTAAAAAAAAAATCTATCAACGAAATTAGCTACTTACCAAAATAGTGTCTAGGTAAATATCGCTCAGTTGGGGTAATAAGGTTATCTGTAATACTCTACTCTTCTCCAAAAAATAATTATTTTCATCCATGAGTTTCATTAAGACATTAGAACATCAAAAAGTTAGAGCTTGCCTAGCAATAAGCTTCAGCAGTGATGTGTTAATTTTATTAATATACCATTTTCTCTATTTTCATAACAGTTAATTAGAAATTAATCTTAAAACTTTTTAAAATTAAAATAAATAAAATTTAAAAAATAAAAATAAAAAAATAAAAATTAAGAAAACTCTTCACTTAGCTTCTTAAAGGAAACCTTGACAAATTATTAAATAATTGATAATTATAACATACTTCCAAAAATTGTGTATATTAAATTTCAGCTTACCAGCCATTTTTATTGATGTATGTTGCTAGGTAACCATGATTTTCCCAGTTATGAATAGTCTCTGTCATTCCCTCCTTTTGGAAGATGGATCGTATGCCTTTAAAAATGGCATTACAATCAGCTAGACAAAGAAAAATACCAATGGGTTAATAAATACAAAGAATGATATTTAGTGCATTTTGTCATGATATTCTTATCAAATTTATGAGCATAAAATGATGATTGTTCAATTTCTATACCATTTATCAAGTATTGGAAAAATTTTCAGATTCCTTATGCTATCCTCTTTTAATAAATCTTGATAAAGAAATTTTGTTTTCAGTGGAGGTTGCATACCTAACAAGTTAACAGCATTTTTTGTAAAGATTTGTTTCCCAATTGTTTTAAAAACAGAACAGCATAGAATTCTTTATTGGCCAAATGCGATTGGACACACAAGGAATTTGTCTCTGGTGCACAAGCTCTCAATGTATACACAAGCAACAAGCGGTAAATCATGATCACAAAATACAATCATCATAAATCATAAGATACAACCCTTAGTGATAGTCACAGGATACAAAATAAAAGCAATCAACATAAATAATAGGATACGACACAGAAGCAATAAACATCAACCATGACATACAAACAACAAAGTTAAAGTTATGTTGGGTTAGCCAGCAGCAGGTGCAGACAGCTGAGAAGAGCGAGGATTCAGATGAGGGGCCAGAACCATTAGGAAGGACTGCTGCCTTCAGAGATTGTGGGGGCTGGCAGCAGTGATGAGGAGGTTCCCAAGGAACCTGTGCACATGTACCCAGGACTGCTCGTAGGAAAGAGCAGCTACAACAACACAGGAGACTCAGGAGTAAGGCTCCAAGGTAATGCCCCTCCCTTCAAGAAGATAAAAGCCAGCTGTGAAACGAATATATTTTGCAGAAAGCAAAGATGTTTTGAAACTCCAGCCTTGTGGACATTCCAGTATCCTGAGTTTGTATTTGAAGGTTCTTGTATTGCAAATTATTTCTTGTCTGTTATCTTTTGGCAAGTCTCCCAGTTTGGCAAGGCTTGTGTTTATCACAGCTAATTATTTCGCAGAAGCATTACAAGGTTTCTGTTCCATTTGGATTTTGTTTGTTTTGTTGGAAAAGGGCGTGGGTCAGAACAAGTCATAAGAAGATAAAGCCCATGTCACATAGCACCAACGGATGGAAAGAGGATGTAAAGCGGAGGAAAAACTTGCCATCCGTTGGTTAACGCGATGCATCTGTTCTGTACTCACTGCGTCCGTTTTTCATACTCTCTATCCGTCCAGCATCCCTCTACTGACATTTCATCCGCTCAAAAAGTTTTGAGCTGCACAAAACTTTTTGAGCGGATAAAGTATCCAACGCGTCCATTATACATCCGCTACACATACGGGTAACATCCGTTATACGTCCGTAGTCATCCGTTACGCGTCTGCTATATCCGCTAGGCATCCGCTGCGCATCCGCGCAACTCGCATCCGCTCCAGAGGAAAACGGACACAGGGAGGAAGCGAAACGGACACGGAATGGACACGCAGTGTTAGTAGCACGGACGTAGAAAGGATGAAAGCGGATGCAGCTCGCATACAAAGCATTAAAACGGAAAAAACGTTCGCATAGGGGACGTATCTCAGATATTTAGGATGTCTGCAGAATGTCTAGAGGATGCAAAAGGACACCGAGCGGAAAACCTATATTTCCTATAAAAAGGGGGAGAAATCACCTGGATCTCACTTTCAGTCCAGCAGCCCTGCGGTACAGACCTCTTCAGCCTTCATCTTGCACTTGCTCTTCCACAGCATCCAGTCATCTCCACCATGGATCATCACACACTCCTTTTGGTAGTCGCCATCATTCTACAACAGTGTGAAGCCCTCTACAGGCTATTTCACCTGTTCCATGTGAAGAAAGGGAGGTGTCCAAGAAGTGTCTGAGTCTGAAGATGGATTGTGAGAACAGCCGAGTACGGCCTGTATAACAAGCTGATGGTGGAGCTGAGGAACGAAGACTCTCATGTATTTCAGAACTTCATGAGGATGCCGCCAGCCATGTTTGACGAAGTTGTGGAGCGGCTGAGACCCAGGTTGACCAAGGCAAACACCAACTCCTGGCCCAGCCTGGACCCTGGGCTGAAGGTGGCACTGACTCTGCGCCACCTGGCCTCAGGGACCACCTACAGGAGCATGCAGTACGCCTGGAGGGTGCCACACAACACCATCAGCATTGTGGTCAGAGTAGTGGTGCAGGCCATCATCGAAGAATACCTGGAAGAGCTCCTCCAGTGCCCCTCCACTGAAGAAGTCTGGAAGAAAGTTGCAGAGCAGTGGTATCAGAAGTGGAACTTCCCCCACACCGTTGGAGCCATAGATGGGAAGCACGTGGCCTGCAAAGCTCCAGCCAACTCAGGGTCCACTTATCACAACTACAAGGGCTTCTTCAGCATCATCCTCTTCGCCATGGTCAATGCTGACTACAAGTTCATGTACATCGATGCTTCAGGAAACAGGTCAGCTTCAGATGCCCAGGTATACAACGCCAGTCACCTCAAGAAGGGACTGGAACGCAAATTCATCATGGGCTTCCCAGATCCAGACCCACTGCCCAACGACACACAAGATGTGCCCTACTTCATCATGGGGGACGACGCCTTCTCCCTCAGAACCTACCTCATGAAGCCCTACACTTCCAGATGCCTCACCTGTGAAGAGAGGATCTTCAACTACAGGCTGTCCAGGGCAAGGCGGGTAGTGGAGAAAGCCTTTGGCATCCTGGCCAACAGGTTCCAGGTACTTCTCACCACCATGCATCACCCAGAGACCGTGAGGAACATCGTGGAAGCTTGCTGCATCCTGCACAATCTCATGCGCACCCGCTACCCAGTGTTGCAGAACAGGCTCGTGGACCACCAACAAGGCAATGGGGACATGGAGCCTGGTGAATGGAGGCAAAGGCAAAACCTGATAGATACTGTGGATGTGCAAGGCCCCAACAGAGCTTCACGTGAAGGGAAGAAGCAGTGCAACCTCCTGAAACACTGGTGCAACTCCCCAGCTGGAGCGGTGGAGTGGCAAGACAGGATGGTAGATGCTTAATGGATGCTTCCTTCAACCTGTCTCATCACACTGATGAGATTGTGCCATGTATGTTGGGTGGCCTTACAATGAACAGGGCATTTAATAAAGAGTTGTGTTTATGTTGAAATGTGTTGATGAATGATTAAATTGTTATTGATAATAAAGGGCCATAGGTGTGGCACCTGGGAGGGTGGACCATGCAGTCCCACTATGCTTGCACTGGAGGTTTATCTATCCCACTGCTATCCTAACCCATCCCACAGCTATTACCCATCCCACAGGTATCCTAACCCATCCCACAACTATTATCCATCCCACAGGTATCCCTGCCCATACCACTGCTATCCTTATCCATCCCACAAGCATGCAAAGGCTTAAACCATTTCTAAAAGTTTCCACCAAGACTTTATTGACTGAAAGAACTGAAGCAAGTGTGTGAAGCAAAGATAAACTTTATTAATAACAAACTGTAAAAGCAAAATGACCCAAGTAAACTGTCCCAAGCAAAGATAAAGTCAACAGGTAGCAACCCAGTCTCTGGCACTCTTCTCAGTCACTCTGAGGCATGCCCATAGTCTCAGGGGTGAAGGGTCCAGGTGCTGTGGAGGTGGCTGCTGCTGGAGTGCTGGTCTGAGGCACTATTGGGGTGCCTGGCCCCGAGAGGACAACAGGGGATGGTGTGTGGAGGAAGCTCTCAGAGAACTGGCTCAGTCCCGTGATGTTGAGAGCCCCTTCCTCCATGACATGGGGTGTCAGTCCCAAGACCGATGACAGAAGTTCTGAGGCTGGGCTTGGCTGTGGGGTGGAGGAAGGAGGAGTGTAGTGGGGCTGTCTGGTCTGCAGCTGAGCGAGGTGAGGCATGGGTGGCATCTGTGGCGTGGGTGGCATCTGTGGCATGGGTGGCATCGATGGCATCCGATGAACCTGTGCCTGGACTGGGAAGGGCTGCCTGTGCTGTTGGAACTCCTGGTAGCCATAGCCTTGATAGGTGAGGGCCTGTGGAAAGCCTTGGAAGGGCTGTGACATCACCTGAGGTGGAGAAGCAGACCTGGACTGGGTGGGAGCAGGTTCAGCTGGGCCTGGAGGGTTGTGCAGAAGACCTGTGATCCTCTCCTTTATCACCTGGTACTGGGATTCGGACATGTCCATGAGGGTCTGGTTGACGTAGGTGAGGAAGGGCTTTCGGTTTGAGGATGGTATGTCGGTGTGTACCAGCTGAGAGAGGAGATCTACACTGCTTTTGATGGTGTCCCTGATCTCCAACAGGACAGTGTGGCTCTGGCCCTCCAGTCTGCCTCTCTGCCTGCTTTCTGTGGAAGTGGAGCTGGGGGTGGGGGTGGGTTGGTCTCTGGTGGAAGTGCCCTATCCTTGCTCCCACTGCGTCAGGGGGTCCTCCACGCGCTCCGCCACGGGGAGTGCAGCTGTCAGGGGGGTCTCCGTCGTGGCATCCTCCACAGATACCTGCCTGGACACAGGAGCTAACTCTTGGCCAGAAGAGGACTGGCTTTCTGTGGGCTGCCTGAGAGAGAGGGTAGACAGAGGGGCTGCTCCTCGGTGGTGGATCTCACCCTCCAAGAAGCTGCACTTGGCCATCACGTAGGTCTCCCGGTCGGTGAGCTTGACCGCGGCCTGGCCAGACTTCATGAGGTGCAGCTTCCTGTACCAGGTGTGCATGTGCTTCCACCAGCCGAGGAGGACCTCCGAAGTGTAGCCCAGCCTCTCTGCCTTCTCTCTCCAAGCCGCCTGCTTCCTCTTGGTGTCTCGATAGAGCCTGTGTCCCTTCCGCCATAGGTACTCGTTCTCCCTCAGCCATTCGAGCACCTCATCCTCATGTTCCTCTTCGATGGAGTATTGCCTCCTCTCCCTATCTCGCGTATGCCTCTTCCTCTCTCTGGCAGGGCCTTCTGGGCCCTCATCAGAGGGGTTTTGAGGTTCTAGGGGCTGATCCACCACAACACCACCACCAGCAGCAGCAACAACAGCAGCAGCAGCAAAAGCAGGACCAGCAGCACCAGGATCAGGATCAGCAGCAGCAGAGTAAGCACCAGCAGCACCAGCAGGATCAGGAGCACCAGCAGGAACAGGAGCAGCACCAGCAGAGTATGCACCAGCAGAAGAACCAGCACCAGGAACAGCGCCAGCAGAGTAAGCACCAGCAGAAGCACCAGCACCAGAAGCAGCACCAGCAGAAGCCCCAGCAGAGTCAGCCCGAGCAGCAGAAGCCCCAGCAGAAGCAGTCAGGGCCAGGGGTGGCCCTGTCCTTCTTGCCAGGGCTGGCAGAAGATGGCATAGGCTTCCTCTTCTTCCCCATGGTTGTTGGCTGGAGATGTGTCTGGCAGCAGGTCTTTCCTCTGAATGGTGACCTGCTTGCGAGCTGCATCCTTTTATATCCACGGGGCTGACGCAATGCATCCCCCCCACATGCGCAGTGAATGCTTTGCATCCGCTAGGCATCCCCTAGGCATCCGCTAGGTTTCCATGATGCATCCGCTTCATCCGCTCGGCATCCGCTCTGCATCCATTCCTTCCGCTGCGCGTCCGCTTGGCTGTGCTCCCCTGGAAGCCCTGCGGATGTGCCATTTGCTTCCATCCGCTAGGCTTCTGTGGAGCATCCGCTTTCCATCCTCGCTACGTCCTCCCCTCATCCGTTCCTTTCCGTTGTTGTCTGCTTTGTTTATGCAAATTTGGGGCACTTTTGAGAGTGGATAACAATGGATGAAAATTTTCTCGTCCGCTGTGTCCTTTTTACATACTTTTTGCATCCGTCGTCCTATGTGACAGGCCCTTAAGGAAATAAGTAATAGGAAATATGAAAAGGATAATAGTTATACAGCCCTTCTAGATGGTTTGACATCCCAGGGCATAAAACAATGTTGTGGGAATTAGTTGTTTAGTAGAGTGCAATGCCTTGTAGTATCATCTTGAGGGAAGAAGTTGAAACAGTTTATGTCCAGGATGTAAGAAAGTATCTGTAGATATTTTCACAGCCCTCTTTTTGGCTTGTGCAGTATAAGGCCCTCAATGAAAGGCAAGCTGGTTGCAATTATTTTTTCTGCAGTCCTAACATTGAAGTCTATCTTGTTTGCGATGTCAAACCAGTTATAAAGGTGCAAATGACAGTCTCAATAATTCCTTTGTAGAACTGTATCAGTAGCTCCTTGGACAGTCTGAGCTTTCTGAGTGGTGCTATAGGAAGAACAGTTTTGTTGTGCTTTTTTAATAATGTTTTTGATGTTAAGGTGTCCTATTATAGAACCTAGAAACATGGTTACTATTGTTGGTATTGTGTTGTTTAGTATTGTGAGAGATGGAAGATAAGGAGGCTTCTCCTAAAATCTACTATCACCTCTATAGTTGTGAGTGTATTCAATTCAAGATTGTTTTGGCTGCACCACAGGGCCAGTTGTTTCAATTTCCCACCTGTACGCAGATTCACCATCTTGAATGAAACCAATCACTGCTGTATCATCTGCAAACTTTAGTACTTTAACAGAGGAATCTTTTGGGATGCAGTTGTTAGTATAGACAGAAAAGAGTAATGGCAGAGCATACAGCCCTGAAGGGTACCTGTGTTAATTGTACATGTATTTGATGTGATTTTGCCTAGCTTTACCTGCTGCTTTCCATCTGTTAGAAAGCTTATGATCCACATACAAGTGTGGTCAAACACAATTGACTGAGTCAGTTTAGTGAGAAAAATATCTGTAAGGATGTTGTCTACAAAAAAGTCCCTTGCATAGGTCCTTGGAGATTCAATATGTTGTAAGATGTTGTGCAGTGCTATATCAATAGCATCATCTGCCAATCTATTTACTCAGTTGGCAAATTGCAAGGGGTCTAACAGCAGGTCTGTGATGGTTTTCAGGTGGACCAGCATTAACCTTTCAAAGGTTTTCACAACTACAGATGTCAGAGTAACTGGTCTGTAGTTGTTCAGCTACATGGAATGATAGTAAAGTGTTTGAAGCACCAAGGAAATCTCTAGTGATTTATTAACAGTGTAGATGGGGGCACAAACTTTCAAGCAAGAGGAGTTACCTTGTAGAGGCCTGGTGCTTTTCCATGCTTTTGTCTGTAAAATAGACCTCACACATCTTTTTCTGTGATCACCAGAGGTGGTGGGCCCAGAGGGATGGAGTAAGTTCAGTCCATATTGTGATTTTTATTATTGTGATTTCTTACAACTTTTGCTTATACTGTTTCCTATCAGATACTGTGCCTTATACTGCTTCCTATCAGGTACTTAGGAACTCAACAGCACAAGGAAACAACAATCAATTATTTAATATCCAGCTATCAACTCCCTAATTAACAATTAAAAGCTACACACAATCAGGGACCATATAAATACAAGAGTACAGTGCACATATTAGAGAGAGAAGAGAGAGAAGGGGAGGGAGGAAGGGAGAGAGGGGGGGGGAAAGGGAGAGGGAGGGAGAGGGAGAGAGGGAGAGAGGGAGAGAGGGAGAGAGGGAGAGAGGGAGAGAGGGAGAGAGAGAGAGAGAGAGAGAGAGAGAGAGAGAGAGAG
>BLBF01000017.1:48070047-48129833 GCA_015471245.1 Laticauda colubrina | reverse complement strand
AAATTATAGAATAAACTGTTTGAAGTATTGTTATCTCGCAAAGCATGAATGATTAAAAGTATAGTCAGAAAAAGATTTTTTTATTTTTATTTTTTTTTAGTAATATTAGAATATGGATTGACAATATGAGTGGTTATGCAATATAATTGTAATTGACACTATAAAATGAATGCACAAAACTGATGAACCAACCGATACACCGGAAGTATATATGAGAGTAGATGTTTTTAATGTTTTGTATGTTTGTTTGTTTGTAGAAAATTAATAAAAACTTTAAAAAAAAAAAAAAAAGAAAGCTAGGGAGTTCCAGAAAAGGGGTGTTGGTCCTACCTGAACGCTTCTTCTTGGGGAGCCAAAGGGAGAATCCAGGATGGGGTAGTCTCTAGTCTCATAGCTCTGCAGACCGAGTTGAAATACTGAGGACACACCTACTGGTAATGGTCCCCAGTTCTGAACAATGTCAAAGTGAATCCAGCTGCTTGTCCTCTAACAGATAGCCTAGTTGATACTGAGAGAAAAAAACATTTCCTCCCTTCTCCGACCAGACAGAATACAGGATAGGATTGGGTTCTCCCTTCAGCTCCCCGAGAAGAAGCGTTCAGATCGGACCAACGCCCCTTCTCCACTGAGCCGAAGGGAGAATCCAGAATGGGACATACCAAAACTGACTGATGGCTGTCCTATGAGAGGGAACTGGATTGGTCAGAGGTCCCCACTTCTACATGAACACCCTGCAGGACTCGTCTTCCAAAAGACACCTCTGCTGAGGCAAAGGAGTCAATTTTATAATGCCTTATGAATGGGGTCACAGATGACCAAGTAACAGCCCTAAAAAAGTCCAGAACCGAAGCCTGCGCTGCCCAGGCTGCAGTAGTCGCCGCACTCTTGGTTGAGTACGCAATGATTCTCTGGGGCACAGGAAGAGCCAGTAACTCATAGGCCTTCACAATACAGGCTCTAAGCCAGTGACCCACGGTAGATGGTGTCATCCCATGACCCAAAATTGACAGCTGAAAGGAAACGAACAGGGCTTCAGTCCTCCCAAAAGAGGTAGTCCTTTTGATGTATATACGGAGGGCCCTCCTAACATCCAAGGTGTGCCATTTTCTCTCCAGTGCATGGGTAGGCCCTGGACAGAAGTCAGGCAAAATCAACTCCTGTGAGCGATGGAATAAGGAGTTCACCCTGGGCAGAAAGGTAGGGCCCAACTGCAGAACCACCCTGTCTGAATGGAAAACGCACAGGTTCTTTCTGATGGATAAGGCTGTCAACTCCAAGATAACGCCTGGCTGAAATAATGGCCACTAAGAATGACACTTTGCATGTGAGTAGGCGAAGACTGACTTCATACAAGGGTTCAAATGGGGGAGAAGTCAGTGCCTGCAGGACCCTAGGCAAATCCCATATGGGGTAACGGTGAACCACCGGTGGCTTCAAATTAGTGGCTCCCCTAAGGAAGGCTTTCACTCTGGGAAGTTGGGCCTTCCCAAAAAGCCTCTCTCCCTTGAAGAGAGCAAACGCAGCTTCCATTTGTTTCTAGTGTCCATCTGCCAATTTTTTAGCCAGATGAGTCTACATGCTGTTACAAATGAGGCCATGGCTCTGGAATAAATTTTGGCTGACTTGAGGCTGTCGACTGAGCTGTGGCCATTATCTAAGTCCTGATGCACCCTGAGGTCCTCAGGTGGGATTCTACTCTGCAGCTGCCGCAACCACCCATTAAATAAGGTAAACTCAGACCCACTGGGGCCAGTGTACCCCCCCCCAAGGGACTCCCACTGCTTTTTAATCACATTCATAAACGTCTGGGGCACAGGTACAGCATCTACACCACAGATGCTTTCTCAGTGAATCTTCCTGATCCTCCCCCTCTGAGGGAAGATCCTGGGGTGACCTTGTTCCTTTTTTAAGATGAGCCCTGCTCTTAGCCTTAACCAGCAGTCTTGAAGAAAACCAGCTGGAAAAGGTCCTTAAAGGAGGGGAGACCTGCTACCTCTGACTCCCTGTCCAAAAAGCCCTCTCTGGAGGGAGGTCCTTCTTGGAAACATAAGACTGGCTTCTTTCCAAAGGGGATGCAGAACGATTTCTGAAGTAGATCAGCTGTTCTGCAGAAGCCTGCCCCTGCCCCTAAGGAACGCCAATGTTGGTATCCAAACCAGGCAGCTGCTGCAGCTGGTTGACTTAAGCCTGAAATTATTGTCTAATTGTTTGGGAGATCCAGGCTCTCATGAAGGATGGCATCTCTTGCCTATGGGTCTCCCTCTGGCCACAACCCAGCCACTGTAAGAGTAAAGGTGGCTTTTTTATTTTCAGGCGCAGGTCTGGTTCTGCTGGAGGCTTGGCTTCCAGGTGCAGCAATCAAAAATCCTTGTGGTGGTTCAGAATTATTATGAGTGGCTTTTGCCTTGATTTGGAGTTTTCCCTGCAAATCCTGAATACTTGAGCCACCAGGAGATCAGGCAGACAAATATTGTCTATCCGCCAACTGGTCTTGCTGCTTGCCAACATGGAGTCTTCTCACCATCTTATCAAACTCCTTATGTAGGGCTTTTTGTCTATGCCTGGCCTGCCTATTCTCTGCCCTAGAGGGTCTTTTAGGGGCTAGGGTCCTAGCTCTGATCCTAGCTGCTACCTCCAGCCCAGCAGGCCTGGACTTAGTTGATCCCCTTGCAGCTCTCTCCTACTCTGCTGAGGAGCTGATAATTCTTGGCCAGCTTCCTTGGTGGCCATTTTGAGCCCACCAAAAATAATTGTCAGTGACAGAGAGAAAAAAAAGGAAAAAAGGGGCAAAAGAAAAACAAAATTTATTTATCTAAAGCTGTCTGCTTTGGTCACAGCAGCTGTCTATCACTTCAGAAGGCTAGTGCAACCCAGAAATGGTGAGCTCAGCACAGCTCTGCAATTTAAGGCAAGAGTCAAAGCAAAAAGGAAAAAAAAATAGCTGACTCTTTAAAATTGCTACAAGCCCTGACAGATCAGAGGCTTGCAAGCCAGTGCTGGCTGCACTGCAATCAATTTGGCAGTCTCAAGCTTCTCACAGCTGCCACGGTGTTCTGGTGACTGGACAGGGATTCAATCCAGATGGCCAGTACCCCCCCCCCCGGGGACAATCCTGGAGATGAGCTGCAGAATTGTCCCGAAACGTCTGAAATGGTCACCGATGCCGAAAAGGGGCAGAAGTGCCTCATGGTTTTTCACGGCTAGCAAAGATCAAAAAGAACGGACCAGGAGAAAGTGAGTTGAATAAGACAATGACTCCTGCCCCCCCAGCCCGGGCCACACGGGCTCTCGGGGGCACCTCCAACCAAATGTGCAATCATAAATCCAAAAACCAGTCCACCAGCAAAAAATTTTTTTAAAAAAAAGCAGCCAAAAAAAAAAAAATGCTAACCTGCAAGCTGGCTAGCTGTCAAACCTGCTCTAAGCCTCTTGAAGAGAAAAAACATCAAACCAGGGGGTGATTCTTCTACAATCTTAACTATTCAGAGCCCTTAAAGGGTGGTCTGAACACATTGAGACTGAGTGAAGAACTGGGGACCGTTACCAGGAGTGTGTCCTCAGTTTTTCAACTCAGTCTCTAGAGCTATAAGACTAGAGACTACCCCATCCTGGATTCTCCCTTCAGCTCAGTGGAGAAACATCTAATTCTGCTTCATTGACTGTGTGAAAGCCTTTAATTGTGTGGATCATAACAAATTGTGGCAAGTTCTTAAAGAGATGGGAGTACCAGACCATCTTATTTGTCTCTTGAGAAACCTGTACGGAGGTCAAGAAACAACAGTGAGAACTGAATACAGAACCACTGATTGGTTCAAAATTGAGAAAGGAGTTCAGCAAGGCTGTTGCCCTGTCTATTTAACTTATATGCAGAGCACATCATGAGAAAGGCAGGCTAGATAAATCACAAGTTGGGCTCCAAGATCACCGCAGATGGGGACTACAGTCAATAAATTAAAAGACACTTGCTCCTGGGGAGGAAAGCTAAAAGCAGAGGCATAACCCTGCCAACAAAAGTACATATGGTCACAACTATGGTTTTCCCAGTTTCAATGTATTGTTTGTGGAATGTGGGACTTTAAGGAAGGCTGAGCCCCAAAGAATTAAGGCCTTTGAATTATGGTGCTGGAGAAGACTCCTGGCAAGGCCCTTGGACTACAAGGTGATCAAACCGGTCAGTCGTAGAGGAGATTAATTTTGACTGCTCTTTAAAAGGCCAGATCCTGAATTTAAAATTCTTTGGCCACCAAATAAGAAGGAAGGATGCACTAGAGAAGAGCCTAATGCTGGGAACAACTGAAGAAAGGGACGGCCGAGAATTAGGTGGCTGGATGGTGTCACTGAAACAGTCAGTGTGGGCTTAAATGGACTCCAGAGTAGAGGACAGGAAGGCCTGGAAGAACATTGTCCATGGGGTCATAATGGGTCGGACATGACTTTGTGACTAACAACAATCTCAATTGTTAAGATTTTTGAAGGTTTTCCAGCACTGAGCAATTATTTAGCTATTAAAATTAAGAAAGCAATGTGTTTTATTTTAAACAAAAGGTTTAAATAAATGCAGTAACACTATCTACATTTAGAATTAACTAAGAATATAGAAATAAAAAACTTTTTAATATATGTGTACTGTAGTTTTAGGCAACAAACAAGTCTGTAAAAGCATCCTATCTACCATTCTACTTTGCAACAATTTTACAGTATTTTCTAATTTACAACCCATTCGGTGAAGACTTAATTAAGTTTTGTAAAAGAGAAAAAAACACTATAAGAAAGACAACTACTTTCCAGGTTTGTGCAGCCTATGTGCCTTATACAGTAGCCAAATGAAGCACATCAACAATGTGTATAGCTGTCACGCAACACAGGCATAAAACAATATGCAAATGTGGAGTTTAAAGGAACTCATTGCTTTTTTATCATCAATAGTTCTGTGTGTTCCAGCAAAAATTATAGGAAATGTTTTAGCTGTTTCGATATGTTTTATGCCAATACAATAGACAATTTACTTTACCAGTTCTATAGTGTATCATATGTGATATATAGGTTGTTAATAGCGCCATATAAAAAAGATTTGGCAGCATCCAGATACTAAGGAAGCTAATACATCAATTAATGCATATATCATAGCCCAGGCTTGGGACTCAGACTCCAAAGCAGAAAAAGCTGCTTCAATTGAGCCTGCGCGATGTCTATTCAGGAAGGAAAAAGCCAGACATCACATAAGGCTGATCCATCACCAGCACTACCTGAGTAGCTGAACCAGTCAGGAATGGACCCTGCACCAGAAGGAAGAACAGAACAGAGGAAACCTAATGGTTACTTGTCAAGCAATGGAGTAAACCAGTATTTTTAATCATGGCAGCTTGAAGATGTATGGACTTCAACTCCCAGAATACTCCAGGCAGCATTTTGACTGCTGAATTTTGACAGCTGAAGTCCACAATCTTCAACCAGCCAAGATAGAGAAACACTGAAGTAAAGATTCTGATTGCTGATAACTTTAAAAAATGCAGCCTTTAAAAAAATGTTTTCTTTGCTTATGTAAATTTGCTGGAAATAATATCTGGCTGGTGCATGACTACTCTTGCACTATACACCCTTGGACTAGTTGATAACCTTGACAGAATGATTTTGGATGAGTTTTCTGCATACTCTTTAAAAACAAAATTCAGAGGCAAGCCTTCGCTTTGTTTGACATTCCTTGCTCTTGTCCTCTGAAAGTAAAATTGATAAATCTCCTAAAAAATCTTATGTGTGTGTGTAAACACACATACACACAAAAAACCTGAAGCAGGACAGCATGTTGTGATCTTTTAAGTTCTATTGATTAAAAAGCATCGCCAACTGTGTCTCCTCACTTAGTTTTTAAATATTGCATTTTTTATGATATTTGTTTACATAAAGATTGACCTATTTCTTTTATGCAGAATGACTGTAATCCTCTTGGTTGTAAAAAAAATTGTACTATATTTGAATACATTTCTTAAAAGCACTGAAGGTGAAGGGCTCTAAATAAACACTGTTGGATTCTGGCCTTTTGGAAAACATTGGGATATAGCCCAATTCCAATTTAATACCACTTAAGATTTGCAAAATAATTAATAATGTATATGTACAAACAAATCCAACTGTCAGATGAATAAGACAGAATAATTATCCCAAATATTTCCTTCTCCAACCAAGAAAAGAAATAAAACATCAAATATCCCTATTTTTTCCAACTACAATTATTTGAAATTAGACACAAGTTCATTCAAATTTATCCTTGTAAGAAGGCTTCCGGTTCTTCTATGTTCTGTACAGTACATCTTGTTTCTATTATTACTTTTTAAAGCAAGCAAACAATTTCCCCTCTACTATACAGCTAACATTTTCTTTCTTGCCCAATTTCCACTAGAGCCAGGAAATCAGAAGGGTAGGGGGTGGTAACTGGATCACCTCTTCAATCAGCATCTCTAGAGGAAAAACTTTATCGCCTGAGGGGGAGATTAAAGCCCGTCCTTTGAACGCAAGACCTGCAAAATGAACAGACGCCTATTTCTACTGGACAGAAACAAGCCGCATTTATAGTCCACCCCCCCGGAAGGCACGGGCTCACATTTGCAATAATGCCGAATATCTGATGTTTTTTTTCGATGTTTTATCCGCCCCCCCCCCCCCCCCCCCGGCACGAGCTCACATTTTTAAGTATATAAAGGGAATATGCCCGGAAAGGAGAAGAAAGATCTTTGCCGGCCTATTGACGGGAGTAAATCATGTTCGGGGGAGAGTGCGTTCCGTTTCGGGAAATGAATGAGACAGACACATGGCAAGATTTCACCAAGGGAGGCCATAAAGCACATGCGGCACGGAAACACGCATGGCTGGAAGAGCAAGAGAGGGGCCGAGTTTTTAGGCAATTTGTATTTGCGAAGGGGAGGAGTTGCAGGCACGAATGTTAGAAAATACAGTAATTGAATATCAGAAAATAATTGTAAGCGGAAGGGGGGATGGAGAAGAGGGGAAAAAACCTCGAATATGTCGGGGTGATCGAAGATTCGGGAGAACAGAAGATTCAAGAGTTGGCGATAAAGGAGACCCGGGGAGGGAAGAAGGGGTTATGCCGCGTATTTGGGGACAGGAGGGCGAGTGGGCGGGAAAGAAACACACCGGGGCAGGCTGCCCCACTCTTCCCACGCCGACCTAGACAACAAAACTCGCTCGCTCACTCGCCTCATTTGGTGCAGAGGCCTGCGGAGAGTCGTGGCTCTTGCTGCAAGAGCGACCCAGCAAGCAGTCCGGACCTCTCCTCTCCCCCGCAGCTGAGGAAGGGAAGGAAGAATAATTGTGACCCGGCCAGGCAGCCATGAGTGGGTGGGTAGGCCAGAAAGGGCGAGTCGGCGAAATAAGGTGTCTCACCTGTGGCGCTGAGCATGAAGTCGAGAGTGCTGTGTCGCGCTGCTGCCATAATGAAGTAGAGCCCTGTGCCATGCCTGGTGCAACGGCCGTGGCTGTGCTGCGAGTGCCACTGCCTGCCTGCGCGGTGTACGTGCGTGTGTGTTAGCACGCGAGGTGGAGGCCAGGGTTACCGCCGCTGTGTAAGAACCCAAAGGGGAGGGGCAAATGACTGGAAGCGATAAGTCGACGCTGGGTTGGGGGGGGGGGCTTGAAAGCGGCTTTGGTAGGGATTCGTGGGAGGCGCGGGCGCCACCTCTCTATTTGCTGTTTTAAGGAGCCTGAAGGGGCGAGATGATGGCTTTTGTTTATAATCGGAAACAGACTCACTACTCACTACTACTTTGGCTTCAAGGCCTTCCTGCAAAATAAAGGCTCTTCAAATTACACATGAGATTGTGATGTCTCGAACGTTCCTACTCCAGGTTGTTTGGATTTCTTGTACACGTTATGCTTCGTTTTATTCCAAATTGAGGCTGGGTTACCGCAGACTAGGCCTAGTGTCCTCCTACATCGCAGTTTTATTGTTCGGTTCCAGAACAAATTCTGAAACGTAGCATATAAGAACAATGTGCTTTTAAGCGTGTAATATAAAATGCTGTAAAGAACGAGACGGAAATCTGTTTTTTACAGAGAACGAAAGAAACGGCTTACTTGAAGACAGAACAGAAAGGGTGAGTCAACAAACACCTGCATCTGTCAAGGAGGAATTTCTTGTATGCTTTTAGATGCCCCGAAGTCTCTAATAATTACCTCAACCAGTTCTCATTTACATGGAATTGCAGCAGGTGCAAATTTTTCAATCCCCCCAGAAATTCACATTGCGTATAATTAAAATTACTGAAGAATTATCTCTTTAATTGTTTTAAATATATTTTAACAACTAGATCATGCCTTAAAAACACAAACTGCAATTAGAACACTGGAAGACTAAGCATACAAATGAAAGAGTAAATAATCAAGGAAGTATTTGCATCTTCCCAAAGTTAAACTAGCTGATAAACATCTTCCAGAAATGAGGCAATGCTACAACTAAGCTAACAAGTTCAACATATGCTACATTATTTTCTCTTACTCTTTAAGGGATTTTCTTTTCAATAACTTAATTTTTGGGGAGGGAAGGTATTTGTATGATTCTTATAAGCACATTGAACATGTGCTGAAGACATTTTGTTTCCCAAGACTTTTTAAAAAAATACTTCCTCTTTCCAGCCAACCAGACATTTAATAAACCTTCACCGAATTTCCATTGTAACTGAGAATAGCTAACTTCGGAACAAAGGCATAATTGTTGAGTTGCTATCACAACTATTTCTCCCCTTCCAGTGCACCACCTGCAGACAGTCATGCTTTGATTTTCTCAGAGCAGTTCATTTTAGTTTTTCTTAACTTGTGGAGGCTTTTCTTTTTGAATACTCTTGCTAAAAATAATTAGCATTTGGTCTGAAAAATGTTGTACTCCTCATCTCAACAAAATTACCTCTGCATCGAGATACACATTGCATACTTGGAGTTTTTGCATATGGAAAAACTTTGCATTCACTTTGTCCTTGTGCAATACTGCTCCTTTTACATAAGGAATAATTCAGCATATAAAAAGTCAAATAATTTATCTCATTCATTTACTAATATTTATATTCCATTCTGTGAGGTGGAAGCAGATAAAAAAACCACCAAAAGATTCGTTGATCCAAGGAAAACAAGGTTTTATTCACATGTCTGCAGAGACGGTTCCCTCAGGCATTGAAGGAACCCAGAGCAAAATTCAGGCAGCATTTTTATACCCTAACTGTCTGGCCCCTCATACGAGGGCTTGGCTCACATTCTTTCTGTTTTCAAATTGATACATATATTTCGAAGGTTCATACTAGCTCCCTATCTAGCAAAAGCAGTTACACGGTTTCTGACATTGCAGCACCTTATTACAATTCCCCATTGTTCTAGCCTTATCTTATTTTTTCTCTTGTGCACAAACTGGAACACTTTCTTATTTAGCAGAGCTACTGAGTTTGAGACACACTTCCTTATTTAATTCAATGGGTCATCCAACATGACTTCAGTTCTGCTCACAATTCTGATGATTGAGCCAGTAAAATAAATACAGTACTATTATAAAACTGATTATATTAGCATTCAATACATTATAATAAAAAGTAAAAAAATGTGACATGATGGTTTAAAAATAAGACCATTCATTGGTCTTAAACTCCAAAACCTGTTTTAAAATCCAAGCCTAAATTGCACTGAGAAATGACAGGAGCACTGAACCATACTAGGAATTAATTCTTGCTGTGGAGCTGAATGATCCATTCAGGTGACATGTTTTGTGGTTTACCATTGTGTCACACTTCAGTATGGAATAGAAATATTCCATATATTATGGAAATATACATGATATATTTATATATATATAGAAATAGAAACATCAAATAGAAAAAAATTCATCTGGGAATGTATACCTAAGAAAATTATTTTTGTTTACAGCAAAGGTGTCCACTGATGAGTTAAGAGAGGAAAATAAAAACTGATATTCATCTAGGTTATCATTTTGACATAACTCTTTGATGCTGCAGAAATGTTAAGGTTTGGGGATTTAAGAGCTGACTAGCAGTGAATAACTGCCAGATGTGGCTGATGTAATAATGATTCAGCATAGCATGGGTTTAAGACCAGGGATTAAAGATCCCTTTAAGAGGTGTTTATACTGTATAATTGCAGCCATTATAGAGGTCATGTTCTCTCTCCTTGTGTCTAGTATTCATTGCAGAGGTCTCCATGGAGTTAAGAAGAAAGTTGGCTTGCTTGTAAATTATTTTGTCTATCACATATATTTCTGTACATCTCTTGTACATGAACCACTGTTAAAGTCTCTGTGTGCTATGTTTTGCTCCTGGGTTGTCTCATAATGGTAGTCGTGGTGCAAGTGCTCTGACAAGAAACCTACTTTATAATCCTGAAGAAAGCTTGAGAGCCATATTTAAATGAGAAATGACATTGTATTCCCATCATGGTCTCTTTTATAAAAATATAATTAACAAATTAGGATGCAGATATATAGCTCAGGGTCAATTTTTTAAAGATTGAAATAATAAAATGCATTGAATATATAGTAGTTTATATTGCCATGTGGGAGGAAGCAACATGGTTGATGAGAATACAGTACTGTATAGGCTGCACTGAATGGTCATGTATACATTTTACATAGTTTCTCAACCTTGGAAACTTTAATAAGATAGGTGAACTTCAATTTCCAGGATTCCCCAATTAGCATGGCTGTTTTACATGGCAAAAATACATGTTGAAAACCTTGCCTTGTTTCACTGAGTAATCTACTGTATAGTTAAGGGTTTCCAGTAATCAGCATTGCATTTCTATTACACTAGAAATAAATGAGCAAACATATTAATATAATGGAACAGAGATTCTAAGGAACCTTTATTTTATTGTCTTAAGGATATTAAAACTGCTAAGTATTTTTACAATCAGCAAGTTTCTAAAATGAGGCAATTCATTGTTTTATAAAAGGTGGGTAACAAGAATTCCTTTTAGATTCCCAATATAATGTACTTTAGGCATTACTAGCTGCAAGTTATACATATGGGATAAATGATTTCAGGAAATTAATATATACATATATTCAGGGCCAGTTTCAGCATCTGGAGTCCTTGAGCAATTGATAGATTCCCAGGGCTTTAGTAACGCACTTTTATGTTCCCCACTCTCCTGGGGCTCCCTTAAATACTGTATTATTTCAGAGCCGTGGTGATACAGTGGTTAGAAAGGCTACTTCTGCTGTCAGCTGCCAGCAGTTGGACAGTTCGAGTCTCACTGGCTCAAGGTTCACAGTCTTCCATCCTTCCAAAGTCGATAAAATGAGGACCCAGATTGTTGGGGGCAATATGCTAACACTGTAAACCGCTTAGAGAGGGCTGTAAAGCACTAGGAAGCAGTATATAAATAAGTGATATTGCTATTTCTAGCAATTTCTAACATTTTGAGTAAAGTATAATAGAATAGAACAGAACAGAACAGAACAGAACAGAATAGAATTCTTTATTGGCCAAGTGTGATTGGACACACAAGGAATTTGTCTTGTTGCAGATGCTTTCAGTGTACATAAAAGAAAAGATACATCCGTCAAGAATCATCAGGTACAACATTTAATAATGGTCATAGGGTACAATAAGCAATCAAATCATACTAGGTAACAGTCAATATAAAGCAACAAAGCTACAGTCATACAGTCACAAGTGGGAGGGGATGGGTGATAAGGAGTGATGAGAAGATTAATAGTAATAGTAGCGCAGACTTTATAAGTAGTTGGACAGTGTTGAGGGAATTATTTATTTAGCAGAGTGATGGCGTTCGGGAAAAAACTGTCCTTGTGTTTAGTTGTTCTGGTGTGCAATGCTCTATAGCATCGTTTTGAAGGTAGGAGTTGAAACAGTTGATGTCCAGGGTGGAGAGGTCTAAATATTTTCACAGCCCCCTTTTTGATTCATGCAGTATACAGGTCCTTGATGGAAGGCAGGTTGGTAGTAATTGTTTTTTTCTGCAGTCCTAATTACTCTCTGAAGTCTGTGTCTGTCTTGTTGGGTTGTAGAACCAAAACAGTCAGTTATAGAGGTGCAGATGACAGACTCAATAATTCCTCTACAGAACTGTATTAGCAGCTCAGTGGGCAGTATGAGCTTTCTATGTTGGTGCAGAAAGCACATTCTTTGTTGTGTTTTTTTGATGTTGTTTTTGATGTTAGGTGTTCATTTTAGGTCTTGTGATATGAAATTTAGGTCTTGTGATATGAAATTTTAAATCTAGAAATTTGAAGTTCTCTACTGTTGATACTGTGTTGTATTGTAAGAGGTTGTGGTATGGGAGGGTTTCTTCTAAAGTCTACCACCATTTCTACATTTTGAGTGTGTTCAGTTCCAGATTGTTCCAGTTATACCATGAGGCAAGTTGTATCGTGACTTTCAGCTTAATAGTATTTTACACTTCCCACAGTGTCTTTATTTTAACATTATTCTGGGACATTGCAATAAACTAAAAATGATTAGCAGGTATTGCTGCTCAATACAATTTTTATTTGAAAACAGGATATATACAATACAAATACAGTTGTTGAAATATTCAAAATGTGGCAACTATCTTCCTTATAAAGGTGAGCAAAAACAAAAGGAGATTGCATGAAGTTGATTTTTCAGTTCTTGCCTGGAATGCAAACACATTTGAGATTGTGAAAGGCTGAATGAATTTCAGAGTTTAAAAAGTTACACAACTGTTTCAGTTGAGAGAGATATAAAAACCATTGTACAAAAAAACATTTTAGGTATTTAAGACAGACATGCAACAAAGAAAGAGGATAATAGACATAAAAATGATAATATTGTTTAATACACTTAAAGATATAAAATTTTGGAGCTTCCGGTTGAACTTCTGTCATAGTGGGAGCGGAGTCTGCAATTGTCCACAGCTTCACTCCGAGCTCTGTTCGTTGGAGGGTCCCAATTGAGACCGGAACGACCCTAGAGGGGTAGTGAAGAAAGGGAGTGTCAGCCTTCAAGAATCTTCTTCTGCTTGTTTTTCTGGTTGCCACAGGAACAGGGACAGGGAAGATTAATTGGGCTATGTGGGGAGGGAATGCTGGAGGCTTGAGAGGGTGAACTGTAAAACTTGAGAAAACTTTCTTGACTATGCTTACTTGCTTGCTACACAGCTGCACTTCTTAGCTATGGTGAGCCAGATGTCTGAAGCACCACCTGAAGATGCCCCACATAACATTATGCAGATCTCAGATTGTATGGCCAGTTTGAACTATTGGGGGTGGGAACATTGGCATAACTTTCTATATGTGATTTTCATGCCTATTGCCTCAGATCTTGCATTCCTCTGATGCTACTTTATCAAGTAAAAGTCCTTTTCTCTAAAACAATGGAGGCTAAGGTTTTCTTTCTTGGATTTTTTTTTTCTAAATTTTATTAATGAACAACAAACAGAAAAACATTTAAAAAATATGAATGTGGTGCATACATAACAAAAAACACAAATTTACATATGTAAATAAATATTAATCATTGTTAATACAATTACTATGTTCTTTTTTTAAACCAGGGGTAAAACTTCTCCCAAATTTTATAATAATCAGATTCAGTCTTATCTTTTAATTCTTGAGTTACTCTATCCATTTCAGCACACAACCAAATTTTTCTAATTATTTCCATCTCTTCTGGTATATCACTTCCTTTCCATCTTTGGGCAAAAGCTAATCTTGTGGCATCTTTGGGCAAAAGCTAGTCTCACGGCAGCGGTGACATGATCTAATAGGTATGTTTGGTCTCTTTATTATATTTCCCCACATTTATTCTCAATAAAAAAATTTCAGGTCCAAACTCTATTTTAATTTTACACATCTCTTCTAACCAGTTTCTAATTTTCAGCCAATATATTTGGACTTTTTCACATTTCCACCATACATGATAGCATGTTCCAATTTCTTTGTTGCATTTCCAACATTTAGGGGATAATTTCGGGTACATTTTTGCTAATTTTGCTGGTGGGATATGCCATTGGTAAAACATTTTATGTACATTTTCTTTATATGATGTCACCAAGGTAATTTTCCTGTTCCTATCCCATAAAATTTGCCAGTCATCCAAATTTATACTATAGCCGATATCTTTCATCCAGACCAACATCATTTCACCTTTTCCTCTTCCAATTTACATTCCAATAATACTTTGTAAAAATGTTTTTATCAATTTCTCATCCGCTCCTAATAATATTTTATCTAATTCTATTTTACATTTACTAATAGCCCATTCTTTCATATCCTTACTATACCTCAACTATAATTGTAAATAGGTCCACCATTCTATCTCAAATTCCAAATCCTTCAGTTCTTGTCTTGTTTTTAACTCCCCCTTCTCATCTAATATGTCCTCATATGTAATGACTTGTCCTTGTTGCAATAAATGTGACTTCATGAACGCTTCTAATGTAGATAGCCAAGTTGGTATTTCAACGTAGAATTGACATTTAGTTTTGTTCCATGCATTTAGTAAGGTCTGCCTAATTTTATGCCTTTGAAAATAACCATGAATTTGGTGTTTGTCCTGCCACAAAAAGGCCTGCCACCCTGCCTGTAAATTATATCCTTCTAATGTTAATATTCTTTTGTTTTTAACACTTATCCAATCTTTAACCCAGGTCAGAATGGCCGCTCTGTAATATATTTTCCAATCCAGTAGGCCAAATCTTCCTCTTTCAGTGCATCCTGCAACAATTTCAGTCTAATTCTGGGCTTTTTTCCCCTGCTATATAAATTTTGATACTAGCTTATCCAATTGATTAAAAAAGTTTTTCTCTAATTTTACCAGAGCGTTTTGGAATAAAAACAATAATTTTGGTAATATGTTCATTTTTATAGACAATTCTCCTCATAAGGGAAAATCTTACGTTGCTCCATTTGCTAAGATTTTCAGTTATTTTTTTAATTAGTGGGGTATAATTGTCCTCTTTGAAAGTTATATATTTTGCTAAAATTACAATTCCCAAATATTTAATTTTGTTTGTCATCTGGATGTCCATTATCACTGTTAAATTTTCTTTGTGTACATTTGTCATATTTTGAGTATTTGTCATATGTATTTTAGTTTTTTCTTTGTTAATTTTTGGCCCCACTACTTCACCAAATTTCTCCAATTGCTCTTATCAATTTTGGTCCCGAATTTTGCAGATCTTCTAAAATAAAAACCAAATCATCAGCAAAGGCTTGTAATTTATATTCTTCTTTATTTTTAGCCCTTTCATTTCCAATTCTTTCCTAATTATTCTTGCCTCTAAACTCAAAATAAATAATAATGGTGGTAATAGACATCCCTGCCTCATTCCTTTTTTTATCTCAAATTTATTTGTTGTGTGGACATTTATCAATATCCTAGCTTGTTGTTTATTATATATTGCTGATACTACATTTAGGAATTTTTGCCCAAAATCCATATACTTAATTTGTTGCAGCATGAAACTCCATTTTACATCGTCAAAGGCCTTTTTAGCATCCAGGAATAACAATGCTACGTGTTCTCCACTACAAACTTCATAATATTCTATGATGTCTAAAATTGTCCTAATATTATTGCTAAGATGTTTATGTGAAAGAAAGCCATTTTGGTCTGTTGTATAAATTTATTTAATATTTTCTTGAATCTTTCAGCTATTATAGTTATGAAAATTTTATAGTCCACATTTAATAGATATATTGTCCTATAATTTCCTATCTTTGATCATTTTTTTTTTCTTTTGGAATAATTGTAATCATTGCTTCCTTCCACAATTCTGGAATTTTTGCCTTATCCAAGACTTCATTAAATAATTTAAGTAATCTGTCACCTAAATTTCTTGTTGAGTTTTGGATAATTCAGCAGGGAGTGCATCTGGACCTGCTGCCTTGTTATTAATTTGTTTATTTATTGCCCAGGTCACTTCTTCAAGGTTTATACTTCTATGCAATAAGCTTTTTTCTTCTTATATTCTCGGAAGATTCGCTTTCTTGAAACATTTTATCACTTTTTCTTCTGTTACGTATTCTTCTTTATATAAGTCCTCATAAAATTTCTGGGTTATATTCCTTTTCATTTCTTCCTGATAACATAATTCACCCTGTTTGTTTTGTAGCTTAGTGATCCATCTTTTTCCTGCTTGTTTTTTCAATTTCCAGGCTAGCCATCTTCCTGGTTTATTGGCATTCTTAAATACATTTTGTTTTACTATGTTTTGGGGCTAAATCTTCTTTTTCCAGCAAATTTATTTCATGTTTTATTAAGTCCATTCTTATTTTTATCTCTTTCTGTTTTGGTTCTTCTTGTAGTTTCATCTCTAAATTTCTATATTCCCTTTCTAATGCTTTTCAATGTATCTTCTTTTTCTTGTTTTTATTCACCATATAATTTATTGCCACTCCTCCCTAATGGCTTTAGCTGTGCCCAGGTGTTTTGTAGAGATGTTTCTTCTTATTTTCCTCAGAGAAGAGTATCATTTCCTTTTCCAATTTAATTTTAAATTCCTCCTCCTTTAGGATCATTCTTTGTAAGGTCCATCTCGGGGTCTTGGGTCAGCCTTTCCAGTTAAACCTGATATAACTATGATCTGTCCACAAGCTCGGTTCAATTTCAATTTCAATTATTTCTGAGATAAGCCTCTTAGGCATCCATACCATGCCCAGTCTCGACCAGGATTGATGTCTGTTTGAATAAAATGTAAATTATTTCTTATTTGGATGATATTCTCTCCATGCATCATAAATCTTAGCCTCTTTTGCCAAATCATGAAAATTTTTCACTAATACCTTTCTTCTTATTATTTTCTTATTTTCACCTTTATAGTGGTTTGTTTTGTCTATAATTGCACTAAAATCACCTAAGATGCAGATCTCTTCATAATGCATTTCCTTAATATTATTATGTAATTTTTGAAAGAAGTGTTCTTGTGGGCCATTCGGAGCATAAATTTCTACCAAAAGAAGCTTTTTATTTTCTAACTCTATCTCTACCATCAAAATCCTACCATCTTTATCTTTGAAATTTTATTTAGCTGAAATCCAGTCCTTTATGTATAACACCACCCCTCTTTTCTTTTGCTTATCTAATGACATAAAAGTGTTTCCTAATTTTCTGTTACCTAGCAAATATTTTTGCTTCTCTCTTATATGCACCTCTTGTATAGCTATTATGTTTAAACTATATTCAGTTTTTGTAAATTATGAAATATTTTCTTCCTTTTCCCAGGGAGTTTAGGCCATTAATGTTCATCAAAATTACCTCACATTTCTCTCTTTTTTTTTTATCAGTTTCTTTGCTTCACATTTCTTGTTGCTCTCGTTTCCCTGGATTCTGTATATTGTCTTTCATATATTTCTGCCTTTCTTCTTACATATCTCCTCTCCTTATTATCTGGTGAGTTTTCTTCCTCATTTTCTACCTCTGCTCCTCTTTCTTCAGCCAAATCTTTCCTTCCTTCCTCTTCTTCCATTGCTGTCTCTCTTTCATTAGCAAATCGTTGATCATAAAAATCTTCTGCTTTGTCAGTTGTATCTAGTTGATATTTCTTCTCTTGCCAGTTAACCAAAATTCCTTCTGGCATCAACCATCTAAAACTGATGTTATATTTTATTAACTTTGTTGTCAGAAAGTGGTAAGGTTTTCTCAAGTTCCTGAGTCTTCTTGGCACCTGTTTTAGGACAGTTATTTGTTTTCCACTATGTTCTATTGGATCATCTCTTGTTCTGTGTAATATTTCATTGTGCATTGACTTCTTAATCATTCGGACATGAACTTCTCTAGGAAGATTGTGCCTTCTTGCATAATTCGTCTGCACTCTATACATCTTGTCTATTTCCATCACAATTTCTTCTTTTTCAGTTTTCAATATTTTTGCAATTATCTCACCCATTACATCTTGCAAATCTTCTTTTTCCTCTTTAATATTTTGGAATCTCAGATAGTGAGTTGCTTTTTCTGCTTCCAGTAGAATTACCATAGATTCCAGCTCTTTATTTGCTTTTATGAACTTATCAGTCAGGTCTTCCATTTTTTTCTCCTCTTTATCCATTCTAGATTTTATTTCTGTTATTTTTTCATGGTTTTTTTCCACATCTCTTGTTGGTAGCACTCAAATTTGGATTTGAGTGCTATAATTTTAGTAGTATAGTATAGTATAGTATAGTATAGTATAGTATAGTATAGTAGCACTATAATTTGGATTTTTTCTTTTAGTTCAGATCTTACTGATCCCATCTCTTGTTTTCAGGTCTTCATGATTTTTAGATAGCATTTCCTGCATATTTAGCATTAATCGAGTTCAATCTCTCCCTTGGTAACATTTCATCTAGAGCTCTCTGTGGAGGGACTGGTCATTGAAGTTGTTGTCAATGTTTGGGTGGATATATTTTTTTCCAGCTCCCAGTTTAGGTATATTTGTATTACTTGTCATACTAAATATTTTTGCTATATTCTTTTTCCACCACCTCTTCCAATTCTTTTCTTCTCTTTCAAATCCCTCCAGTTCCCTATAATTTTATAATTTCTAACTCTTAACACGTCACTCTGCAGATCCTTTCAAACTATATGATCTAATTTAAGTGTGAACTCAAAAGGAAATAAAAGAAACTGTATTACAACAAGACCCCAGAAAGTGGATATATTAAAATCAAATAGTGAAAGAATATATGGAGATATTACCCCTGGATTTATTAGCTTTTGGGGGGGGACTCTGAAAAGGAATAAACTGATTAAAACTGGGAAATGGCGATGCAAATTACAGAACAACAAATGCAGAATGGGGAGAAGTTAAATAAAAGAGAAACCAGCAAAACAGAACAAAGGGAACAACAAACAACAGAAAAGGACAAAAAGGAAATTAGATTTAAGCTGTTAATAATTGATGTAATAAATAAAGGGGATAACATTTTGAAGGTTAAACAAAAGGAAAGGGAATTACAGAAAGAAGATCAGGAGAGGGTGTGGATAAAATTAGATAATTGGGTGAAAAACAGTGGAAAGAAATTGAGAAAGGAGGAATGATTAAGAGAAAGGGCCAAAAAATGATAGAAAATAGAAAGCAAGCTAAGTTGAGACAAACTAACATAGCAAAGAGAATAAGAGATGATGGTTGAAGATGGGAAGGATGGGGATTCTACATGAAGGGGCGTTTTGTTTTTTAAGATATATAAATATAGATTTTGAGGAATCTGCAATCAATATTATAGAATTATTATTCAAGATATAGAAAATATCAATGAGAACAAAATAAGAATCTAAGTGGAACAGATATGAAAATAATATCTTATTATAGAATTACTATTCAAGATATATAAATGTTTATGGAATATACAAGAAAATCAAGTAATATGGGGAAGGAAATATGTGGAATCTGACAGAGAACAAAAATTTATACAGTATATGGTAATAGATAAAAATGATAATATTGTTATCAGGTTACATAATTTGTTAAAGGGAAATAAGATGGAAAATACATTTGCATATGAACATGGTATATGGTAATAGATAAAAATGACTATTGTTATTAGTTAATGTAATTTGTTAAATGAAAATAAGATGAAAAATATAATTTGTGTAATGTTTGGGAAGTTGGGAAGTTGAAGAATGGTGTGGACTAAAAAAAACGGTGGCAAAATTAATACTAAAATGGGAATAAATATTGGGTAATACAAATTAAGATGAATTTATGAATGATTAATGGAATGATATAATTTTATAAAATTTGCAAATATGACAAATGATTAATGAATGTAGAGAATGATTAGGAACATATTGATATAAAGTAATGTATGAGAATATAAAATGAAAAATTGGTAATAGGTAATGATATGAAATTAGATAAGAAAGCTGAAAATGCAATTATGATCATGTTTGATTTAAAATGTAAAAAACCTGCAACCACACTTGTTTACTCCAAGATGTATTTAAATAAATAAAAATAAAAAATGTATTGGGGGAAAAAAAGGTATAAAATTATTTGTTCCTTCAACTGAACATGTCTTCCATTGGCTCCAGTGAGGGAATCTGTCATTAGATTAGCTTTGTTAGGAGTTTGCTTTGTTTTCTATAGTCTACAAACACACAGAGAGACAAATATTCACTTAACTATTTAAATCTTTTGGGAAAAATAGTGCTAAACAGTGACAGTTACCTTCCACAGATAATTCTCAAGGTACGACAGGCCATTTAACTAATGTTTGAAATTATGACACATCCCCAAAAGTTACATATCCCATTTCAAAGTTACCGCGGCTGCAAATGGGGCCTGCAGTGGTTTGCCCTTATGACCAACCACAGGTGTCAGGGTTCTGGTGACTGTACAGGTGACTGCTAATTATGTGTGGCAGAGTTGGCTTGCTGTCAGGGTTTTGGCAGTTGCCCTAATTAAATCATGAGCCTTGAGCCAAGATTCAAAAGAATCCAAAAGATTAGGAGCAGCATATCGGCATTGACCCATATGAAGCCAACTCTGCCACACGTAATTTACAGTCACCTGTGACCCTGTTTCCCCCCTTCCCCCTGGGTGTGTCATAAATCAGATTCTCCAACGAAGCATGTTCACGGGTTGTGTGTCATCAATCACATTCTCCAATGAAGAGGGCAGAAGATCCATTAGCCTACGTTACAATTTTTGTAAGATAAGCATGGAATATACTTTTGGTTTTAACTGCCGTACTGCTCCTTCAGGTTTTCCACACCTACTTATGGCAACTCGAAAACAGGCATAGGAATGCTTTACAAGTTGATAACAGGAATGCTGCAGTACCCTTTTGCCTCCCCCATTCCATCCCGCCAAAACCCTGCAGCACTTGAACCTTCTCCCTACACATCTATCATACCACACACTTACCTCCCCAGAATTCATGTTGTGAAAGGAGAGCAGGCTATATGTGTCTGAGCTGTGTGGCAGCAATCCAAATGTGGCCACCATTTTGTCCCACCCATTTTTTGGAGGAGTATCTCCACTTAGAAAATTATTGCTGAAAGTGGGGACCCAATGTGACACTGAAGAAGCCATATTAAATATGCAATTTGTCTTTATCTGTGGATGAATTTTTTTTGGTACCAAAGATCCTGGCCATTTGAGTATGGTGACTCATGAATTTATTTTCCAATGTAGTCTTCTAAATCCTTAAAACTAGAAGTTTTTGTTTTGATTCTTTTTAGATTGAGCCAATTTTTTAAAATGTTTTCATTCATATTAATAATAATAAATATTAGGGTATATATTGTACAGGTAATCCCAAACTTACAACTGTTAATTGAGTGACTGTTCAAAATTACAAGGACTCTGAAAAAAATGAAAACTGTTGCAGCATCCCCATGATCAAAATTTGCCTTTATATTTTGCCTTTAAAATTTAGCATTTATAATAGCAGCATACCTGGGTCATATGATCATCATTTGCAACCTTCTTCCCAGCCAACTTCTGACAAGCAAAATCAAAGGGGGAAGCTGGATTTGCTTCCCAACTACATGATTCGGTTAACAATTGCAGTGATTCTAACAGCATAGCAAAAAGTTGTAAAATAGGGTGTGAATCATTTAACAACCATCTACAACAGAAATTCTCGTCCCAATTGTGGCTGTAAGTTGAAGACACCCTGTATGTGTATTTTTTTATTATCCCAACATAGTATTAAACTGATACCAAATATCCTTATTGGCATGATAAACTCTTTTATGCAATGGTCTACTGTTCTAGAGTAATTAATATTTAAAATAGAATGTCTTTTTACTGAATTTAGTGGATATTTTTTTAAAATCATAAGATCCTATAAATTCACCCAACAGCATAACATATAGGTTTAGTTTATAGTATTTTAATTTAGTTCATTTCTCTTTAACTTTAGCTTCTTCATAATACAAATGGGAGCAGAAAATACCACAGCTCAAAAAGTGGTTTTAAATCTACATTTTTCTAAGAACACAGCTCCTTAGTAAAATTAGTTAATTATTGAAACTTTTTGAAACAATTAACTTCTACTTGGGGCCAGGATGACAATCCTATCTGCAGCAGTTTCTTTACAAGGTCAAATACCAAAGATGTCAGACATTACTTGAGGAGATGTCAGACACTATTTTAAAATAATCTTTATCTCCTATGACTTAAAATTAATAGTGCAAAATTAAAGGCATATCTGTTTTTATTTTTCTCTGAAACTACTGAAGTTTTCTTTACAAAAATTAATCTTTTCACTGTTTCACCTTCATTTAATTACTGCTGGGCAGAAATGCTGTATCTATTGGTATGCAAGTAAAATATTCAAACACCCCAAAGCAGTTGAAATTTCAGATCCTGTTCAAAAACACCTTTAAAATATTCCATACACCATAGTCCTCAAAAGTTTATTCCAACTGTATTTGAAATAATTATGATTAATTAGAAGTTATTGAAGTATGTTATTATTTATTTGACTTCAGCATTGCCCATCTCCACACTTAGTCCGGGCGGCTTTTTGTGTGGGTTTCTATTGCTGATTACAATTAAAAGACATACAATTGTTCTAAGGATTTCCATGTGGTCTTCTATTGTGATTTTTGTTATTAATATTATTTAAGTACAATTTTATGCATGTTTATTGAGAACCAAGCTTAGTTTTATTGCAGCCCCAGATGTTAAGAATCAAGCCTGAATTCAGATTCAAATTGAGAATCAGTGTCTCATGTGTCTATGTAGTGTGTAGAAAAGGCTAATAATACCTTTCAATGGTCAGAAATTACAATAATATTAAGACTATCCATATACAGGTAATCGACATGACCACAATTGAGCCCAAAATTTCCATTGTTAAGCAAGACAGTTGTTAAGTAACTTTTGCCCCAGTTTATGATATTTCTTGCCACAGTTGTATTTTCCCCAACAAGCATGGGAGTTTCAGTTCTACTGTGACTGGACTGTGATTTTTATGATGGGAAAAAATCCTATAAACTTAGGACCCAGTTTTCTACATGGCAGTTTTAGTTTCAGGGATTTGATGGAGAGGTAAACTTTTTCTCCTATGTGAAACAGCTTCTGGGGGAAAAGCCTTTTGTCCACCTGCTCTTTCTGCATCTGTGACTTTGGCGAGTGCACACTTTACATTCCCCCAAGCCTGCTGCTGGGAGTCTATCCATTCAGTGAGGGTTTACTAAGGAAGGGAGCTCCCAAGGGAACTTAGGCATTGGGACAAAGTCCACCCCTATGGCCACCTTGAAAGGCATGAAGCCCGTGCTCCTATGTATGCCATTGTTGTATGCCACTTCAGCGAAAGGTAGATCAGCCCAATTTATTTGTTAGTAGTTTACATAGTACCTCAGGTGCTGGTCTATCATTGCATTCATGTGTTCTGCTGCCCCATTACTACTTGCATGAAAAGCTGAGCTAAGTACCTGGGGAGACCCAATTGATTTTACCAACTCCCTCCAGAATTTGGCCATGAACCGGACCCCCTGATCAGATATAATCCTCTTTGGGACTCCATGAAGTCACTAAATGTGCTTCAGGAACAGCTTGGCCAGTTTATGGGCTGAAAGGAGACTGGAGAAGACAATGAATGAGCCTGTTTGGAAAAAAGATAAATCACTGTCCAAATTATGATGTTTCCTCCACTTTTTCGGAGTTCCTTAATGAAGTCCATTGCTTTCTCCATCCAGAGTCCTGATGGTTCGGCCACTTGTTGTAACAATCCTGGAAGTTTCCTAGGTCTTTTTTTCATTGCTGTGCATGTCACCCAGCTTTATAGATAGCTTTCAATGTCCTTTTTATTGCTGGCCACCAAAATTATCTTCCCACCATATGCCATGTCTTTAGGAATCCAAAATGGCCAGTTTGCTTGGCATTGTGGCTTCTTTGCAGGACTTGGACACAGAGGGTGCTGGGGACATACAATTTTGGACTTTGCCATGCCAATCCATCTCAGGAAGTCAGGAATTGTTGGTTATCGCTGAACCAACGGTCGTTTTGCAGTTTGGCTATGAGCTTTTGACTTAGCTTTTCCCCTGGTTCACTTGATGGCTTCCAAGTCTGTTACCTTGTGGTGACTTGTGCTGCCTTCTGGGGGATGGGAACGATGGCATTGACCACCTCTTCACACTTAATCTTATACTGGGGCATTTGGGACAAGGCATCCGCTAGGAAGTTTTTCCCTTTTGGGATATATTTCAGCAGGAAATCAACTCGGTTAAAATACTGCATCCACTGGACCTGTTTGGGAGAGGCCTTCCAAGGGGTCCTAAGGGCCTCCAGATTTTTATGATCAATTCATACTTCAAAAAACACTTGGCTCTCTTCTAGGAAGTATCACCAGGTTAATAATGCACAATGGGTCATGAAAGCCTCTTTCTCCCACACCACCCACTTTTGTTTGATGTGGGTGAGCTTTCTGGAGGTATAGGCACCTGGTTGGAGACTCTTTCCAAGATGGCAGCAATGGAGGAAACAGTATCAGATTCACAGGAAGAGAAGTTACTAAATTAAGTAAGAAACTATAAGAGAAGAAAGGGGAAGAAAAGGGAGCAGAAAGTTAGATAAGGAAGACAGAAAGGATAAAGGAAAATAAAAAATTGGGTTAAGTAGGGAAACACCAGCAAAACAATAGCACAGCAAATGAATGGCTGTACGGTGAGTCAGAGGCAGCTGGCAACTGAACAATAGATCCAGCTCAGGAGCCCAATGCTGGAAAAGAAGCAACTGAGAGCATCAAACCAGTAGCTGATCAGCGCACCAGAAGGGAGGCTGAACAAGGCAGCGAGCTGGAAGGTCACAATATATTTAATAACTGCCTAGACCCATATTCCAATCTAGGCAGCACAGCTCAATGAGCACCCAGACATCACAGGCCTCAGGGCCTAGCAAACTTAAGCCAGCTGACTACCGCAGCCCTTCCCCTGCATTCTTCCAAATCAGAAGTCTTCCCCAGTGATCTGCCCCAGGTAGAGGATTTGTGGAAGACTTGATCAATATTCCCTACCCAGCAAGACCAGCAGCCCCCCCCCCCCCCAGCCTTCTGCTACCCCAGCAGCTCTTCCCACTGGCTTGTCTGGCAAAGGACAAAAGGACTGAAGGAACCCATCCAGGATAGGTAACTAGTGGCTGGGAGAAATGGGGGTGGCAGAATTGGAGGCAAGAAATACAGTCGCAGCGGAATCATTGGAGGGGCGATTGTAGCAGCAAAGTCAGAAAGCACAGCAGCAGAAGCACCTGGAGTTGGAGAGATCTGGTCTCTAAAGCTGAGTAGCAGGCTGAGCAGAGCAGACCAGACAGCCAACTGGATAACTAAATGGCAGGCAGAGAGAGCTGACCAGAGCAGAGACAAGGCTGAAAAGATCCAAGAATCAAAGGACAGAAGGAAGCTGACAGAGAAAACAACAAGAGGCCAGAGCTGCGAATGACAGAAGTGAAGGCAGCAATTAAGCTTGAGGTCCCAATGGGGAGGGAAGACCCCAGTAGAGAATGAAAATAAACACAGAACAGAAAATAATAGACAAATAGGCAAATAATAAGGACAAGAGTGTAACATTAGCAATCAAGGAAGAATAAAGATCAATCAAATAAACAAGGCAAATCTTAAATAATAAGGTAGGGAGGAATTAGAGGTTAAAAACTTTTTAAAAATATAGGGAAGAAAAGGATAAATAAAATTAACATAACACTAAGTAAGTTAAATAAATAACAAGCGAGAAAAACAAGAAGAAAAGGACAGAAAAAAGGACAGGGGAAAAAAAAGAAAGATACAAAACCGTTTACTCTAAAAAGAACCAGTAAAAAGGAAGAAAATCAGGGAACAGGTGACTGGTACTATTGTGTTTTGCAATATAAAGGCCCGGTCCCACTGCACTTATGGATGCAAAGAGGATGTAAAACATTTAAAAAAGCTTGCCATCCGTTGGAAAACACTATGCATCCGTTGTGTACTCACTGCATACATGTCTCATACGCTCTATCCGTCGAGCATCCATCCACTGCAATTTCATCCACGCAAGAAGTTTTGAGCTGCACAAAACTTTGTGAACGGATGAACTTTCCGCCACGTACGATGTACATCTGCAACATATACGAGCAACAAATGTTCTATGTCCGTTATCATCCGTTAAACGTCCGTTGTATCCTCCCTGCATCCTCTGGCCATCCCCTTAACTCACATCCGCTGCAGCTGAAAACGGAAAGAGGGAGGAAACAAAAGGTACACGGAACGTCTACACAGCGTTAGTAGCACGGAAATAGAAAGGATGTAAGCGTATGCATCTCGTATATAAAGTATTCAAAACGGACAAAACGTTTGTATCTGGGATGTATCTTGTATATTTAGGATGTCTGGAGTATGTCTAGAATATGTAGAAGGACACCGAGCGGACAACCAATATTTTCTATAAAAAGGGGGAGAAAATCATCTGGATCTCAGTATGAGTCCAGCAGCCGTGGTGTACAGACCTCTTTACCCTTGGTCTTGGTCTTCAACATCATCAATTGTTCTCCACCATGGATGATGACACAGTCCGTATGATAGCTGCGCTCATTCATCACCAGAACCAAAACCTGTTCAGACTGTTTCAAGTTTTACACAGAAGGAGAAGGAGACATCCAAGAGCTGTGTGGGTCCAAGGATGGATCGTGAGAAGAATGGAGTTTGGACTGTATGACCAATTGATGGCGGAGCTGAGGAATGAAGACCCTTGTGCATTTCATCACTTCATGAGGATGCCACCAGCCGTTTGACAAACTTGTAGAGCGTCTGAGACCCAGGTTGACCAAGCCTAGCACCAACTTCCGGCCCAACCTGGACCCTGGACTGAAGGTGGCACTGACTCTGCGCCACCTGGCCTCTGGAACCACATACAGAAACATGCAGTATGCCTGGAGGGTGCCACACAACAGCATCAGCAAATTGATCAGAGAAGTAGTACAGGCCATCATCGAAGAATACGTGGAGGAGCTCCTCAAGTGCCCCACCACTGAACAAGACTGGAGAAAACTTGCAGAAGAGTGGTATCAGAGGTGGAACTTTCCCCACACTGTTGGAGCCAAAGATGGGAAGCACATGGCCTGCAAAGCTCCAGCTAACTCAGAGTCCACTTTTTTCAACTACAAGGGCTTCTTCAGTATCATCCTCTTTGCCATGGTTGATGCTGATTACAAGTTCATCTACATCGATGCTTCAGGCAATGGGTCATCTTCAGATGCCCAGGTATACAACGCAAGTGACCTCAAGGATGGGCTGGAATGCAACCTCATCATGTGTTTTCCAGGTCCAGACCCCCTACTCAATGACACACAAGATGTGCCCTACTTCATCTTTGGTGATGACGCGTTCTCCCTCAGAACCTACCTCATGAAACCGTACAGTTCAAGATACCTCACCCGTGAAGAGAGGATCTTCAACTACAGGCTGTCAGGGTAAGACGGGTGGTGGAGTCAGCTCTCGGATAGCTTTCTGAACACACCACCACTGTTGTACCCTTGGGGCCAAGCACCCCAATGGTGCCTCAGACCAGCACTCAAGCCACAGCCACCTCCACAGTCCCTGCCCGCTAAACAGCTGAGACCATGGACATGACTCAGAGTAACTGAGAATACTGTCAGAGACTGAGTTGTTTACTTGTTAAGTTTATCTTTGCTTAAGACACTTTACTTGGTTCATTTTGCTTATTTAATACAGTCATAAAGTTTACCTAAAAAAGTTAATAGAGGTTATCTTTGCTTAACACACTTAATACAGTTTACTTAGTTCATTTTGCTTATTTAATAAAGTCATAAAGTTTACCTAAGAAAGTTAATAAAGGTTATCTTTGCTTAACACTCTTCATACAGTTTACTTGGTTCATTTTGCTTATTTAATAAAGTCATAAAGTTTACCTAAGAAAGTTAATAAAGGTTATTTTTGCTTAACACTCTTAATACAGTTTACTTGGTTCATTTTGCTTATTTAATAAAGTCATAAAGTTTACCTAAGAAAGTTAATAAAGGTTATCTTTGCTTTAACACACTTGGTTTACTTCGTTCATTTTTTTACTTAATAAAGTGTTGGTCAAAACTTTGAAAAAATGGTTAAGCCTTTGCATGCTTGGCTGTGGGGTGGAGGAAGGAGGAGTGTAGTGGGGCTGTGGTCTGCAGCTGGGTGAGGACTGGCGTCTGTGGCGTCCGATGAACCTGGGCCTGGACTGGGAAGTTCTGCTTCTGCTGTGGGAAGTCCTGGTAGTCGTAGCCTTGGTAGGTGAGGGGCTGTTGAAAGCCGTGGAAGGGCTGTGACATTGCCTGGGGTGGAGGAGCAGAGCTGGACTGGGTAGGAGCAGCTTCAGCTGGGCCTTGAGGGTTGTGCAGAAGTGCTGTGATCTTTTGCTTCATCACCTGGTACTGGGCCTCGGGCAGGTCCCTCAGTGTCTGGCACATAGGTGATGAAGGTGTTCCGGCCTGTGGATGCTCTGTCCAAGTGGACCAGCTGAGAGAGAAGTTCTGTGCTGGTCTTCATTGTGTCCCTGATCTCCAACAGCACACTGTGGTCCTGGCCCTCCAGTCTGCCTCTCTGCCTGCATCCTCTGGAGCTGGTAGTGGGGGTTTTGGCCTCTGGTGGCTGCTTCTTCTTCCTCCATTTGTGTCCTCCAAGTCTGCCGGCATGGGGAGTGCAGCTGTCGGGGGGGTCTCTGCTGTGGGGCCCTCTGAAGACACCTGCCTGGACAGGGTAGCTGGCTCCTGGCTGGAAGAGGACTGGCTGTCTGTGGGCTGTCTGAGGGAGAGGGGTCTCAGAGGGGGTCCTCCTCGGTGGCGGATCTCACCCTCCAGGAAACTGCACTTGGTCATGATGTACATCTCCTGGTCAGTGAGCTTGACAGTGGCCTGCCTGGATTTCTTGAGGTGTAGCTTGCCATAACAGGTGTGCATGTGCTTCCACCATCCAAAGAGTACTTCTGCAGTGTACCCCAGGCTCTCTGCCTTGTCTCTCCAAGCTGCCTGCTTTTTCTTGGTGTCCCAATACAGTCTGTGGCCCTTTCTCCAGAGGTACTGGTTCTCCCTCAGCCATTCCAGCACCTCATCCTCATGCTCCTCAGAAATGGTGTACTGTTTCCTCTCTCCCTTCTCCTTCCCTTGTCTCTTCCTCCCTCTGACAGGGGCTTCAGCAGGGCCTTCAGGGGCTTCAGCATCAGGGCCTTCTGGAGATTGTTCAGTGCCTTCAGGGGCTTGAGCAGCAGGGCCTTCAGCAGCAGGGCTTTGAGGGGCTTGAGGCCTTGGGGCTGGTCCACCACAGCAGCAGCAGCAGCAGCAGCAGCAGCTTCAGTGTCAGTGCCAGGCGGTGGGATGCTGGTTCTGGCCTTCTTGCCAGGGCTTGAATGAGTAGGCACGGGCTTCCTCTTCTTGCCTGACTGACGAACCATGGTGTTCCTACTAGATGTATGTGGCAGCACATCTTTCCCCTGTATGCTGACTGCGTGCATGCTGCATCCTTTTATATCCGCGGAGCTGATGCAATTCATACTCCCTGCATGCGCAGTGAACGCTTTGCATCCGATATACATCTGCGTGGCATCCCCTTTGTTTCCTATAGGCGTCCGTGATGCATCCGCTTCATCCACTATGAATACGCCCCTTCCACTATGCGTCCGCTTTGAAATTCTCCCCTGGAGAATTCTCCCTCCCTCGGAGGTGTCATCCACTTCCATCTGCTTTCATCTGCTAGGCTTCCTATGAACATCCGTTTAACATCTCCACTACATACTACCCACGTCCGTTCTTTTCTATTCTTTTCCATTCTGTTTATGCAAATTTTCACCACTTTTTGGAGCGGATGACAACGGATGGAGCCACCCCCAAAATTTTGCTCGTCCACTGTGTCCTTTATACATACGTTTTGCAACCGTCGGCCAGTGGGACTGGGCCTTTAGTTCCATGTATGTGCTTATGCCCAAAGAACACTCAAATTATACATGTATTAAATGTAAATTATGTGAACTGCTAGACGAAAAAGTAAAGAATCTAGAGGCAGCTCTAGCCAAACTCCACCCTGTGCAAGAAAGCTGTGCCCAAATCGAACCATATCATGAACAGAAAACTCCCAAAGGATTAGACCCTGCTGATAAATCCTTGGAGGAAGACAAATGGAGGTATGTCACACATAGAAGGAAACACAATAATCAAAGAAAGAAGCAGCACACATCTAACAAACCTGTTAACCCTGGGTTCCCCAACCAGGGTTAGGGAGACAAGCTAAACAGAATGTGCAGCGTTAGTCAGATAGGCACACAGATAAATGAGTGAGCTAAGCTTGTATGTTTATTAAACATACAGTAAAAATAACAGATACGCTTGTGCTATCAAGAATATAGTTTATTCCATTATAAGTTCATAGCATAGTCAAATAACAGTCCAATAGTCATGTATCAAGTAGTCAGTCCATTCAGGGATATTCAGTTGGCAAAGTCCATGTAGAATATCCTATGTCAGTTCACTTACAAATTAGTCCTTTGTTCTCTCTCCCGTTCGAGCAATGCAGTCTTGATTCCAAGCAGTAATCAGGGATCATCAAAGCCAGCGAGAGCAAGCTGTAGACTTGCTACTTTTATAGTGTTTTCATAACTACTCCCTTAATTACTATCCCACAGTTAAAGCTGCAGACACTTTAACATACACAACTATGATTCATAGTTATTATTTCACCTAAACCAGTTAGGGTGAACAATGTTATCCCTAACATTCTCCCCTTTTAGGTTAAATAATAACTATGAATCATTTACATCTTTAAATTATATTTTTCACAACTCTCTTTAAACTTAATTGCTCCTTGAGCTTTTGTAAATTGGTCTGCAATGTTTTCTTCTGTCATGCAGTATTCCAATTTAATTATTCCATTCTTTACTGATTCTCTAACATTTAAATATCTTAAATCAGTATGTTTTGATCTAGTTTTTACAGCAATACTAGTAGCTAACTTTATAGCTGCTTGGTTATCCTCGTACACAATAATGGAATCTTTTACAGTTATACCCATGTCTAATAATAGCTGTTTGTAGAAAATCAAGTCAATGCATAATAATGACAGACATGAAAATTCAGCTTCCATCGTGGACAAGCTAATATGCTGTTGTCTGATTGACCTCCATCCTATTAGTGTCTTACCAAATAATATAGCCATCCCAGATGTTGATTTTCTAGTGTTTATATCAGTTGCAAAACTTGCATCTGCATAGGCACTAAGACTCAAATCACCCTTTGGTTCTATATACAATGCATGGTTCATTGTTCCTTTAAGATATCTTAAAATTCTTTTTAATGATTGCCAATGACATTGTTTTGGATCTGAATTAAAACGTGCCAGCTGATTTACACTATAAGCTATATCTGGCCTTGACCAATTGCTTATATATGATAAGCTACCAATCAAAGATTGATATATGGACTTATCAAATTTGGGACTTTGATCATTAGTTTGGCAAACTTCCTGACTCATTGGAGTCTTTGCCAGTTTACAAAGTTCCATTTTAAACGTTTTAATTAATTGGCAAATTTTATCTTCTTGAGATATCTTAAAACCATTATTTGTTTTATTAATTGTCAATCCTAGATACCTTTTAATTTCACCTAAATGCTTTAATTTTATCTTTTTGGCTAATAATGATATAATCTCATTAGCTTCATTATTAGTCTTAGTTATCAAAGCAATATCATCTGTAAATAATAATAATAATGACACCGTTCCATTATTTTCTCTTTTAAACACACACGGATCTGCTAAACCAGATTTAAAACCTATATTGTTTAACTCTTTCACAATATATTGGTTCCACTCAAACCCAGATTGTTTCAACCCGTAAAGACTCTTTTTGAGTTTCCAACAATCATTACTATTTACTTTATTGTCTTTTATACCAATTGGTTTTCTTAAATATATAGTGTGCTGCAATGGTGCATGTAGATAAGCAGTTTCTACATCTAAATGGTTAATGACATAGTTTTTCTTAGCTGCCCACACTAATGCTGCTCTTAAAGATGTTGCTTTAAGGCTTGGTGCAAAAACTTCATCATAATCAGATGCAGTTTGATTAAATCCTTGAGCTACTAACCTAGCTTTATGGGTAACAGTCCCATCATTTCCAGTTTTTACTTTAAATATCCATTTGCACCCAATGGATTTTTCTCCTGGAGGTAATTTGGCATCTTCATACACTTTCATTACCTTTAATGAATTTAGTTCTTTTTCCATAGCCTTTTGCCAATTCTCCTGATCCTTAGCAGGATACATCCTAAGTTCATCTACACTAGTTGGAACTTTAGTTACTTGGCAAACTATACTTGCTTGATACCTATCAGGTGGTCTAGTTACACGTGTAGTACGTCTAAGTATTATAGGACTTACAGGTGGACTTTCATTTATTAATTGTTCTTGATTATGTAACTCTTCCTGATCAACTATTTCCTCTTGTTCTGGTCCTATTTGCTCTTTGTGGACTTCTTCTTTAATTGGACTCTTCTTATAGCTAATCTGATCTTTCTGCCTTTTGTAGGGTTCAATAATTACTTCATTGTTTAAATCTTGCTCTAATCTATTCCATCCTACATGTTCTAGGAAGTTTGCACTAGCACTGGTGTAAACTCTAGATGTACCTGGTTCCCAGAATCTATAAGATCTATGATTAGATGTATATCCTACAAAAAATAATCTTTTAGCTCTATGCTGTCCTTTGTGTCTAAGTTGTGTAGGGATATGCACCCATGCTGGTGCTCCAAATGTGTGCATGTAACTTAAATCAGGTTTTGTACCATGCCACAGTGTGAATGGTAATTCACCTGTTGTTGAATTAACAACATTATTTAATATATGATTACCACACATTATTGCTTCTCCCCATAAATTGTCAGGTAATCCTGAATCAGACATCATAGTTCGTGCCATTGATTGTAATGTTTGGCCTCTTCTCTCTATAAAGGCATTATGTTGTGGCCTATATGGTGCAGACATTTTATGTTGAATACCTAACATTCTTAGTCTGTTCTGAAATTTATTATTTGTAAATTCTGTACCATTATCTGTTATGAGAGTTACTAATTTCCTTTTAGTTTTTCTTTCTGCAAATTTAATCCAATTAAAGAGATTTTGATATGTTTCAGTTTTGCTCTTCATTAAATAGCAAAACCCATACCTAGAATAGTGGTCCATTATACTTAGTATGTAGCGAGCTCCTCCTACACTTGGTTTTTTCGGACCTATTAAATCAGCAAATACTACTTCTAAAGGCTCTTTAGTAGTAAATCCATCAACTCTATTAGCCGGTATAACCCTGCTCTTACTTTGATTACAGGCATTACATTGCAAATACTTATTACAAGATTTCAAACTTATTCCCTTAGATAATTCAACAGTTTTCTTAAGCATTTTAAAATTTAAATGCCCAAGCCTTCGATGTAACAAGTGAATACATTCGTCATGAGGTTTCTTATTTTCATAAATTGTGTTAGCCACCTTTAAACCATCATCATTTAACACATATAATCCACCTCTTAAAGATGCAGTAATTCTCTTATCTTCTTTTTTAATTATGCAGTTATCTCCCCTAAATGTAACTACATATCCTAGTTTAACCAAAATTCTAACTGAAATTAAATTAAACTTAAATTGTGGTACATATAACATTTTTACATTCTCTTTTATAAAAGAACAATATGCTATACCTTGACCTTTAGCTTTCAGTTTCCAGCCATTGGCTAACGATATCTGCTGTGTACTCTGGGACATTTTAATAAAATTTTTGTTATCATTTGTTATACAATGGGATGCCCCACTGTCAACCACCCATAAATTATTTTTTACAGCTCCGTTAGTATACATGGCTAACTCTAAATTTTTATTTATTTTTTGATGATTTTTAGTATTCTGGCCAGCGTTCTGGCACTTTGCCTTTTTACAAAATCTTGCCAAATGTCCTCTTCCTCCACAATTAAAACACTTTTTAATTGCGTATGCAGTAGGAGATTCATTATCTTCTTTTTGAGGTTGCTCCCTCCTTAATTCATCTCTTTCAAGCCTTCTTTTGGCCTCTTCGATCAATCTGCCAGTTATATCAGTTAAAGTTAAACTTTCTTTTGGCAAAATTTCAAGTGAAGTTACGTAGTTATCATAACTTTCATCAAGGGAAGATAGAATTATGTAGACTTGGTGTAGTTCAGAGAAAATAAGTTCTTTCTCGTGTAGTTCTTTAAAAATGCTTTGCATAGTTTTCAAATGACTCAGCATATCACCATTTGTTTGGAAATGCGTCCTGAAAAGCTTCCGTGTTAGATTTATGTGAGCACCAACATTATCTCGAACATAAATCCTCTTCAGCTTCTGCCAACACCCAACAGCCGTTTTCTCTCCGTGGATATAAACAAGCTGTTGATCAGTTAAGGTTAACCCAATTATGCAAATGGCTTGTTGATTTTTATGCATAAATTCTTCTATCTTTAGTCTGTCTTCCTCATCCTCTGGATCCCATTCTTCTACGTTTGGTGGATTTTCAATTATGTTCCACAGACCTTCTCCTCGTAGAAGTAGACTACATAGTTTGTTCCATCCAGCTTGGATATAAGGGACAAACTTTGTAGATTGACTTGTGCCATGTTTTCTTATATGGATATAAAAATATAATTAATAAAACACAGCTGTCTGTTTACTGTAATGTATAACAACACAAACTCTCACTTTTTACATAAATCTGTTGTATCCTATTTAAACTGACTTTGCAGCCTCTGGGCCCATAACCAGTGTTAAGCCTGGGTTCCCCAACCAGGGTTAGGGAGACAAGCTAAACAGAATGTGCAGCGTTAGTCAGATAGGCACACAGATAAATGAGTGAGCTAAGCTTGTATGTTTATTAAACATACAGTAAAAATAACAGATACGCTTGTGCTATCAAGAATATAGTTTATTCCATTATAAGTTCATAGCATAGTCAAATAACAGTCCAATAGTCATGTATCAAGTAGTCAGTCCATTCAGGGATATTCAGTTAGCAAAGTCCATGTAGAATATCCTATGTCAGTTCACTTACAAATTAGTCCTTTGTTCTCTCTCCCGTTCGAGCAATGCAGTCTTGATTCCAAGCAGTAATAAGGGATCATCAAAGCCAGCGAGAGCAAGCTGTAGACTTGCTACTTTTATAGTGTTTTCATAACCACTCCCTAAATTACTGTTCCACAGTTAAAGCTGCAGACACTTTAACATACACAACTATGATTCATAGTTATTATTTCACCTAAACCAGTTAGGGTAAACAATGTTATCCCTAACAAAACCCTTGTTGCCCAATCTAACCCAATCAGAAGCAGCCCCATTAAGACTGAGCAAACAATTTCTCCCCCAGTTGAAAATACTCAGACGCACAACCTCCCCCTCAAAGAAAACCTGCAAACACTAAGAAAAGAGACATCATCCAATATCCCTAAAAGAATTGCATCAATAAATTCACCTGGAATAAGCAGAAAAGCACCCCAGACTTTACTTCCTAAAAAAGGAAGGTGAGTATTGGTGATAGGAGATTCTATTCTCAAAGGAACAGAACCAGCCATCTACAAACCAGACATACAATCTATGGAGGTATGTTGTCTCCCTGGAGCAAAAATCAAGGATGTGGCTGAGAACCTAACCAAAATAATTAGGCCCACAGATTACTACCCTTTTCTACTACTACGTGTAGGGACAAATGACACAAAAAAGGACCTGAAAACGAGTGATTATGAGCAGCTGGCAAAAAGTCAAGGACTTCGGTGCACAAGTAGTTTTTTCATTTGTACTGCCAACGAAAGGGCAGCATCCAGTAACAGAACCAAGAATTCTAGAAGTGAACACTGGCTAAAGGGTTGGTATCATCAAAATAACTTTGGATTCCTGTCTGTTCTATCTCCATGATGGGTTTTGAGCAAGGGATGGGTTGCACCTCACAAAGACTAGGAAGAATGTTTTTGGAAAACGACTGGCTCAACTTATCAGGAAGGCTTTAAACTAAATTTGAGGGGGGAGGGTGACCAATCTCCAGGAGCTAATTCCCTAGAAAGCAAGTCAAATAATGAGGTAAGGAGGAATGGGAAGGAAGACAAATTCAAACACCAACTAGGAAGCATAAGAAGCATAGTCAGAGTCAGACATAAAGATCTCAAGTGCCTATATACAAATGCACAAAGTCGGGGGAACAAATAGGGTGAACTATTAATACATGAAGGTAGATATGATATAGTTGGAATAACAGAAACTTAGTGGAATGTAACCCATGACTAGAACATACTGATAGAAGGATACAAATTGTTCAAAAAACCCAGACCCCATAAAAGAGAAGGTGGAGTTTCACTGTATTTAAAGAACCACTATATTGCTACAGAAATGCATGAAACCAAAGACAAAAACTACCTAGAATGCATACAGGTCAATATAAAAGAAAAAAAGAATGATACAGCCAAAGATGTATACTATAGGCCACCCAATCAAGAAGAAAAAATAGGTGTCCTTTTTGCTTAACCAACTAACAAATATATGTAAAAAAGACACTATAGTATAATAGTAATGGGGGACTTCAGTTACCCTGACATCAATTGGAAGAATAATTCTGCACCAAGTGACAAATCAAATAATTTCTTTTAACCAAACCTAGCTGATAACTTTGTCGTCCAAAAGGTAGAGGAGGAAAGTAGATGGACAACCATACTGAACTTAATTCTTAAAACTGAGAACAGATAGAGGGAGTTGAAACTTCAGGAATCTTGGGTGAGAGTCACCATCTCATGTTAGAATTCAACATAATGCAAATAATGATATTAAAGTCTTAGATTTTAAAAGAGCTGATTTTAATAAACTCAGAGAGAACTTGGAAAAGATTCCTTGGATGAAAATCCTTAACAGGAAAACAACTCAAGAAGCTTGGGAAACTCTGAAAAATATGATCATAAAAGCCGAGACCAGCACAATACCACTGAGAAAAAAAAAAACAAGAAACCCAAGAAGAAACCAGCATGGCTGCACAAAGATCTCTCTGACAAATTGAAAGACAAAAAGGACAAGTACCAAAAATGGAAAGAGGAACACAGAACTAAGGCATAAGATCAGCAGATAGCCAGAATCTGCAAAGATGGTCAGGAAAGCAAAGGCTCAGAATGAACAGACTTGCAACAAAAGATAATAAAGTTTCTTCCAACATGGAAATAACAAGAAAAAAAAATCAAGGAAACAGTCAGTTCACTGAAGAGAGAAGACTGTAAGGAAGTAACAGGCAACAGAAAGAAAGCAGAGCTACTTAACTCATTCTTTCTATTGGTCTTCATGCAAATAAACTGTAGCCCAACCTGCCAAAAATATAACTGTAAAAGATGACTAGAAATAAGTTAAAATAAGCAAAAAAAAAAAAAAAAAAGTAAAAGAACACCTGTCTGATCTTGATGAACACAAACCACCAGGGCCTGATGGATTACACCCCAGAGTTCTAAAGGAGCGGCAAATGTCATCACAGAACCACTGTACCACATCTTTCAAAAATCCTGGAGCACTGGGGAACTACCAGAGGACTGGAAAAGCACTGATGTGGTTCCTATCTTCAAACAAGGAGGAAAAAACCAGACCCCAGGAAACTACAGACCAATTAGCCTAACATCAATACCCGGGAAGATATTGGAAAAGATATTGAAAAATAATTTAAAAAGATCTGCCAACATCTAGAAATGAGTAAAGTAATAAATAGAGTCATCATGGGTTTGTTAAGAACAGATCATGCCAAACCAATCTTATTTCATTCTTCATAGTGACTAAATTAGTGGACCAGCAAAATACTGTGGACATAATATACTTAGACTTCAGCAAGGTATTAGACAAATAGACCACAACCTACTTTTTGGTAAGCTAGAAAAAAGTGGGATAGATAACACCATCACTAGATGGACTCACAACTGGCTGACAAACTGTACTCAACGATAGTCCTTAACGGGTCTACTTCTACATGGAGGGAAGTAAGCAGTGGAGTGCCGCAAGGTTCCATCTTCGGCCCAGTATTCTTTAATATCTTCATAAATGACTAATATGGGGGAATAGAAGGGGAACTTACAAAATTTACAGATGATACTAAGCTTGCAGGAACAAACACCCAAGAAATTAGGCACAAGATCCAGATGGATCTTGACAGACTTCAACACTGAGTCCTATCGAACAAAATGAAATTCAACATAGAGAAAAGTACAGTCTTACACTAAGGCAAGAAAAACCAAAAGGACACATATAGAGTGGGTGAAACCAGGCTTAATAGCAGTAACTGAGAGAGGAATCTTGGAGTCTTAGTGGACAACCAATTAAATATGAATCAGCAGTGTGTGTTGGCAGCCAAAAAAGCTAATGCAATCCTAAGGCCCTGTCACACTGTCCAACGGATGCAAAACGGACACAACGGACGAGCAAAATGTTCCATCTGTTGTTATCCGCTCTCAAAAGGGGCAAAAATTTGCATAACTGGAGCGGATAACACGGACGCGGGGAGGACGCAGAGCGGATGGAAAGTGGATGCGGAACAGAAGCCCAGCGGATGGAAGCGGATGGGAGCGGATGGTACATCCACTAGGCTTCCGGGGGGCCTCAGCAAAGCGGACGCGGAACGGATGAAGCGGATGCAGAGCGGATGAAGCGGATGCAGAGCGGATGCAGAGCGGAAGCCTAACGGATGCCTGGCGTTAATTGCGCATGCGGGGGGGATGCATTGCATAAGCCACGCGGATATAAAGGGAAGCAGCTCGCACGTGGCCAGCATTCGGAGAAAAGACCTGCTGCAGGATACATCGAGTCCTTGCCTGCCCTGCCTGCATGCCTGCCTGCAAGCCTTGCTGCCAGCCTTCCTGCCAGCCTCCCTCCAAGCCTCCTGGCCAGCCTCCCTGCCAGCCTTGCTCTCTGCCTGCCTGCCAGCCTTGCTGCCAGACTGCCTTCAAACCTCCCTGCCAGCCAGTCTGCCTGCCAGCCTTGGTGCGTGCCTGCCTGCCAGCTTTCCTGCCAGGCTTCCTGCCAGCCTTCCTGCCAGCCTTGGTGCCTGCCAGCCTCCCTGCCAGCCAGCAACCCCACAACCATGGGGAAGAAGCGAAAGTCTCAGCAACCTGCCGCCATCCCTGCCAAGAGGGACAGGGCCACCCTCCCACCCCGTCCCTGACTCTGCTTCTGCTGGGGCTTCTGCTGCTCGGGCTCGCTCTTCTGGTGCTGGAGCTTCTGCTGAAGCTGCTCCTGGCAGTGGTGCTTCTGCTGCTGCGTACTCTGCTGAAGCTGCTCCTGGCGGTGGTGCTTCTGCTGCTGCGTACTCTGCTGAAGCTACTCCTGGTCCTGCTGGTCCTGCTCATGCTCCTGGTCTTGCTCGTCCTGCTCATCCTGCTCATGCTCCTGGTCCTGCTCGTGCTCCTGGTCCTGCTGGTGCTGCTGGTGCTGCTGCTGCTGGGGCTCCTGGTGCTTACTCTGCTGCTGATGATCCTGGTCCTGCTGATCCTGCTGCTGCTGCTGATGATGATGATGATCCTGCTGCTGCTGCTGCTGATGATGATGATTATGATCCTGCTGGTGATGATGATGATGATGATGATGATGATCCCGCTGGTGCTGCTGCTGCTGGTGGTATGGAGGAGCAGCCCCTACCACCTGGGAGCTCCTCTGATGAGGGCCCATCTGGTCCTGGCAAAGGGAGGAAGAGGCGTATGCGGGGACGGGAGAGGAGGCAATACTTCATCGAGGAGGAACACGAAGATGAGGTGCTGGAGTGGCTGAGAGAGAATGACTATCTGTGGCGGAAGGGACACCGGCTGTACAGGGACACCAAAAGGAAGCAGGCTGCTTGGAGAGAGAGGGCGGAGAGTATGGGTTACACTTCGGAGGTGCTCCTCGGCTGGTGGAAGCACATGCACACCTGGTACGGGAAGCTGCACCTGAAGAAATCTGGCCAGGCCACGGTTAAGCTGACAGACAGAGAGACCTACGTCATGGCCTTCCTGGAGGGTGAGATCCGCCACCGAGGAGCACCAGGAGCCCCTCTGTCTACCCTCTCTCTCCGGCAGCCTGCTGAGACCCAGTCCTCTTCCGGCCGAGAGTCAATCCCTGTCTCCAGGCAGGTTTCCGTGGAGCATGCCACAGCGGAGAACCCGCGGACAGGTGTTGTAACCGTGGTGGAGCGCGTGGAGGACTCCCTGATGTGGTGGGAGAAAGGAGACATCGAGTCCACCACAGTCGTAGCCGCAGCCACCACCACCCAGCTCCGCCTCCACAGAAAGGCAGAGAGCCAGACAGCAGGAGGGGCAGAGCCACACTGTCCTGCTGGAGATCAGGGACACCATCCGCACCAGCATAGATCTCCTCTCTCAACTGGTCCACACCGACTCATCCTCCAACCGCCTTTCCTCACCTATGTCAACCAGACCCTCAGGAACATGGAGAAAGCCCAGTACCAGGTGGTGAAGGACCGGATCACCGAGCTGCTTCACAACCCTCCAGATCCAGAGGAACCTGCTCCCACCCAGTCCAGGTCTGCTCCTCCACCCCAGGTGATGTCCCTCCCATTCCAAGGCTTCCCACAGCCCCTCACCTACCAGGGCTACGGTTATCAGGAGGTCCAGCAGCACAGGCAGCAGCCCTTCCCAGTCCAGGCACAGAGTCATCGGACGACACTGTTGGCACCGGTTCCACGGATGCCACGGATGCCACCCACGCCAATGATGCCGACAGCGATGCCACCCACGCCAATGATGCCACCCTCGCCAGTCCTCACTCAGCTGCAGACCAGACATCCCCACTACACTGCTCCTTCCTCCACCCCACAGCCAAGCCCGGCCTCAGTACATCTCTCATCAGTACTGGGGCTGACACCCCATGGCATGGAGGAAGGACCTCTCAGCATCACGGGTCTGAGCCAGCTGTCTGAGAGCTTCCTCAACACACCGTCCCGTTGTCCTCTCAGGGCCAGGCACCCCAATGACGATACAGACCAGCACTCCAGCACTACCCACCTCCGCAGCACCTGGACCCTTCACCCCTGAGACTGGGCATACTTCCGAGTGACCAATAAGAGTGCCAGAGACTGGGTAGCTGGCTACCTGTGGACTTTATTTGGACACTTGACTTGGGTCATTTTTGTTTTACAGCTTGTTGTTGAATAAAGTTTATCTTTGATTCACACACTTGCTTCATTTCTTTTTTTGTAATAAAGACTTGGTGGAAACTTTTAGAATTGGTTTAACCCTTTGCATGCTTGTGGGATGGGTTAAGATAGCAGTGGGGTGGGCAGGGATACCTTTGGGATGGGTTAAGATAGCTGTGGGATAGATAAACCTCCAGTGCAAGCATAGTGGGACTGTATGGTCCACCCTCCCAGGTGCCACACCTTTGGCCCTTCATTAGTAAGCATTGATCCACACATTTGAACATAAGCACAACTCTTTATTAAATGCCCTGTTCATTGTAGGCCCACCCAACATACATGGCCCAATCTCATCAGTGTGATGAGACAGGCTGAAGGAAGCACCCATTAATCATCTATCATCCTGTCTTGCCACTCCACTGCTCCAGCTGGGGAGTTGCACCAATGTCTCAGGAGGTTGTGCTGCTTCTTCCCTTCACGTGAGGCTCTGTTGGGGCCTTGCACATCCTCAGTGTCTATCAGGTTTCGCCCTTGCCTCCATTCACCAGGCTCCATGCCCCCATTGCCTTGTTGGAGGTCCACGAGCCTGTTCTGCAAGACCGGGTAGCGGGTGCGCATGAGATTGTGCAGGATGCAGCAAGCTTCCATGATCCTCCTCACGGTCTCTGGGTGATGCTGCATGGTAGTGAGAAGTACCTGGAACCTGTTGGCCAGGATGCCAAAGGCGTTCACCACCCGCCTTGCCCTGGACAGTCTGTAGTTGAAGATCCTCTCTTCACGGGTGAGGCATCTGGAAGTGTAGGGCTTCATGAGGTAGGTTGTGAGGGAGAAGGCGTCATCCCCCACGATGAAGTAGGGCACATCTTGCGTGTCGTTGGGCAGGGGGTCTGTATCTGGAAAGCCCATGATGACGTTGCCTTCCAGCCCCTCCTTGAGGTCACTGGCGTTTTCCCTGGGCATCTGAACATGAGCCGCTGTCTGAAGCATCGATGTAGATGAACTTGTAGTCAGCATCGACCATGGCAAAGAGGACGATGCTGAAGAAGCCCTTGTAGTTGAAATAAGTGGAGCCCGACTTGGGTGGTGCTTTGCAGGCCACGTGCTTGCCATCTATGGCTCCAACGGTGTGTGGGAAGTTCCACCTTTGATACCACTGCTCTGCAACTTTCTTCCATCCTTCATCAGTGGAGGGGCACTGGAGGAGCTCCTGCAGGTATTCTTCAATGATGGCCTGCACCACTTCTCTGACCACAATGCTGATGGTGTTGTGTGGCACCCTCCAGCCATACTGCATGCTCCTGTAGGTGGTCCCTGAGGCCATGTGGCGCAAAGTGAGTGCTACCTTGAGCCCAGGTTCCAGGCTGGGCCTTGGTCAACCTGGGTGTCAGGCGCTGCACAACTTCGTCAAACATGGCTGGAGGCATCCTCATGAAGTTCTGGAATACCCGAGTGTCTTCGTTCCTGAGCTCCACCATCAGCTTGTTGTACAGTCCGTCCTCTGCTCTTCTGGCGAACCATCTTCGTACCCAGATGCTTCTTGGCCGCCTCTTTTTCTTCCTGTAGTAGAGTTCACAGAGCCTGTAGATGGCTTCGCACTGTTGCAGAAGGATGGTGGCTGCCAAAAGGACTGTGTTACGATCCACGGTGGACATGACTGGATGCTGTGGAAGAGCAAGAGTCAGATGAAGGCTGCAGAGGTCTGCATAGGTTGGCTGCTGGTCTGAAAGTGAGATGCAGGTGAGTTGCTCCCCCTTTTTATAGGCAGTATAGGTGTACCTTTGCATCCTCTAGGCATCCTTAATATCCGAGATAGGTCCCCTCTGCGAACGTTTTAAACGCTTTGTTTCCATGCTGCATCCATTCTGCATCCGTTCCACGTCCGTTCCGCTTCCTCCTTGCGTCCGAGCGGATGCGAGTTGCACGGATGCGCAGCGGATGCCTAGCAGATATAGCGGATGTGTAACGGATGCAGAACGGACGAATTGGATACATTTTCCGCGCAAAAATTTTGAGCAGCTCAAAACTTTCTGAGCGGATGAAACGTCAATAAACGGATGCTGGACGGATAGAGGAAGCAAAACGGAGGCAGTGAGTACATTGCGTTTTCCAACGGATGGCAAGCTTTTTTGTCCATTTTACATCCTCTTTGCATCCGTTGGTGCAGTGTGACAGGGGCTTAAGTTGCATTAACAGAGGGATACAATCAAGATCAAGATACTAATACCACTCTATAAAACCTTAGTAAGACCACATCTAGAATACTGCATCTAGTTTTGATCACCGCATATAAAAAAGATGTTGAGACTCTAGAAAAAGTGCAGAGAAGAGCAAGCAGGATGATTAGGGGACTGGTGACTAAAATATATGAAGAACAGTTAAGGAACTGGGCATGGTTAGTCTAGTGAATAGAAGGACCAGGGGAGACATAATAGCAGTGTTCCAATATTTGAGGGACTGCCACAAAGAGGAAGGGGTCAAGCTATTTTTCAAGGCACCCGAAGGCTAGACAAGGAATAATGGCTGGAAACTGACCAAGGAGAGATTCTAGAAATAAGGAGAAATTTTCTGACAGTGAGAACATCAATCAATGGAACAGCTTGCCTTCAAAAGTTATGGGAGCTTTATCACTGGAGGCTTTCAAGAAGAGATTGGACTGCTATTTGTCAGAAATGGTGTAGGGTCTCCTGCTTGGATGGGGGGGGGGGTTGGACTAGATGACTTGTAATGTCCCTTCCAACTCTGTTAATCTAATCTAAAAATTATCAATAGCACTTACTTTAGGCGTACATCTAGACACTATATATAATTCACCTTATTTAATATGCCTATTCTATCAGAAAGACTTTCTCATTCAAGTCATGAAAAATCCACATTTTTCCATATCCACGTTGTTTTTCTTTTGTCATATATAACTTTGTAATACATATTTTACAAAAATGGAAATCTACCATTTTCCTCATGTTTCAGGCTCAGAATAGCAATTTGTAGTAATGCCAATGAGACTTTTTCTAGGTTTTCCTTTTTGTTGTGAACAGGTCTCTGGGTAGGCCCAAAAACATTCAAACACCATCATCATGACAACATCATTCTCCATCTGTAAAACTGATGGAGTTGGGGTATATAAAACTGAATAGTTGAGGCTGGATTTAAAAGTTGTAAAAATATTCGAAATATGAAAAATGAGAAGGTACACAAATAGGACAACAAACAAAACAAAATAAGCAGTAGTATTTGCAAAAAGAATCCTACAATATACTTGAAAGATGATTATCAGATCTGTGCCTTCAGCAAAACATTATACACATTTTTAATTATCAACAACATGTACAGACATTTCTTTCTTAAAAATCATGTCAAATAATCCAAAATCTAAATTAAGGTTTGACTTCTGGATACCACAGGTTACATAGTGAAGATATATATTCACAGATATATAATTCACCTGATTTAAAGACATATTAAAATCCATCCACTTATAAGTTAACTGAGAATGGAAAGTAAGCACATACTTATTTTAAAAAAATACGAAAGGAAAAAAAACTTATTTCTTTCATTTAAAAGGAATAAGTCTTGAATTGCTTATGATTACAATACCTGGTTTTTCAGTTTAGGCTCATTTGGAAATGTACAAGTATAATAATAAAACAGAAATCAATTCATAAATACTGTTTACATTCATAAAAAGCAGCCCATTCACGGACCAAAATACATCAAAGACAGCCTGAGTCCCTAAACCATACTTTGATTCTGCATTAAAAGGAAAGTCACCCCCAAGTCAACTGTCTAAAAACATACTACTTGGCAATCGTATTTATTTAACACTCTCACTTCTCTGCCCCCCCCCCCCGGATTCTTCTGCTGTTTCACTTAATAATTTCACCAATCTCAACAGTCTATCCCTGGGAACTTCCAGTTTGCAAGGCTCGGTGGCGGCAGGAATCCGCGATTGTGTGCGGTGAGCGCAGCAGAAACTTGGAGTGCCCCAAGCCAACCAGCTTCGGGGCTATAGATACCCCGTAGAGGTAGCTGAAGACAGGGGAAACCTAGCAGGGGTTGGGGGAGTCGCACCCCCCCTCCTCAGCTGGCTTAACTCCCTTTTCCGAAAGCGATAGAGCGGCGGTCAGAAATGGCCACCACAAAGAAGCTTTCATCTGGAAAATAATGTGCAGGAGGAAGCTGAGAAGTGAAAGTTTTGGCTGACCGGGATGAGAAGTAACATCCAAGATATCCTGGAATTTAAATTTTGGAAAAAGATACATCGTTCCCTAAGATCTGGAAGCAGCGAATGAAAGTGAAAAGGGAAAGTTTGTTTTTTCTCACTCTCCTTCCTTACGGTGACAGCAGATGAATGAGAAATTGGAAAAACCCGCTTTGGCATCAGCAGGTAATCAAACTGGAAAATTAAAGCCAAAGGGACAATAAAGATTTCTGAACACTGGAAAAACTTTTTTTATGCTATAAGTGGGAAGGGAGAGGATAAGAATTAAGATTAAGATTTGGTTGGAGGAGATTGCTTGGAATTTAAAAGACGAGAACAAAATCATAACAAGACTTCTAAAAGGTACATTTTAACTGGAAATTTGTAACTGAATTACAACCCCAGGAAGAGAAAGTGAAAAAAAGAAGAAAGTGTTATTTGGATTTGCTTGGTGACTTTGGGACTTTTGGAAATTATTATTTGAATGATTAAAATCATTTGGGTTGTTTAAAATTTTTTTTACAATGGCATTACTTGTGGATGAACTGAAAATGGAATTTATAAAATATAAAGAAGAGGAACAAGAAGGGAAGGGCTCTTTTGGCTCCATTTTTCATTTTTTAGAAATGGCGATTTCTACATATGAGAAACTACAAGAACAAGAAGATTGGGATGAAGAAGAAGCCATCTTTAATGAACAAGCAACTTTATCTGGGGAAGAAAGGGGAAAAAGAATGGAGAATTTAAGACTTAAAAAAACAACCAAAACCGGGAAAAATAAGTTTAAAAGTGGATACGTCAGAAAGCAACAGAAAAGAAGAATACAGAAGAGGGTGGAGATTAAGAGACAAGGGGGTAAAAAGGGTAGAGTGGAGAAGCAAGGGAGGAAAGAAGGGAAGAGAAGCTACAAAGGTTTGAAACAAGATGTAAAGAAACAGGATTTATTTCGAGATAATGGGTAAAAATATAACTGAAAAAGCGATTCTGCAAAGGTACATAAGACTATTGTTGTATTTGTATTTGAAATAATGTTAGAAAATTGGAACAACATATGATTATAAAATGGGATAAAATATTTAATGTAATTTAGCGAATTTTTATTGAATAAAATAAATGAAATGAAACATGAGAGAACTGAACTAAAAAGGAATGGGAACATTGTCATTACATAATATTTTAAAATATAAGTGAAATGGGGGGGAAGTAACTAAGCAAAATCTATAAGTGTTCCCATAGAAGCATGATACTTATTTGGAAAGGAATGTGTAAAATGTTTAAGACTCAAATGAATATCAATTTTAACGATATAATTTCAATTGCTATGGATTGTTGTTTTAATTATATTATATATTTAAAAAAAATTTCCTATTTTAAAATGTAGCGTGTAGTTTTAGAATGTACTACGCAGAATCAGAATGAAAATTATATATTATTTTAAGTATTAAACTTAGGGGAAAGCTATAAAGGCGTCATACTCCAATCAGTGATAACAGAAGAAATTTTGTGTTAATGAAAAAAGATAACAGACAGCTGAAATAGGACAAAGGATATAAGTATAATGATTTAAATTGATATGAAATAAATAAAATAGAATTAAGAGAGTGAAAAGAGGGGAGAAGCTATATAGAAAATGTAAAATGGTAAATAAGATATGGAATGCTATACAAAAGTAAGCATGAACTTGAATTTATGTCTGTACAAAAAGATGTAACCCGGGATCAAACTGCTTTCCAAAAATATGTTTTATGTTCTTTATGTTTTGTGTTTTGTTTGTATATGTTTGTTTTTTAAAAATTAATAAAATTCTTTAAAAAAAAAAAGTCTATCCCTATGGCCATGGTCACCTTGCAGTATAATTTCTTCTTTAAAAGTGACAAAGGGACCTCAGGGAAATTTAGTAGCAAAAGTTAATTATGATAGGAAGCCACTAGCTAGGCTCAACTTTCTGACACATGACTGTTGTTCACTTTACTTGTCTACCCTTCTAGGCTGGCCTTCTCTCTTTACTCCAGGAAAACAGAAATAAGTGCTTGGCATCTTCCTTTCCAAAGTCCAATACTGCAGAACTATGAATTCAAATACATAAAGACAGCAGTATAACTTGTAATCAGGTAGGTAAGGAAAGTGTAATAGGAAACTTCTTCTAAAACCAAACTAATGGCTATCAATAGAAGAGGTTTATTGGAAAGTGGCAGTCTTCCATTTATCATTAATGTTTAATAAAATTGAAGAAGTTGCCAGAGCACTAAAGCAGAAGAAAAGGCATACCATTGCTTTACCCAATCAAGAATAACGTTCTATGTATGATTCACTGAACCTAGCCAACAAATCAGAATGTTTAAGACTAAAGACACTTTCCTAACGACTCTTGGAATTGTAAAGGTGCAGCCTGGCTTCCACCATTTCTATCTTTGCAAATGTGATTTGATGAAAATCTTCTCGGGGGTGGGGGGAGGGGAAGCTGGATTTTATTTATTTCTCAGTATGGGAACAATGTTTAAATTAAAATTAGAATTATTTTATTGGCCAAATGTGATTGGACACACAAGGAATTTGTCTTGGTGCAAATGCTCTCAGTGTACATAAAAGAAAAGATACATTTGTCAAGAGTCAAGAATCATCAGATACAACACTTAATAATAATCATAGGGTACAATAAGCAATCAAATCATACCAGGAAACAGTCCATATAAATCATAGAGATACAAGTGACAAAATTACAGTCATACAGTCACAAGTGGGAGGGAATAGGTGATAAGGAGTGATGAGAAGATTAATAGTAATAGTAGTGCAGACTTTGTAAATAGTTTGACAGTATTGAGGGAATTTGTTTAGCAGAGTGATGGCATTTGGGGAAAAACTGTTCTTATGTCTAGTTGTTCTGATGTGCAGTGCTCTATAACGTCGTTTTGAGGGTAGGAGTTGAAACAGTTTATGTCCAGGATGTGACGGGTCTGTAAATATTTTCACAGCGCTCTTTTTGACTCGTGCAGTACACAGGTCCTCAATGGAAAGCAGGTTGTTAGTAATTGTTTTTTCTGCAGTCCTAATTATCCTCTGAAGTCTCTGTCTGTCCTGTTGGGCTGCAGAACCAAACCAGACAGTTATAGAGGTGCAGATGATAAATGCTTTAGGGAGACTGATGCCAAATGAAAAGTAGGGATATGTCACACTTTTCTCTCACCCTTTCACATTGTTCCTAACATGTCAAATCTTACTAAGTAGCAACAATGTCCAATTTACTTCCTTTTGGCTTTAACATGCAATCAAATAAACTGCAGAATAAATCACTGACCTCCGAGCACCATTTCTTGATAATGCCTCTGAAGCCATAGGGGCCTCTAAAAAGAAATGCTGAATATCAAGAGGTGGACTTCAGCAGGTTCTGACCAGTCCTGAAGCAGAAATTTTGAGTAGCTCAGAGAACCGGCAAATACCACCTCTGACTAGAGATTTTACAGTATCCTTCCCCTGCCATGCCCACCAAGCCATGCCCACAGAACCGGTAGTAAAAAAATTTGAATCCCATCACTGCTTGAGTATGATCAAGTAGCAGAGTCAGAGGACTTCAAAAATATGTTTGAAGGAATCTATGGACACATTCTTAAAGAGTAAAACTATTTTTCTTTCCATTGAACCATCCAACTGTCATTTTGGAAAATGATACATTTCAATGTTTTCTGCATCAGCATAATAAATGATATCAAAATGTGCTATTATGTTATCGTGCTGTCACAACCCAGAATCCTAGAGCCACATTAGCAGCCAAGAGTGCACTGCCAGCAAGTAAAATTAAGAAGCCTAGAAGCTCCCTGTTTTGCTTTTCAACAATAAATTTGCTAGCTGTAGCTTCTAAGAAAGAATTCAATATCCATTGGCCATCCAAAGCAAAACAGGGAATTGCATTAACAACAGCCAGTGCTCCAGAGAGTGAAATCAGATATCTGTTTAAGCTTGTTAAGGTGCATAATATAGTCATTTTTAAAAAACAAATTTTATAGTTTCAGCACTTTGGGAACATAGCAATTTAACTGAACTAATACTATTTTTAATTTGTTCTTTATAATTCTTTATTGATAGCAAAAACCAAAATAAGTAAGATCCTAGTTGTAAAATGTATTTTTATATAAGATAAGGGAAGAGACTTTACATAAGAAAAAAAACATATTAGAAAGGATGTAAAGGTTAGACTACATTATATATTCCCCTACAAGTGGACATAAAAAACTAATTTGCCTTTACACCAGAGCTGTTGGCAGTATACATATTAATAAATAAATAATTTTTAAAAACCCTGCATATTCCAATGTTTAAAAAAATATTCCAACTTGGAAATAGGTAATCTAAAACACTATAGTCATTTTTATAATTCTCAGTAATAGCTACATGCTATTGCAACGTATTAGAATATACAGTATATTATTCATATTATCATACAAATTATGAAACATATTGCTAAACAGTCACCAAATGAGGCAGTCATTAAACAAGGACTACCTGTATTTGTAGTGACATGTTCCTATAGGTTTAAAGAAATGAAAATTCTAATATTATAGAAGCCAAACAGAATGGGGCAAGGCGTCCTTTATGAGTGCCAACTTGTCCTGGTACTTGGTGCAGGAATTGTGCAGACTAATTACCCTGGTTGTAATCTACATGTAATCTCCTTTCCAGATTTTCACTGAAAGAAATATATCTTGTTTTAAATGACTCAAGTGAAGATTATACTTCCATAGCTATATTGACTAACCCACTAACAATGGAATCCCTGATTCAATGGACTCAAGCAATCCTGGACACTTTATAAGAAACCTCAAAGGGCTTGGTATGTGGAGATCTCAACACTCAACTTGGCAAGTGTAGCGCATTTCTATATTTTTATCCAGAATGTTTTGATATCTAGTCATGATACGAGCCACATACCTAAATGTTTCTTGTCATAAAAGGAAGTCAGCAAATTGTTTTTTCCAACAGAAACAATTGCTTTGCCCATTTCCCATGGACCAGGCCATCAAGAGTTGTTATGGAGTTAGCAGTCTTATACATTTAATAAATAAACAAATTCATTTATTCAGGCTTTTTAAAGAGTTAATGCTAACATTTTAATTTGTAACTATTTGTTTATGCTTTTACTGATGTTTTTACTGTAATTTTGTAAGCCATTAAGAAAACAGACTATATAATTTTAAATATATACATAAAAGATGTGCATAAAATGTTAGATATATTTTTATTTTTATCATTTCCTGTAATTGAATTGTTTAAATCAAAATCTTACACCATAGCCAATAGCTTCCACCCCCTTAAATAGGCCAAATATGCAAAATAAGTTAGAAGAGGCTGTTCAAAAGGTAAAAATCAAATGGCTGTACTATTTTATGTGCATGATACTTCCAGAGTCTTTTCTCAAAAAGTCCACACAAATATGAAAGGATACTTGCAAAATGTTTCCATTATTAAAGGAAGGTCCAAAGTTAGAAAACTGTATCGAGGTACAAAGCTGCTGAGGCTCACTTAAACAAAGAAAGAATTTTCTATTACAAAATCAAGGAGCATTTCGAAACAAATCATGTCTAAATCTCTGTTCACAACAAATACAACATTTTGTTTTATTCCCCATGATGTATGGTAACATCACTTCTATAATAATTATGCTATATTCATAGTTGGTCTATATTTTTTGAAAACAGCAAGTCTAACACATAATACACTGACTGTTATTTTACAATCAAGTGCCTATAGAGGAAAAATAGACATGCAGCTGTTCTTTGTATCTGAACATCACATATTGTTGTGGTTCGCCGACAGCAGGTGTGGATGGCTGAGGAGAACGAGGACTCAGATGAGGGGCCAGGACCATTAGGGAATGAACTGCTACCTTCAGAGATTGTGGGGTCTGACAGCAGCGATGAGGAGGTTCCTGAGGAGCCTGTGCCAAGTGCGCGTGCGCGTAGGATTGCTCACAGGAAAGAGCAGCTGCAACAGCACGGGAGACTCAAGAGTAAGGCTGCAAGGTAATGGCCCTCCTTCAAGAAGATAAAAGGCAGCTGTGAAGCAAACATTCTTTGCAGGAAGCAAGGATGTTTTGAAACTCAGCCTCGTGGACTGAGTTAAGTTGGTATTTAAAGACTCGTGTTGTGAAATATTTCTTATCTGTGATTCTTGGCAGTCTCGTACAGTTTTGGCAAGGTTTGTGCTTATCAAAGTTTATTAGTTTGCAGCAGCCTTTTAACCGGGGATTCTTAAGACTCATTAAAAGGTTTCTGTTCCCTTTAGTTATTATTTGTCTTATTGGAAAAGGGTTTGGGTCAGAACACATATGTATTTTAGTCGAAGAAAGGCAAAGACAAAAACAGGAAATACCTATAATATTCATGTCCCTAAGTATGTGGTGCTTACGTATAGTACAGGTAGTCTTCGACTTACAACAGTTCATTCTGTAATTCAAAGTTACAACAGCACTTTAAAAAGTGACTTATGACCATTTTTCACACTTACAACCATTGCAGGATCCCCAGGGTCACTTGATTTACATTCAGATACTTGATAACTGGTTCATAATTATGACAATTGCAGTGTCCTGGGGTCATATGATAACCTTTAGTGTCCTTCTGATAAGCAAAGTCAATGGGAAAGCCAGATTCACTTAATAATGGTGTTACTAATTTAACAACTGCAGTGATTCACTTAACAAATGTGACAAGAAAAGTCACATGCCCTTTTCTTGCCCTTTCACATGCCCACAAAATGGGGCAAACTCACTTAACAAATTTCTCATTTAGCAACATAAATTTTGGGCTTAACTATGGCCGAAGGTAGAGGGCTACCTGTAGTGAACAAATACAAGTAGTCCTTGAGTTATGACTGTATTGGAGCCTTCCTGTCATGATTGTACGTCATGATGGTCATAAAATGAGTTATCACTTAACTGGACCCATTGTATTATCTTTTTTGCGGCAGTCGTTAAGTGAACTTAATGGTCATTAAGCAAAGCAATATTACACTTAAAGGGCATTTTTGCCAAAAACGAGAAGTAAATGTCAGGTTTGGCAAAAATGACGTAAAACACAATCACATCACTGCAGGACACTTATAGCCATAAATGCAGGCTAGTTACTAAGCACTGGAAATGAGGTCATTTAAATGTGGGCATGGGGACTGGCCACTGGAACCAAATCATAAGTACCCCACTGAGGTACATCATAATTTCAGGTAGTTGCTAAGCAACCAGATGTAAGTCAAGGATTATTTATAAAAGGAGTCTATTCTATTTATGGCTAAATATTGAAAAGTATGATCTATGTTGAGATTTGTTTTTAATGTCAGTGGTTTAAAGCTGAAAATATAAACTTTATGAAATTCAAGAAACTGTATTCATGCAGATTAAGAAACTGTAGAGCACAAGTTTATACTGCACAAATAATTTCATAACAAAATTAGGGCTCAATTTCTTCAGACAAACTTTTATCAAAATACTGAAATAACAGTAAATGACAGCAGAAACTAAGCAAAAGCATTTGTTAAAACACCATGTAGCAATATTTTCATGTTCCTGAGTCAGTTTTTCAAAATTTTCCTGCTATTAAGAACCAATGATCAATATACATACACATGTATAAAATAGATTATTTTTCATAGTTTATGAAATGTATGCCTGCAGAATAAACTTCATATTAAGCAGGTAAGTTTTTTTGTAACTTAAGTACATTTATTTGTTTTGTAAACATGACCAAATACATATACATATAATCTAAATAAAAATATATAAATTTGATTACTGTGGAAATAGGGTAATATCATTAACATAATAAAAAAATTATGTTATATCTGATAAACCTTAACATTGAAATAAATAAATGGATAAATGAATAAATGAATAAAGAAGAAAAAGTCAACTAACTGTAATCTGTATATAATGCATTTACCTGCTTAACTTCTGTTAGCATCCTCATCAAATCATACATACCTGTATACTGGAGATGCACTGGATGACCAATGAACAGCATATCAATTTGAGGAGGATGCTTCACCCTTATGAGCCTGGTGTGATTTTCCAAGGAAGGCATCACACATGTACTTGGGATAAAATCCTTTGGGCAATCTTTGTTTGTTTGACAGAGCTGACTGGCCTCAATAGTTTTCCTTGCTGGCAAACAAGCATACAGGGTCTGGAATTTAAATAAATATTAAATGTATGCTATTGAGAAACATTCACTTGACAAGCTAGATGAAAAAAGAAAAGAAAAGAAAACTACATTTTAGTTAGTTTACATATTCATTATCACTTGCTTAGAATGAAACTTTTATGAACTCTACAAAATTGAAAATTCCACAATTTCCAGGCAGTATCTCAAAAGTATTATGGCTGCAAATGCAACAATATGTTATAAACATAAAGTTACATGTGGCATATGACTAAATAAATTACCTGAAGGAACATTAAGGAGATATGAGAATCCGACTACAAGAGAGTTGGGAAATGTGTTTGGAATAATTGGCCCAGGAGACTTGCAACTCTTTTTGGTACGGGATTGGAGAGGTAAAAAATGTTGGGCTCTTTGGTTTGCTGAGCTTGGCAATTTTCTTTCAGGCATTTCCTTACCAGGCAACATAATCAAATGAATGGGAGAGTAGAATTAGCTGGCTATTAATCTTCCTTCCTTTACAGTTTATTATGGTATTGTTTCTTCTTGAACTGTTTGTATGGTACTGTACACTTTTTACTAGGACTATTAACAAGGATGTGTTCTGAGCTGCTGCTGCTTCTTTGACCAGGCTATATCCTTTATATGGTATAGATTGACTTTATGGGTCAGTTGATGGCTGATATGTCTGAATACTAGGAATTCCCCAACATTTTTGGATTTACAGGATTGTTTCCCAATTGAAACTGTGGTTGAATTTGTCTGCGTGCTGAGGCATTTATTATTTACATGATTATTATTACATGATTATTTCCATCATGTCTTTTGTTTACAATATGTTTTTGGGTGCATTCTGCCAATCTTCTACATGTCTATGTAGCATAGGCCTTACATCATACATTATGTTTAATACCTGGGTCTTTAGGTTTGTTTAAGATATTTTGTTTGGATTACAGTGATATTGAGAAGCTATAGTTGCCTTTTGGTTGCCAAAGATATTTGTGTATATAGGGATTTTTTAAATAGGTTGTTACAGTTGTTATGTAGATTATATAGTCTAGCACTTTTAATGAAGTTGTGAAGGTGTCTGTTGTGTTAAAAGATATTGCACATATAACGTGTTTCTTCTTTTTGAGGTTACAGATACTGCAATGCATTTGCTCATCTTCCTCTGAGGACAGTGTTGCTGGTGGACACTATGGATTGCTTTTCAATAATCTGGATTTCTGTTCTTTAATTGCTTCATCTATTGAGGAGAATAGAAATTATTGTTCTTAATTTTATTCCTTTACAGATTTTATTGTCTCATGTGTCTTCTATAACTGTTCCTTTTTAATTATAATAAAAGTGTCATCAACAGAATGGACCTATATTTGGGTTCTCCATGTAAGAGTGCTATTGTTCCTAAACCTCACAGACTCATGAATCCTGAGAGGGAAGATCCCATGGGTGTTACTTCTGATTTTTCTGTATATACCAGTAGTTGAACTGGAAGAGATGAAGCAAAGGATTAAGTTCTATGAGCCTGGGTATTTCAATTACTCTATTCTCTGTAGATTTTGGTATGTTATATAGTGGTGTTATAATAGATTCCTTTGCTATTCTGGATCTATTGTTGTGAAGAATGCTAAACATCAAATGAAACCATAATTTCCTCTTTTTAATAGTTAGGTCTTGGAGGCACTGAAATGGAGAACTGATATTCATTATCATTATTAGGTGTCCAACTTTTTTGTGAGTTCTTTGGTAAATTGTGTGTTGGGCTCCTTGGTAGTTATAGCGAATGCAGGAAGGTGGACTTAATGAACTCACTTCCAACTGCATAATTCTACCTTTGGTCACCTAGTTGTAAACATATATTTTAAATGATACTATGGTGTGCAAATCTGGGTTGGTGTGCTTTCAGATATTTGAAGATAGCTATACTTCGATAAGATGGGTGACTACATAAATAAGATGCTATTAGAAACCTCTCTTGACTTTTATTATCTGCAATTTTGGCAAGCATTCCTTTGACTCCCTCCTCTATATAATTGATAAATATGTTGATGTAACAGCCCACATATGACAGTATTTTATAACTACACTTTGAGTTTGATCCTTGAGGCAACTGTGGAATTGTTAAACTTATATTTGATCATTTTCTTAATAAGGATGCCATGAGAGGTCTTGTCAAAAGCTTTGCTAAAGTAAAGATATACAATATCCACATTTCTCCAATCAATTAGGCTAACAATATATATTAGTTACAAGGTAGCTATTATGTGTGGGAAATCTGCAGTTACTACCACTTTAAATGGAATGGAATAGAATGGAATACTTGAATGGCCAAGTGTAATTAGACACACAAGGAATTTGTCTCTGGTGCAGAAGCTTTCAGTGTACATGCAAAACAAAAGATTAAGAAGAAGAATAAATATAATAATGATACCAACAAGGTAGAAAAAAAGATGAGAAGGATAATAATAATGCAGCCATGGCACATGGGTAAATATATTTAGACATAAGACAGTACTGTGGGGATGAGGTGCTCAGCAGAATGATTGCAAGAGGGAAAAATTGTTTCTAGAGACAGACATGATGGCACAGTGGTTAGAGTGCAGTACTGCAGACTACTTCTGCTGACTGCCAGCTGACTGCAATTTGGCAGTTCAAATCTCACCAGGCTCAGGTTGACTCAGCCTTCCATCCTTCCAAGGTGGATAAAATAAGGACCCAGTTTGTTGGGAGCAATATGCTGACTCTGTAAACTGCTTAGAGAGGACTATAAAAGCACTATAAAGCAGAATATAAGTCTAAGTGCTCGTGCTAGTGCAAGTTGTTTTGGCACGAAAGCCATGTAGCAGCATCCCGAGGAAATGATTGAAAAAGTTTGTGTCCAGGATGTGAGAGATCGTTAAGATATTTTCTTAGCCCTCTTTCTGACTTGTACAGTACCCAGGTCCTAAATGGAAGGCAGACTGGTTGCATATCTCCAACTAAAATGATTCACTTAACAACTGTAGTAAGAAAGGTCATAAAATGAGGCAAAATTCACTTAACAAATGTTTCACTTAGCAACAAAAATTTTGGGCTCAATTGTGGTTGTAAGGTGAGGACTACCTGTAAATAGATACCAATTTGGTGAGAAAGTAGCAATGCTCTGTGACTTCATGCTGACTACAGAAATGTCTTTGACAGCACTGGCTCAATGGCCTTGAAATGGAGATGAGCCCTGCCTCCTAGCAACGACTAGAGGAGTAAAATCCACAGGGACTCCTTTTTACCTAGCTTGGCAAAAAAACATCTATAAGAAAACAACCAAGCTCAGCACACAACTAGAACCTTCAATTCTGAAGAATATATGTTCTCTAATATTGGAAATAAAAAGGGCATTTAAAAAAAATATTAACACAACATTTCAGCACAATAATGTGGTTATTTGCATTAAGACTAAGCAGTTTAGTCTTGCTCTATATCCTTTATCAAACCTTATTTATTGTAACATCCTGTTATTTCTGTCAAACCTAATATTTGAAAAAAGTTACTAAAGGAATCAGGTGCGTGACAGTATTTTTAAATAAAAATATGCACATTCCTTTTTCATATAATTTATTTTACTGAATTTTGTAATTTGTATGCTATTGAATACAGAAAATAATGTACTTTTCTATTTTAATAAAAACTTACCATTTGGCTGTTCAGATTATTACTGTATGAAAAGCAGATATCTGTGAGGCTATTGTTGTTACAACATTCAACAGTGCCATCAAGTCTTTTAAAACCTAAGGACAAAGGCAAAGGCAACATTATATTTTCAGATATAGATCCACTAGTCTATAATGTACTGTATTTTTTGGAATATAAGATGCGTTCTCCCCCCAAAAAAATGTTGCCAAAGCTCCTCCCACCCATCGGCCCCCACCCTTCGCCCTCTGCCTCCCAGCAATTTGCCTCCTTGCATCAAACAGCAAACAGCCTGGTCAGCTTCACCACAGCCTGATTAGTACAAGCAGCTGATTGTCAGTAGGATCGACCTCCTAATGACCAGCTGTTTCAGGCTGCATGGATTGCCATCGCCTATTGCTGACTCTGCACGCCCCATTTTTGGCCTCCGCATTCCATTTTTTGCCTCTGCATGCCCTGTTTTGGCCTCCACGTGCCCCATTTTCCATCACCCAGAACGGGCCAAAAATGGGGCATGCAGAGGCCGAAAATGGGACATGCAGAGGCTGAAAAATGGGATGTGAGGACCAAAAATGGGCGCGCAGAGGCAGCAATAGGCGATAGCAATCCCTGCAGGCAGCAATAGGCGATAGCAATCCCTGTAGCCTGAAACAGCTGATCATCAGGAGGTCAATCCAACCGACAATCAGCTGCTTGTTCTAATCAGGCTGTACTGAAGCTAACCAGGCTGTTTGCTGCAAGGAGGCAAATTGCTGGCAGGCAGAGGCAGAGGAAGAGGCAGAGGTAAAGGCAGATTTTTCCCACTTGTTTTCCTCTTTCCTTTTTCCTTATATAAGCTAGGTGTCTTATACTTTGGAGTGTCTTATACTCTGAAAAATATGATAAGAGCTCAACATCACCACTTCCTGCAGGGTTTGTATCTTTGTGTATGAATGGGTTTGTGTGTGCGTATATAGCAGTCAGAAATTGCTATAAGTAGACATCAGTATCCATTTCCAATGACTATTTCCCATTCATCTTTATAAAAAATACTTTGATATAAAATAATAATGTGTAGGATAATACTAAGATCTATTGTGGGGGTGGACTACTGAGGAAGTTGCAAAAGACTCATTTACAACAGTGCACTGACACTCTAGAGCTGCTTTCAAGTCTCTATGACAAGTAATAGATGTGTTCTAAAATTTATGCTGTCCTTATGTGTTTTGACAGTGCTGTGAGGAAAGCCAAACTCTCCAAATTCATCAGCTCAGATACTGCTCCAGAGCAAAATCCAGAGCAATACTAAAGCATTGGCTAACTTGCTTTTCTTTCTGTATTTCCACATACATGAGTTTTGGGAGGTAAAAAGTAGAGAAAAGGAGCACTGGTTGATTTACATTTTTGCAATCTCCCATTGGCTAGCTTGAAGGAATGATGGCCAACTCAAGCAAGTACTTGGCAGCTGCCATGTGTTTTAATGGTGAAGCCCAAAACATAAGATTAATTTGCTAGAAAAGAGACTACCGAGGAGACCAGAATGTAGGAACAGCCCAGCAAATAATATGATTTTGCCCTAGTAGGCTCTAGGCGTTAAGACAACACAGAGATATTTATCTGTCCCACTTGCCAAGGAGACACAGTGCTGCAACAGGTAAACTAAATCCATAAAACTTAACAATTCAGATGGTAGGTATGAGTAGACATTTCATCCCAGACTAAGCAAATATGTTGAAATTATAATCAACTATATAAGCAACCAGTAATAATTCTGAACTGAAATAGTCATCTGATTAACAGGTAGATAATCTAGTAATTGATTTAACATTTGAAATCAAATGTGTAGTTTTTAAAACAATTGTTATGTGATTGCCTTGCTTTGGAAGAGGAATTCTCCCAAATGAGAATACTCTTTAAGACAGTGAATTAACAATATTATTTTTTTAAAATCTGGCAATCATATAAAGCAGATGATTCTTCAGTTATATAAAAACAACCTACAATATATCATAAAAGTACAATTAGATGCCATCTAGAAACAATTGTACCTCTAGTTGAAAAGCTTAGCTGCTGGAGGATTGATGATTTTATGCAATAGCCCTTTTGTGGCTTCTGATAGATGTTTTCCAGGCAGGCATGCCAGTCTTCCACACTATAAACTGAGCAATCTTGCAGACTAGTGACAAGGTCAGCAACAAAAAGACCTCTGGGACCATTAGCAGGAGAATCCTAAAAAAGAAAAAAATGTTAATAAATCCTGGACTGAAGACTACCTAGTTTTGTTTTATTGGCTATATTTTCTTTTTTTAAAAAAATTTTTTTTATTAATTTTCTACAAATAGACAAACGTACAAAACATTAAAAACATCTACTCTCATATATACTTCCGGTGTATCGGTTGGTTCATCAGTTTTGTGCATTCATTTTATAGTGTCAATTACAGTTATAATGCATAACCACTCATATTGTCAATCCATATTCTAATATTACTAAAAAAAAATAAAAAAATCTTTTTCTGACTATACTTTTAATCATTCATGCTTTGTGAGATAACAATACTTCAAACAGTTTATTCTATAACTTATCATATAATCATAACAAATCAATCCTAAAAACCCTTCATATATATAATACTAATGCTCTATTATTGTATTTTATCATCTAACCATTGATAAAAAAAACCCCAAACTGCATAAAATTGTTTATCTTCTTGTTCTCTAATTTCAAATGTCAATC
>BLBF01000017.1:48051250-48063531 GCA_015471245.1 Laticauda colubrina | reverse complement strand
TATATATATATATATATATATATACACTGTACACTGCACTTTATTTCTTTATCCAAGGCTCTTATTATGACTCTCTTCTCCAGCAACTTCAAAGCCAAGCCTCAAATGTTGAAATATTGATAAGAGTCCAAGAGAGCACCTGTAATAATATTTTACTGTGTTCTCCCTCTATCTTATCACATTAAAATGCCCTTGAAAAGAAGTGCTTTTCTCCCCAATTCAAATAAAATATTTTCAAGCCTCTAGTTGGCAGTGTTGCAGCATCTCTTAATACTCTTTCCCCCCCCAGCCAAAAGAAAAAGTATTTATAAAAAACTCAAACAAAAAGAGAAAAAAGATAGCCAAAGGGAGCCTCTATCCTAAAAAGAAAGTTAAGAAGATAAAAAATAAAAATCAAGTGAAGAATAAAAATATATATAAGAGAAAATTCAATCCGGTTACCTACAAAGTCACATTAAAGTCCTCAAAGAAAATAAGAAAAAAAATCCAAGTCTCAATTTGACATCACTTAAACGCCGCTCAACCAAGGTTCAGTCAAATAAAAATAAAGTCACAGATTTCTTCTTTGTTCAGGGTGTCCTTTCAAGTCTTAATCAATTTATAATGCAAAAGAATTTCTCACCCAACCGATACACACTCATTTAAATCCCTTTCTTTCCGGAGCTGTCCCGACTTCAGCAGCTTTGGAGGCTGCCTTTCCGCTTCCAGCAAAAGGGCTTCTCCCGGATCAAACCAGAGATTTTGTGATATCTCTGGGATCCTGGGACTGTGCCCTTCACAATCCCCGTCTCTACGGGACGGTTTAGGTCCGTTAGAACCGACCAGGGGCGAAAATATCAGTTACGATCTCAGAGCCCCGAGATCGCAGCTGTAACACCGAGACGTAGCTCCGCCTTCTGTTATTGGCTATATTTTCATATACAGTAGTTTAACCATGATCTGAAGAGAAATGAGTGAAGCAAACTTCCCTTTTAACCAACCAGCGTAGTATGAAAAAAAAAGTATTTTCTCTTATTATTCTGGCCATCCAAATTGATAAACAGTGATTAGCAATAAGTAAAATAAGATGAATAGCTACTTCAATATTAGTAACATACTCCTGATACAAATGTGATTTTTCTTAGTATCATATCTTTCCCATTTTAATAGAACGTTTTTACACTTAACCCTGATTAATTGATTGTATTCATACGTACACCTGATTATATTTCATTGTATCAAATAGAATTAGGTTTATTTCATATACTTCACTACTAATACCACTCATATCTTAGCAAAGAAAAGTAGTTGTAATAAACTGAATGATTGTGAAACAGAGCTTTAATTTCTTTATTATACACCAGAACAACTAGACACAAGGACAGTTTTTTCCTGAAAAAACTTTGCTAACCAAATAATTTCCCCAACACTGTCCAACTACAGTATTTACAAAGTCTGCTTTACTATTACTATTAATCTTCTCATCACTCCTTATTACCCATCCCCTCCCACTTGTGACTGAATGACTGTAACTTTGTCGCTTGTATCCTTATGATTTATATTGACTATTTCCTAGTATGATTTGATTGCATATTGTACCCTATGACTATTATTCAGTGTGGTACCTGATAATTCTTGACTCTTGATGAATGTATTTTTTTTTTGAAGAACATTTTATTGATTTTTAGAAACAAACATAAACAAACACAATGCAGAACATGAAAACATAAAACCTCTTTTCTGAAAGCAGCCTGATCCCGGGTTGCATCTCTTTGTACAGACACCAATTCAAATTCATGCTCATTTTTATATACTATTCCATATCTTATTACCATTCTACATTTTCTATACAGCTTCTCCCCTCTTTTAACTCTTAATTTTATTTTTATTTGTTTCATCTCAAATCAGATCTTTATATTTATATTCTTTGTCCTATTTCAGCTGTCTATTATCTTTTCTCATTAAACAAAATTCCTCCTGTGGTCACTGATTGGAGTATGACACCTTTATATCTTTCCCCTAAAATTATAACACTTAATATAGAACATAACTTTCATTCGGGTTCTGCATAGTACATTAAAGCTACACGCTACATTTTAAAAAGAAAAAGAAAAGAAAAATATAAATATATAATATAATTAAAATGATCTATACCGATTCAATTCTATCATTAATGTTAATATTCATTTAAATTTTAAACATTTAATACATTACTTTTCAAGTAGGTATCATGCTTCTATGGGAACGCTTATAAACTTTCCATAATTACTTCCCCCCCACTTCACTTGCATTTTAAAACATGTCATTAAAATGTTCCCATTCCTTTCTAAATTAATTCTCTCATTTAATTCATTCCATTTATTTTATTCACAAATGTTTCACTAAATCATACGTTGTTTCCAATTTTCTAACATTATTTCTAAATACAAATATAACAATACAATCATATGTACCTTTGCAGAATCACTTTTTCAATTAAATTTTTACCCGTTATCTCTAAATAAGTCCTGTTTCTTGACATCTTGCTTCACACTCTTGTAGCTTCTCTTCCCTTCCCTCCTCCTTTGCTTCTTCTCTCTGCCCTTTTTACCCCCTTGTCTCTCCACCTCAATTTCCCTTTTCTGTATTCTCTTTTTCTGTTGCTTTCTCACATTATATCCACTTTTCACCTTATTTTTCCCTTTTTTGATTGTTTTTTTAGGTCTCAAATTCTCCATTCTCTTTCTCCTCTTTCCCCTTTCTTCCCCAAGTAGAGTTACTTGTTCATTTAAATGGCTTCTTGTTTGTCCCACTCTTCTAGTTTTGTAGTCTTTTCTTGTAATTTCTCATAGGTAGAGATCGTCATTTCTAAGAATCGAAAAACGGAACCAAGAGAGCCCTTCCCTTCTTGTTCCTCTTCTTTAAGTTTTTTAAATTCTATTTTCAGTTCATCCACAAGTGATGCCATTGTAGAGTTTTTTTTTCTTTTAAAATAACCACCCAAGTGTTTTTAATCCTTCAAATATAGTTCCAAAAGTCCCAAAGTCAGCAAGCAATCCAAATACACACAAGCTGTTTCTTTTGACACCTTCCTTTCTTTACTTTCTCTTCCTGGGGTTAGTATTTAGTTACAAAGTTCCAGTTCAAATGTATCTTTTAGAAATCCTGTTAAAATTTAACTTTAGATTCTTTAGATTCCAGGCTATCTCCTCCTTCCAAAGCCTGTTCTTATTCTCTTCCTCTCCCTTCCCACTTACAGCAAAAAAATAATAATCCTTCTTTCCTTTTATATTCAGAAATCTTTATTAGCCCCTTGGCATTAAATTTTCCAGCTTAAATACCTGTTGATGCCAAAGCAGATTTTTCCAATTTCTCATTCATCTCTGTTAGCTGTCAACGTAAGGAAGGAGAGCGAAATTTTTTTTTTCCCTTTTCACTTTCATTCGCTGCTTCCGGATCTTCTTTGGGAGCGATGTATCCTTTTTTAAAATTTGAGTTCCAGGATGCCTTAATTGTTGTTTCTTATCCCGGTTAGCCAAAACTTTCATTTCAGCACTTTCTTCCTCCTGCACATTCTTTTCTGGAGGAGGGCTTCTTTGAGGCAGCCATTTCTGACACTCTACCACCTTCAGGAAAGGGAGTTTAGCTAGCTGGGGAGGAAAAATGCGGCTTTTCTTGAGTCTCCTGGAGTCTCCCCCGTCTTCACCAACCTCTATGGGGTGGCTTAGCCCCGAAGCCAGCTGGCTCGGGGCACTCCGGCGGCGCGCCCAGGCAGAAACCATGCACGATCACAGATTCCTACCTGCCGCCGAAGCCCTGCAAACTGGAAGTTTCTTGATGAACGTATTTTTTAATGTACACTGAAAGACAAATTCCTTGTGTATCCAATCACACTTGGCCAATAAAGAATGTATTTAATAAACAATAGAATATTGTGTCTATTGTGTGTCTATTCTATTTTATATCCTATCTTTCCACTACAAACAGTATTCAATGTAGAAAAAATGTTTTAATTAAATTAGAAAATTGAATGGACACTATACACACACACATAAAAAAACGAACTGGAATGTCTTCGCAATTTCAGGCAAAGATTACTTCAAATTAAATTAATTAAATTAATGTGCAAAATCAGCTCTTTAATACCATAACATAAAGACAGAACTTCACTGAGCACCAGGAGTTCTATGGCCATCATTTCCAAACAACGAACCTCCCAGTATATGCAACCAGCACTTTTAGAAAAGAGAACAAGGACCACTATGTTTGATTATAAAGATGACAAACTATTCTTCCAAAGAGATAAAATTATAATGCTGTTACCTGAGTGACTTCGGTAACAAGTGCTCCTGCACCAGTGTAATAAAATGGGTAAAGAATAGCAGGTAGGAAGAAGAGAAATACAAGACCCACAATACCAAGCACAAAGTTATGCCAGACACCTGTAAAACCAGAAAAACAAAGCATTTGATGTCTTACCATGTAAGAATATTCTAAACAGAATTTTAATATGTAGAACTATTTTTATTTTACTACAATAGCAACTTAATCTAAACCTCATAAATTCTGCTTCAGAAATAAAGCTAATATTAAAATTTTGAAAAATGCAGTGTTTAAATGTAACTGGAACTGTACAAGTGAAAGCTCCTAGATAATGGTAAACAGAAGTCTTGATTTAAAAAATGCATATGATAGTCATAAAAAACTTGACTGGGAACCAGTCTGACCTTCATTACAAAGGACAAGTACTGCTATGGCAATAAAAATGAACTTGTATGAGTCTGCCTCTTCTCTCCGTTCAAGAAAGTAATGACTCTTGAAACTTCAGCATTTCAAAAGGAACCTTTTGTTGAAAGGGAGTGATTGCAGGACAAAGGAAAGCTGGAATTAAAGTCCCTCTCAGGCAATACAGTTAGGATAAAGTAATTAAAAACCCCTCCCCTCAGCCTGAGGTTCAATGAGCCAATCCACAAGTGCAAAGATGTTGTTAGAACAGCTGGCCTGAGAAAGAGATAAGAAGCGATTCCCAGGTTCATCTTGCAGGAGGCTTCAGGATTGAGACAAAACACATGGCCCTCCCCCTTTATTACATTCCCCCAAAGGTAAATCAAGCCTAGGGCATGTAGGTGCCAGCATAAAGGCTATAAAGTAGGGGGATACAGGATGTATGGGAAATAGGAAGAGGGCAATAAACTAACAAATGTATCCAGACCTCCTCCCCACAGGAATGGCAGTATTACGATAGGATCTGACAGAACTATTTGAGAAGTTTTCTGAATGAATATGAAACAGAACAATCAGCATAGCAGACAGATTAAAGGGAATTCAGTGCATACTTTTTTAACATTAATATTGAAGAATAAAAATAAAGTTATACTTTGTCATTTTGGATATTATAAATATAATACCCTCAACTAAAATCCATTCATTAGAATGTGATCCTGAAATTAAATGCCACTGGCAGTTGTATACCAAGAATGTGAACTGGAAAATTCAGTTCACAGCTGGAACTACTCCTGTTATGTTAGAATTTTAATTCTATATAATTTTAATTCTATATAATACAAATAGAATTTTAAAATAAATAAAGCTAGACAAAGATTGCTCTTAAATGAAATAAGTATTGTTATGTACAAAGTGGTCTCAGCATTCAAAACTTGCTAAATTTAAAGGGAAACCCAAAAGGAAAATTATACATGGTTGTCATTTTGGTTAAAAAAAAAATATCCTGCCATGCAAGTATGATTTCCACAATTCATGTACACATCTAATGTGCATAATTTAGAATTGGTTGACTGTTGCCTTTTTACAGGAAAAGTTTCTGACTTCCTAGTTTAACTTATAGCCCTGGGATAACCTCCTAGTCTCCCAAATACCAATCAGGACTGACCGCCTCCCTGAACCCTTGCCAAGGTATAGGTTTTTTTTAAGTTATCTCTGTGAATTATGTATTTTTCTATTTTGTACATTGTTCATGATTCCCACTTCTTGGAATTTCCCCAAATCTTTCAGTTGTTATAAAAAAATAGAAACAAGCTAGCTTGTTTATAATTATGCAACTAATAATATATTTACTTTTTATTACTGGCTTTATAATGAAAATCTTACTCATGGAGCACTTGAATCACATCTGTCTTAAAATAGTGCATAATTTCTATCAGAATCCTAATCCTCTTCATTCAGAAGTATTTATAATGACTAAATTAAATGACTGACTGAAGTGTTTTATTTTCCATTTGAAGTCATCCCAACATTATTAAAAGTCAATCTCAATTAGAAGATTAACATTGTGATCTACAATGGTTCCTTTTTTTCTCTTCTACTGCCAAGACATGAACAAATGCCGAGAAACAATGACTTAAACACTATTCATACATATAATAAATTGCCAGTAATAAATGAAAATTGTACAATTCCATAACTGACTGCTAATATTTAATATTATGTTAAAAATATTATTAAAATCATTAGAAGCAAAGGAAAGAAGACATAGCCCAATCCAAGACATATGTATCCAAGAAACTCAAGGATTTCTTTCCTAATATCCTCAATAGAAAATTGTAAGAAAATTAGGGCCACCTGGGTTCCTTCCATTTTCTCATTTTGAAACAGTACATGGAGATTCATATTACAGCAGCAAAATATGTTATATATAAATCCTGCAATCTGTAATAGGAATCAATCACAGGTTGAATATGAAGAGCACAAAGCAGCTGTAATGGTAATCAAATACATGATATATATTTGGGGCTTAATCCGAAATAAATTAAAATTCTATTTTAATTTCATGAGAAATTGACATCTTGGAGCAAGTAAGAAATATATCATTAAAAGAAGAAATTACCAAGAGAAAATAATTTATCCAAAATATCTTAATAGTAATAATATTCACAGCTTAAGTATGTGTTATGTTTCTGCTTGGCCTCAGCAGCCTCAATACTTCAGTAGCTTTGAACATATTGGAGATTGTTTGTACAGAGGCTAGACACGTGGTGGCGAACCTATGGCACGCGTGCCACAGGTGGCATGCAGAATGCTCTCTGTGGGCACACCCACTACCGCTCTGCTGTGTATGCACGTGCCTCCTGTCAGCCAACTGGTCTTCATGTCTCTGCCATGCATATGAGGGGGCGCATGCACAGTGGGGTGCATGAGGGGAGCGGAGTGCACTAGGCAGGGCACATGAGGGAGTGGAGTGCATGCATGAGGGGTACACACACATGCACAGGGGCATACGTATGAATGTGAGGGGTGCATGCACGGGGTGTGTTGCATTTTGGGTATGCACACAACGAGCACTTGGTCCCGAAAAGGTTCGCCATCACTGGGCTAGACTATTCAATGTTATCAACAAATTTTAAAAGTTACAAAAATAAACTTGAATATACAAAGAATGTAAAATGAAGAATTGGAATATTCCACACTGAAAAATCATCTCTCTTAAGTTCTAAGAAACGTTAAGTATGTTCAATATGATGCAAAAACCTGATTAGCCCTATAGAATTTGCAGGATATGCTCAGTATGTTTAGCAATACACATGCTTTCAGATACAATATAAAATATACTGCAATAGTTATCCCAATCAACTTACCCGCACAAAATATTCTCAGCTGCTGAATGGGAGATATTAGTTGTAAGTGAGTAGTGAATAGGTCAACAAATGCTCCAGGATAGACAATAAATATAAAAATTCCAAAGCCATTAAACCGAACTTGCTCTCTAAAAAGCAAAGAAAATATTTTTTAAAGATTGAATCAAATATTTGTAACCAAAAAGATCAACATGCTTTCACTTTATCTGAATGGAATTTTATTTTCTATGTCTACTACATAGTTATACAGATGATTTGCTATTAACCCAAGAAGAATGTATTTGAGAATAAACAAAATAATAATAACATGCATATTCTGAATAGCAATTAATGTAATTTCATTCTAAGTGTTCAGTATGCTTTACTTCAATTATCTGACTATAATCTTTAACACAATCTGCAGGCAGAACTATTACCCTCCAAAAGGAGTATAGTATATAACCAACTATGGTTTGTTTAAGGATCAAAGGTGTTAGGAAAGGTCTTTTTGATCTGTTATTGTCTAACCAGCACAATATAATAGATGTGTTCAATTAAAGAAAAAGCAGCAGTCTAAAGTATGGGTGTCAAACTCAAGGCCCAGGAGGGAGACCCAGCCTGTGGGGTGTTTAGATCTGGTTCCCCAGGGTTGCCCTAGAAACAGCGAAGGACTGGCCCGTGGTGCCTCTGCCAGTGAAAACAGAGCTTGGGAGGGCCGTTTTTGCTGGCAGAGTTTTGCAGGAAGCTATCGCAGCCAAAAATAGAGGTCACAAGAGATGTGTGCAGCTCTCCCGAGCTCCATTTTCACTGGCAGAGGGCTGCAGGAGGCCACTGAAATGAATAGATATAGAAATCAGAATCAGATGAGCCCTGTGATGGTGCAGTGGTTATAATCCTGCAGGCTACCTCTGCTGACTGACTGCTGCCAGCAGTTTGGCAGTTCAATTCTCACCAGCTCAAGGCTGACTCAGCCTTCCACCCTTCCAAGGTCAGGACAGATTGTTGGGGGCAATATACTGACTCTGTAAACCACTTAGAGAGGGCTATAAAGCACTGCAAAGAAGTATATAAGTCTAAGTGCTATTGCTATTTAGTTTGTTTTCAATAAATCTTTGACTCATAACCAAGAAAAATAAATAAAAAGAAAAAGCACAAAGTTATCATCCTGGCCCCAAAACTTCTCAAGCAGTAGAAGTAAATAGTGTAGAGCCGTGATGGCAAACCTATGGCACGTGTGCCACAAATGGCATGCATAGCCATTTGTACCAGCATGCAAGCTGCAGGCAAACTTACCTTACTGCACATGTGTGCGCCTCACAGCTAATTTTTGGCTGGTTTGAGGCCTTTTTCGGCCTCCCAAAGGCTTGAGAAAGGCTTCTGAAAGCTTCTACAAGCTTTTGTAGGTCGAAATCTAGCCCTGTTTTGTCACTTCCAGTTTAAAAAAAAAAAACAGGAAGTGATGAAGCAGGGATAGATTTCAGCCTACAAAGCTTTTAGAAATCTGCAGAAGCCTTCCTCAAGCCTTCGTGAAGCCGAAAAAGGCCTCAAACTAGCTGAAAATAAGCTGTGAGGCGCAGTGCAGGTAAGGGGACGGGGTGGGTGGGTGATTGTATGCGCATGTTAGGGGACGTGGGGGAGCACGCATTGCCTTCTGGTTGCTGGCATGCAAGTGTGAGCGTGCAAACACACACACAAGTTTTGGCACAGGAGCCCAAAAAGGTTAGCCACCACTGGTGTAGAATATATTATGATGCTAAAAGTGTAACTCTAAGATCAGAGTAATTCTCAAGAGCACAATATTTTAACATTGTCTATAATCCATAAGATCAACACATAATATAAGTAACATCAATAAAAAGTATTTCCTAAAACCTACAAGGCTAGTACTTTAACAATATAGCTTTAACCTATATTAAACCACAGCATGATGAAACTGAAGAAAAGAAAGTAAATAAAAGTATGTCTTCTTCAACTTTTGTCATATTTCCATTGAGGTAACACTAGCTACTGGTTGCATGATGGAGGGTTTCAAATCTTCTAAGAGGAACTTCACAAGGTGCTTGTACAATTTTCCAATATGTTTATGTAATGGGGTAAAATATAATTGTTCTAACTAACTGTTCCTGAGAAATTTACAGTGTATTAATATATGACTGATTTTTTCTATCTTCTATCTAGAAGTCTTCTATCAAGAAAAAGACAGATGGAAACATGTCACTCATAGAAAAAATCACAAACCTAGTACAAAACCACTCTCCAACCCAAATCACTCTGATGCAGCCCCACTGGTGCTGAGCAATCAATTTCATAGACTCTCACTGGAAGAAAACATGCAGACATTAAAAAAGAAGCATCATCAAATGTCCCTAAAAAGATAGCATCATTAAGTGCTGCTGTGACAGGTAGAAAAGTCCCCCAAATCTTCCTAAGAAAAAAATGGTAAGTGTTGGTGATAGAAGATTCAATTCTCAAAGGAATAGAACCAGCCGTAGACCAGACAATCAATCCAGAGAGGTATGTTGTCTACCTTAAGCAAAAATCAAAGACATGGCTGAGAACCTAACCAAAATAATAAAACCCATAGATGACTACCCTTTTTCACTACTACATGTAGCAATGAATGCTATGAAAATGGACCTATTAATCACACAATATTGAATGATAACGAGCAGCTAAGCAAGAATGTTAAGGACTTAGGTGCACAAGTAATTTTCATCTGTACTGCCAATGAAAAGACAACATCCAGTAAGAGAACAAAGCATTCTAGAAGTGAATAACTGGCTGAAGAGTTGGTGTCACCAAAAAACCTTTGGAATCCTGGACCATGGTCTGGCACTACCTCCACGATGGACTTCTGACAAGAGATGGGCTCCACCTCACAAAAACTGGGAAGAATGTTTTCGGAAAATGACTGGCACAATTTATCAGGAGGGCTTTAAACTAAAATTTAGGGAAGAGGGTGACCAATCTTTAGAATCTTCAGGACCTAATTCCATACAAAAAACCCTAGAAAGCAAGTCAAATAAAGAGGTAAGGAGAGATGGGAAGGAAGACAAACTCAAACACCAAATAAGAGACATAAAAAGAATACTCAGAGTCAGACATAAAGATCTCAAGTGCCTATATACAAATGCACAAAGTTTGGGAAACAAACAGGGTAAACTTGAACTATTAATATATGAAGGTAGATATGATATAGTTGGAATTACAAAAACTTGGTGGGATGAAACCCATGACTGGAACATACTGATAGAAGTATGTAAACTGTTCAAAAAATAACAGTCATCATAAAAAAGGAGGTAGAGTTGTACTATTTGTAAAAGATGACTATATCACTACAGAAATGAACAAAATCAAAGACGAAAACCACCTAGAATGCATATGGGTCAATATAAAAGAAAAAAAGAATGACATTGCTATAGGTGTATACTACAAGCAGTGGTGGGCTGCTGCCGGCTTGGACTGGTGCTAGCAAACTGGTAGTTCTGACGATCAGCTGGCCCCATCCACCCACACCCACCCTATTCTGTCCTATATTTCTGTCTTTTTCAGCTCAGCTGATTTGCGCAGCACAGTGGATTTCATGCACCTCAGCTGCTCTACTTACCAGGGCTGCCCTGTACAGGTTCAAATTGGTGTTTTTTTTAATACTGCATGCGTGCACAACTGCACAGAATCAGTTGTTAAACCGGTTGCAGCGCACCACTGACTACAGGCCACCCAACCAAACAGAAAAAATAATTGTACTTGCATCAGTTCACAGTCAGTTGCTGCATGGCTCATTTTGCCAGTGCTGCCACTCAATGCAGGATGCTGTGTGGCTCATTGCGCCAGTGTCTCCACTCATGACAGAAGTTTGCATGGTGCATTCTGCCATTGCGCATGCAAGTAGCAGCACCGGCACAACAAGCCTTGCATTGTCTTGCTGCAAGCAGCAGCACTGGCTCCAGTGTTGTCAGATTGGTGGCCGGGGCTCAAGGCCTCAGGGTAGGTTTATGAGAATTGATTTAATGTCACTAACATTAACTAACATCAATACCCAGGAAGATACTGGAAAAGATAATCAAAAAACAGATCTGCAAACATCTAGAAACTAGTAAACTAATAACTAGAAGTCAGCACAGGTTTGTTAAAAACAGATCATGCCCAACCAATCTTATTTCATTCTTCAAGATAGTGACTAAATTAGTAGACCAGCAAACTGCTGTGGACATAGTATACTTAGACTTCAGCAATGCATTCAACAAAGTAGACGACAATCTACTTCTTGGTAAGCTAGGAAAAAAATGGGATAAATAGCATTACCATCAGATGGATTTGTAACTGGCTGTCAAACCATACTCAACTAGTAGTCCTTAACAGTACTTTGTCTACATGGAGGGAAGTAAACAGTGTGGTACCACAAGGTTCAGTCTTAGGCATAGTACTCTTCAATATCTTCATCAACAACTTAGATAAGGGAATAGAACGGGAACTTATCAAATTTTAAGATGATAGATACTAAGCTGGCAGGAATAGCCAACACTCTGTATGATAGGCTCAAGATCCAGATCGATCTTGAAGACAAATACTGGGCCCTAACTAACAAAATGAAATTCAATATAGAGAAAAGCAAAGTCTTACATTTAATTAAGAAAAACTAGAAGTACATATACAGATTGGGAGAAACCAGCATTTATAGCAGCAATTGTGAGAGGGATCTTGGAGTCCTAGTGGACAACCAGCTAAATATGAGCCAGCAGTGTGCAGCAG
>BLBF01000017.1:48012349-48050850 GCA_015471245.1 Laticauda colubrina | reverse complement strand
CCTCACCCATGAAGAGAGGATCTTCAACTACAGGCTGTCCAGGGCAAGACGAGTGGTGGAGAACGCCTTTGGCATCCTGGCCAACAGGTTCTAGGTACTTCTCACCACCATGCAGCATCACCCAGGGACTGTGAGGAACATCGTGGAAGCTTGCTGCATCCTGCACAATCTCATGCGCACCCGCTACCCAGTGTTGCAGAACAGGCTTGTGGACCGTCAACAAGGGAATGGGGACATGGAGCCTGGTGAATGGAGGCAAGGACGAAACCTGATAGACACTGTGGATGTACAAGGCCCCAACAGAGCTTCATGTGAAGGGAAGAAGCAGCGCAACCTACTGAGACACTGGTGCAACTCCCCAGCTGGAGCAGTAGAGTGGCAAGATAGATGTTTAATGGATGCTTCCTTGAGCCTGTCTCATAACACTGATGAGATTGTGCCATGTATGTTGAGTGGCCCTACAATGAATAGGGCATTAATAAAGAGCTTTGTTTATTTTGAAATGTGTTGATCAATGAATAAATTCTTATTGATAAAAAAGGGCCATATGTGTGGCAGCTGGGAGGGTGGACCATACAGTCCCACTATGCTTGCACTGGAGGTTTATCTATCCCACAGCTATCCTTACCTATCCCACAACTATCCTTACCCATCCCACAAGCATGAAAAGGATTAACCATTTTTTCAAAGTTTTGACCAACACTTTATTAAGTAAATAAAATGAACCAAGTGTGTTAAGCAAAGATAACCTTTATGAATAACTGTTTTAAGTAAACTGTATGACTTTATTAAAAAAGCAAAATGAACCAAGTAAAGTGTCCTAAGCAAAGATAAAGTGAACAGGTAACAACTCAGTCTCTGGCACTATTCTCAGTCACTCTGAGGCATGTCCGTGGTCTCAGCTGTTAAGCGGGCAGGGACTGTGGAGGTGGCTGTGGCTGGAGTGCTGGTCTGAGGCGCCATTGGGGTGCTTGGCCCCAAGAGTACAACAGGAGATGGTGTGTTCAGGAAGCTCTCTGAGAGCTGACTCAGTCCCGTGAGGTTGAGAGGCCCTTCATCAAGTACCTGGGATGTCAGGCACAAGACTGATGACAGATTGTTTGTTGACGGGCTTGGCTGTGGGGTGGAGGAAGGAGGAGTGTAGTGGGGCTGTCTAGTCTGCAGCTGGCCCAAAGCCCATATGATACAAGCTTTTGCTCTACCACTGTTTGAGGGGAAGTTATCAGCAAAACTTAATGATGACTTCCTGGGGAAAAAGTTTGTAGCTGATAATTAATCACGAACCTCCAAACTCAAATTTAGATTCAGGGCATTCCTAGTTCCATTCCAACATTTTCCTGTTAGGGGGAGCAGATACAACTTAAGAATTTCATTTGCATCAGCTCCAATGCTTCTTGAAATAAATGTCAAGAATTTGGGGCAAACATCTAACCTCAGAATGAGGGTTTAATGAAGCTGGAGTTAATTGTCCAGGGAAGTTGGAGTTAATTTAGGGAAGAAGACACACTTAATTCCTATTAATGTTTATCCAAAAATAAGACCCGATCTTATATTTTTGGGAGCTCCAAAAGCAGCATTAGAGATTATTTTCGGGGGAACACAGTACATGTTGCATGTGACATGCATGTGTGTGTGTTTCAGCAGAGAAAGCTGACTAGTGTGATCCCTAGTCAGGCAGGGTAGAAAGAATGTTGGATTTCCACTCATCTTCTGGTTTCTTTACAGGATTACAATGTCAGCACCAATGATTACGGGCTACATCTTCTCCTAGCCCAGGAAAGGCTGCAGGCTGCCCCGAAGGATCTGTAGTCCCAGTTTCTGCAAGTGAGTGGCAAGCGCATTAGATCATGTCTCGGCATGTTTTGGAAGGGAGAAGGTGCAGCTGTTATTGCTCATGCTTGGATTTGCACACTGATAGCAAGAGACTGCAGTATTTATCTGAGGGAGGGAGGGAGGGAGGGAGGGAGGGAGGGAGGGAGGGAGATGCTTCCAGGTTTTTTGCCCAGGGCAGCAGACTAGACTGTCTTGCCCTCACCGTGTGTGTTTGTGTGTGTGTAAATATTTATATATAAGTGTATACACTTATACATATACACACACACACATTCTGCAGTCTCTTGCCAGCAGCTTGCACCTTCTCCCTTCCAAAACACGCCAAGATGTGATCTGAAGAACACCTAGCTTGACCTGCTATTAAAACACCTCTCAGCTCTTTCCCAAAAGGAGGGTGGCTCTTCTCTATGATTCACCACCTTCCATAGCGCAAGGGACGGTGGGCAAGTCCCACTTTTAGTTTTTGATGTACTTGCAGCAACTGAGACTGCTAAGGGTGGCACACCGGCAGCAGGTGAAGGCAGGCATGGGGCCTCCTATTCCGTGTCCAGCAGCCTCTGCAAGCATATTTCAGGCAGCCATGAACTCATTTGGCTTTTGGTCCCTCCCAAGCCACTGACATGAAAGAATCATCAGCCAGAGCAGCCTAGTGCAATTTAATGCTTTTAATTTACAAATAAAAAACCTGGTTACTAATACTACAGTACTTCTTTTCTTTCTTGGCTTCGGTTTTTATCTTCTCCTTTTCCTTATTATCCTTCTTACTCTCCTTTTCCTGCCCCTCCTTCTTGGCATCTGTTGCCAATCTTGCTGTTGATGAGACTGCACACCAAACAGATCAGGCAAGGCAGATGGTGGGACAGGAGTGGTGCCATGCCGCAGCACCCATGCACTTGCTGCCTCCTGTGGTGGCCATGGTCACCCCACTCCTCCCAGGGCTGATGCTCTTGACAGGGTCTTATATTGGGATAGAGCTTATATTTAGGAGCATTCTAATAAATCATGCTAGGTCTTATTTTCGGGAAAATATGGGAGCAGATGACTGGAGGCAAGGTGACGCAGGGGGTGACATCAAAGATGGCTGTGCTTGTAAACACTGCTCCTGGTGTTTTATAATGGAGTGAGTGGGCAAAAACTAGTCTACAACTGCGGGGAGTTATTAAAGATTGGGTTTTCTAGTCGACTAGATATTACCAGCAACTTCCAGAAGTCTCATAATATACTGAGTGATGTAATAAGACTGCCAGGCTCTCCATGGATCGTTGTTGGGCCTGGGAGGAGATGTCAACAATGAAAAGAGAGAAAAAAGAAGCAGGGATGTAGAGCTGGTTTGCTAGCTCAGTTACGGAAGCAGCCTCACAGACCAGCATTACCAAGTATTTTTCTAACCAATGCCAGATTCTTTGTCAACAAAACTGATGAACTAGAACTATGGATGGCAGCAAATAAGCTCATTCACAACTGTGTGATGATTATTACAGAGACCTGGCTTCATCCACTTTTACTGGATGTATCAGTGGAGCTAACTAACCACACCACACACCACTTTGACAGAAATGGCAATTCCAGTAAAAGCAAAGGTGGAGGACTTCATATTTACACACACGTAATAACTGGCTCACTAACAGTAGATTTGTTTATATACACTGTTCTCCAGGTGTGAAATTTTTAACTGTCATTTGTTGGCCATTTTATTTACCTAGAGAGATTTTTTATAGTTATCACCACTGTCTATATTCCATCCGATGCAAATGTTAGCACAGCGCTAAGTTACATGACGCCATCGAGAGGCAGCAGCAAACTTACCCTGAGGACGCTTCTGTCGTATTTTGAAATGTTTGAGACAGCATCTCAAATGATCCATCTGTTAAACTTCTGAAGTTTGCAGATGATACAACAGTAATTGGTCTCATTTGAGACAATGAAGAATCCACAGACGAGAGGTTTGTACAATTTGCCTCGTGGTGTAATCAGAACAATCTGGAACTGAACACACTCAAAACCATAAAAATGGTGGTAGACTTTAGGAGAAACCCTCCCATACTACCACCTCTTACAATATTGGACAACTCTGTATCAACAGTAGAGACCTTCAAATTTCTAGGTTCTATCATATCACAAGACGTAAAACGGATACCTAACAAAAAAAATGTCATAAAAAAAGCACAACAAAGAATGTTCTTTCTGTGTCAACTCTGAAAGCTCAAACTGCCCAAGGAGCTGCTGATCCAATTCTACAGGCGAATTATTGAGTCTGCACCTCCATAACTGTCTGGTTTGGTTCTGCAACCCAACAAGACAGACACAGACTTCAGAGAGTAATTAGAACTGCAGAAAAAACAATTTCTACCAACCTGCCTTAAATTGCGGACCTGTATACTGCACAAGTCAAAAAGAAGGCTGTGAGAATATTTACAGGCCCCTCACATCCTAGACATCAACTGTTTCAACTCCGACCTTCAAAACGATGCTATAGAGCATTACACACCAGAACAACTAGACACAAGGACAGTTTTTTCCCAAACGCCATCACTCTGCTAAACAAATAATTCCCTCAACACTGTCCAACTACTTACAAAGTCTGCGCTACTATTACTATTAATCTTCTCATCACTCCTTATCACCCATCCCCTCCCACTTGTGACTGTATGACTGTAGCTTTGTTGCTTTATATTGATTGTTACCTAGTATGATTTGATTGCTTATTGTACCCTATGACCATTATTAAATGTTGTACCTGATGATTCTTGACGGATGTATCTTTTCTTTTATGTACACTGAAAGCATTAGCAACAAGACAAATTCCTTGTGTGTCCAATCACACTTGGCCAATAAAGAATTCTATTACTATTATTTCATGTTTGGGGGAGGGGGAGCTGCACCAAGGGAGGCTCATTCAATTTCATTATACACATGTTGTGTATTGACAATAAAGGTAAGGTTTGATCTGATTTGATTTGAGGTATACTATATACTCATAAAGTATGGTCTAGTTCCTTTTGAGTGGAAAGTCATTCCAAGATTCTCGATCATTTTATCTTTTTTTCTGTTTTGTTTGTTTTTGAGAATTTAACATTTGAGAATGTTTTTTGGAAGCCCATATATTCTCATACAGATAATCCCTGAGTTATGACAGTTCATTTAGCAACCATTCAAAGTTATGACTAGCCTCCCCCCAAAAACTTACAATCTAGCCCCGAAGTTACGAATGTTACAGCACTATAGTCATTGTTCACACTTATGAACAATGGCAGAAGTACTGCAACATTCCCATCTATTTCCCCCTGGGGTCTTCACAGCCATTAAGCCTGTGGCGACTCACATACCTTGAGATGATCTTACTACTGTCAGTTCCATTGCCTGCTTTGGTGCATTTGCAGAAAACGCACTACTGATCTCAGGTGATCTTGCACTACAATATGTTAGACCTCTATTTTCTGTGAACTGAGGCCCATATAAGATCTGGGGCAAAAGACTTTGCAAACAGAGGAATAGAGGAAAAGAGAGAAACAGTGGAAGGCCCCGGATCTCATGCAGGCCTTAGTTTGTAGAAAACAGAGGCCTAACATACTGTAATGCAAGATCACATGAGATCAGTAGTGCAAGATCTCGCGCTACTGATCTCACATGACCTTGCACTACAATAGTTTAGGCCTCTTTTTTTAGGAACCAAGACCTGTACTAGATCTGGCCGAAGGCTTGCAAGCCAATGAGACTTTGGGGCAGCAAAATCACCTTGCTTGAAGCCTCCATCGGCTTGCAAATGCCTTTCGCATCATTCCAGTCTCGGTATGAAGAGCGTTTACAAGCCAATGGGAGGCTTCAAGCAAGGCAATTTCACTGCCCCAAAGTCTTGCCGTCTTGCAAATGCATTTCATGGTGAAACTGGAATTGTGCAAAAAGCATGTGCAAGCTGATGGGAGGCTTGAAGCAAGTGATTTCACTGTCCCAAAGTCTCATCAGCTTGCAAATGCTCTTTATGCCAAGACTACAAAGAAACTGGGAGAGAGACTGGAGAGGAGGCAGATCTTCACAAGTTAAGTGACCTGGCAGGGTAGGATGGGAGGGGGGAACAATTGTGGGGATGCCAGGAGTGGGAGTACAAAGTATCCCAGTGAGTTTGGGGAGGTCTTGGGTAGTCTAAAGCAGATGGCCTGTTCCATCGCTAGGCTCCCATGGCCTTCCCCACTCTGAGATACCTCGTGTACATTTAATAACTCACACATTTGATTAGCTAATGTGAGTGCGAAAGCAGGGAACACAATTCACTCCTACAAATCCTCAGGTTACAAATATAATTGGCAGGCTCAATTGTATTCGTAGGTCAAGGACTACCTGTATATGTAAACATGAGAAATTAAGAAATCATATAAATTAAGGCTTCTAGCAAATGTATTTTTCTTGTTACAAATGTGGATTGCATTACCTAATAGCTGCCACTCCATGGCCAACTTCATGTATAATACCACTGATGAGGATTGCTGTGAAGAAATAGGACAGCTGGCTGATGGGAAGGTTTACACCAGGTACCTGTTTTCAAAGACATAACAAGATATAAGGCAGCAAGAGATGATTGGTCTTCCTACATTCTGTTAACACAATTGCCCTAAAAACTACTATAGATTTCTCAGTGCTCTTATAAATAACTCATTTTCATGAAAAATGTAAGATACAAAAAAGGAAAATTATAGTCAGATATAATCCTGTCATATTTACATAACTATCCTGGTTGAAGAACCCCTAATTTCAAATCATAAGTATTAGTGAAGAATCCTTCATTTTATTGTCCCAAAGGTGCTTTATCAAAAGACTTTTCTTCTTTTTTCCTTGAAAATGTTTCACTTCTCATCCTCAAAAACTGATGAAGCTTCTTGGATGAGAAGCGAAAGATTTTCAGGGAAAAAAACAACAGTCTAGTTGCCTTTTAAATAAGTACCTTTGGAACAACCAAGACCTGGGTGATTGAGAATATAGTCATTTGTTTGACCCCATACTGCAGCCTTCTACAGTATGACTCTGAGGTTTCAGCAATTTTGAGACATAATATCTCTAGCAATATTTTGTTGAGCGAAACACAACTTGGCCGTCTTGTACAACTTTTTGTGCTCTATTAAACAAAATAATAAAAACATTCTCATGAGCAATCTCCAGCTAGATAATTTGGAGTAAAGTTGGCTGAAAATATTGTGGCTCTAAAAAGGTTACATTTTGGGTTTAAATTATCTAAATGGAGATTGCTCATGAGAATATTTTTATTTTATTTAATAGAGCACAAAAAATTGTACAAGATGGCCAAGTTTGTTTCACTCAATAAAATATTGCCTGAGATATTATGTGTCAAAGTTGCTGAAACCTGAGTGCTGTGATATGGGATCATATGCTGTGATATGGGATCAAACAAATGACTATATTTCTGCAAGTGTTTGCATTGGCAAACATAACACTTTACCATTTGTTGGTATAAGTCAATTTTTAAAAGTGCTATTCAAAATCCACTGCATTCAATATAACTGTTTTGGACAGCTATCTACAGATAGAATAAGGTCAGATCCAGCCTTAATACTACTCTGTTTAGATGGAATATGCAAAGATCCTCCCTCCCAGATAAGGCCACTAATTTGGATATCCTTCTGGCTGATGTAATGGGCCACTAGGAAGGCCACGTTAAGGGTAAGCGAGTGCAAACTAACTGACCTCAGTGGTTCAAATGGCTCTGTCATGTCAAATGGCACCTTCGTCAGATCCCAGGTGGGGTATCTGTGAATCACTGGTGGCCTTAAGAGGTTGCCCCTCTGATGAACATGCGGACCAGGGGATGTTGTGTAAGGGATGCCAAGGTCTCACAACCCAACACTGATTCTATCGCCACTACCTGCCTACAGGATGTGCTGGGAGCCTGGCCCTTTTCCAGACCCTCCTGGAGGAAATCCAGAACCTGTGTCACTAAAACTGTGGTTAAGTCGATATGTTTCTTGGAACACCAACTTTCAAATGCTTTCCAAGTAGCATCATAAATTCTATTGGTTGATGGCCTCCTAGAAGCCTGGAGTGTTTGTATTACATTAGCTGAACATTCTAATTGACTCAATGTGGCCCTCTTAAGTGCCAGATGGTCAATTGAAGCCATTGGCACTCTGGATGTTGTACTGTCCCCTGGGTCAACTCTATTCTGTCTGAGGGAATTCTCCATGGTCTGGCTACTGACAGATCCAGGTAACATGACCGCCTGGGCCAGTGAGGTGCTACGAGTAAGTCCTTCACCTCTTCCTCTTCATTTTTTGATTACTCTCGGTATTAATGGGAGCGAGGGAAATGCGTAAAGTAGACCCCTGGGCCATGCCCCTCAAAGAGCATTGGTCCTTTCCGCCCCTCGTGTTGAAAATCTTGAGAAAAATCTCAAGAGTTGTGCATTTGTTAGGGACACAAATAGGTCAAGGACTGGCTTCCTGAACCTATGTGCCAGTTCCCTGAATAGGTCCGGGTGTAGACGCCATTCTGTATGGTCGACCATCATTCTGCTGAGCCAGTCTGCTTGCATGTTCTCTGCCACTGAGATATGCTCTGCTCTGATTGACAGATGTTTCTCCCCCCAGTGGCCTAAATGTTCTGCCTCGAGCATGAGTGCCAGGGAGCCCCCCCGCCCCGCCATCTGTTGAAATGTGCCTTGGCAATCACATTGTCCATCAGAATCAAAACATGCTGACCTCTTGTCTTCAAAGTTTTTAGAGCCAGGTGAGCTGCAGGCAGTTGAAGTTGTTCTTGAGGTCTGTCTTGGACCACTGGCCCTGTGTAATCTGAGTCATACAGTGAGCTCCCCAATCTACCAGGCTGGCATCTGTTCTAATGGTTAGTCAATTGGGTTCCTTGAACCCATATCCCTTGGTCATGGCCTGTGAACTCCACCTCTGAAAGGAAAATTTCACTTGGGATGGGACCTGTATCTTTGACCTTGTATTATCCTTGCCTGCTCTCTGGCAAGGTAATAGAAACCATGTCCAGCAGGCGTTGCACTGCTGTTTCCATGATGATGTTTTTGGCTCTGTCTCTTGGTATCGGGCACCTTCTGAATGAGTTCGGAGGTGTGGAAAGGAATTCTAGAACTAGGCCTCTTCTGATTGTGTCCCGGACCCACTTGTCCATTGTTATTGTTTCCCATCGGTCGGCGAATAGGCCCAGTGTTCCGCTGATGGGCGTATTGTTCCAACTGTCACTTTGTGTGGCCAAGGCTTGTTGGAGGGGCCCTTGAATGGTCATCTTCCTTGGAGTCATTGACTGTCAGATTTAGACTGTCTCTAAAACTGGATCTATCAGGTTGCCTGGTTGGCATCTGTGTGTACTATCTCTGGGAATACTGAGAGTGACTGAAGCCGCCCCCAGAGGCTGGAAAGGACTGCCATCACATGTATGGTGATGACCACCTATCTGCTTGACCAAACTTCCTAGGCAAGAACTTTCTCTTGTCTTTAGTCTCGATCAGTAGTGGTTCAATGGCTTCTCCAAGTAGCTTATCCCTTTAACTGGGGCTAAAGCAAGTTTCCAGTTATTCTTCAAATCTGCCTGCCAGTGGAAGAGCCAAATTAGACATTTTACTGCCACTGAAGCTGCTATAGCCTTGGTAGCATACTTGACCCCATTGAGGGTGGCATCAGCTATTAGCTGCATTGCTATTATTTTGTTTAAATCCTGTTCAAAGATCACCAGGTGGTGCCCTCTCCTACATCTGTCCTACTAAAAAATGAGGCAGTAGAATTTGCTTTTACTGACCATGCTGCAGCTTGGTGGACCTTTTGGAGGGTCTGCTCCACCTTCTTGTCTTCCCCTTTTAGACTGTCTTCCGCATCACTGGTCAAAATGGCAGTAGACGTAGAAGCCGCCACTGCTCCATCTATTGTTGGAACTGGGATCAAATCTGCACTTTCCACATTATAATTCCTCTTCTCATTTCCCCATGAAAAATTACTGGTCGGTCTAGCTCCCCTTCCATTACCTCTCTGAACAATTCAGGTGAGGGCACCACTTTGCTTTTTATCTTGATTCTTGCAAACAGTCTGTCTTTTGGGTTTGATGGTTCTAGATCAGATTCCTCTGTAGCTGTTACCTTCCCCAATCCTGTTGCTACTTTGGCTTTCCCTAGCAGCATCTTAAACAGCTGCTGGTGAAATAGGCCGGTGAATGCTGGGGTTTCTGTCTCATTTACCTCTTCATCTGAAAAGGCTGACTCTTTCAGATCATCCTCTCCTGAAATCGAAGCCTCACTTTGGGTGCATGACCTAATTAAATTGGATCTCTGGAACCCCAATTCCTCCTCTGCTTCTCCTGTCAGTGAGGGATGTTGTGCCTCTTGCCTTTTCTCATTATGCACCAGGTTAAGTCTATTACCTTGCCCATCCCTAACCTCTGAAAGCATTTCCCACATTATGGCCCTTATTTCCTCCCTAAGGGATTGTTCTCCAAGTTCTGCTGCTGTAAAACTGCCCTCTGTTGCCAGCCTCCTTCTCTTGGGAGAAGGCTCCTGGCTTTCCTTGCGTTCCTGGGGCTTTCCTTGCTTCTCTGTTACAAACATATTTTCTTCTAAACAAAGAGCTGGTTGAAAAAACTGCTTATCAGCATCCTCTGGTGTTGATTCTCTGGCGCTCTTCTCCTGATGCTTTGTTTCCATTAGCCTACCTGCTGGAACACAGGAATTTCCATTTCTCTCTGCCTCCTTCTTAGCCCTTCTCAATGGCCCTTTGTCTCCTTAAGGCTTCTCTCTCATCTTATTTGGATGTCTATATTAGTGGGTTCTCTCTCTCTTCTATCCTTGATGATGTAGTAGCCTCCCTGGGTCCCTCTGAGCCCTGCTCTCTATTAGGGCTTGGGTCAGGTGATCTCTGATCTTCCAAGCCGTTTCTGAAAAATCATGTTGTCCCCTTTGTTGTCTGGAATAATAGCTTTGCTCTCGCTGGAGCTTAGCTGGAGTGGTTTGCTAGTTCCTGAACACTCAAACATATGCTTAGCCAGGAATGAGTATGGACTCTAGCCCCCTTTCAACTGGGTGGGCTTGCAGGGTTGTTTCCAGAGCTCACTCAGCTGCAACTGAGCGTCTTGTCTTTGTCTCTTAGGTCCCTTTTTAAAAACTATTGGAGGCTACGTGGAGGCTCCTGTATCTGTTGTCCTTTGCTTAACTCAAGCAAGCTCTGCTCTTTTGGAGCTGCCGTGGCTGCCCATCAGCTGTTTGGCAGTCCCTTGATTTATCTTTGCCCGGTGGCTTCAGGTTGGCCAATTGCTTGCCTTCCAGTTCCTTCCCTGATGGCCAAGCGCAAGACCACTTGCTCACTCTGGGGCCACCACTGCTTTCTTCTGAGCACTAAACAACTGTTTAGCGCTCTCCCCACTTGCAAGGGAATCCCGGACTCTGTCTGTCCACAGCTTCCACTCCCTTTTTGCTTTACTCACAGTTCGCTGTTTTTAAGTTTGCTTCTTTCCAAATTCAAAGAATCCAAAGTGTGATTAATTTCTTCCTTTGAGCACTCTCTCCATGTGTCTTCTTTGCATGAAGACTGAGTCAAAAATTTGGCACGTGCAGTGGAAGGAGGTAGGATTAAGCTTTGTTGACTCAGTCTTCAAGCAAGGAAGCAGAGACTAATCATGCTTTGGATTCTCCGACCCGGCCAACTGACAATAAATAAAAAAAGCATAGTAATGAATCAATTCTATTTAGAAAAGGCAGTCCTATAAGTATCTAGGCAACAAACCTTTTAGGTTTTTACAGATGAAAGCCAGCACTTTGAGCTGTAACTAAAAGTTGTATCCCTGCAATAAATGTGAAGCATCCAGATGTGTTTTTCCCCTTTTTCTGGATACTTTTTTCTGCCTACGTGTATCATAACCATTTTAGGTTACCTTGGGTTCTGGGAAAGTAGCCCCAGAAATCTTCCAATATAAAAATAAATATTAAGACACATTGGCACAGCAAAAGTCTGAAAGACTTCTTGTAAGATACTGATTTTTAGTTTTATTTCACTGGTTAGATTATAAATATAGAAATAAAACTCACCACAACCTGCAGCATTTGATCACTTTGACTTGCAGGGTTTTCAGTTAACATCTGCGACAGAGTCTGTGTCAATGTCTTCCCAAGCAGAACCACAGAACCAAACATAGCTGCTATGCCAAAAATCATCCCTATGTTAAACCTGAAGCAAGCATGTAAATATTAATATAAATTATATCATCTCCAACTTGGTAAGCACGCATGGCAAATTCAAATACTTAATGGCTCCCAATTTCCTACACCAGAAACATGCATTCGTTGTACAAAAAAGAATACTTAATGCTAAAACAAAAGGGCATTCTATTTAACTGTCAATATAAACAGTTTCAGAACAGTAACCATTCTGATTCGAAGGACTGAAATGAAGAATTTCCAGTAATTGTCTTATAGATGCCTAAATGGCATTTCTGAAACAATACCAGAGATAAAGAAATCTTGGCTTCCATCTTCCCCAGGTGTAGAAAAGGCGGTTGAAAAAAGCTGTCTGCCATCGCACATGGAATGGAGATACTGACAATCCATAGGATACAAGCCATTCCTCATAAGATTCTTTCAGAGAAGATGACTATAAGAGAAGGTGAATACAGTAAAACAAAAAAGAAAGTCAAGAACCTTGCAAATTAGAAGTGTGATTGCATAAATATCTCATGTTTTTTTTAACTTCTGGAAAATGTGTCCCTAACTAATGAGGGCTAGCAAGCCAACATCTGGCATGTTGAGAACATGATGAAGGGCATTCCAGAAAAATGGCTATTAAGAGCAAGTGGTTCATTCACGAAATAGCTGCCTTATCTATGCACAAGACACCACTATAGCAGAACATTATTTGCCTCTTTCTCTTGTTCTTTCACTCTTGCTATTGTTTATCCTGTTCCTGAAAGGTATGTATTCTTCTCAAATAAGTACTGAGCCAAGCCATCCACCATTTTTCTTTCCTTAAAAATGTATGGATCATATGAAGTTCACAGACATTAAATGATGGTGATGCTGAAAACTGGCTTTCTCTCTTATGTTTCAATAGGAGAGGCAGAACTATCAACAGAACTGGTGTAAGCATAATAGTAATCAATTCCACGCTGGAAAGGCAGAATATGGACTGTCTTATTCAAGCTCTGCTATATTTTTGACTATTTTCAGCTGTTCTTTGGATGGGATGAAAAGCAGGGGTGGATGGGGAATTCTGGGAATTAAAGGCCACAAGTCTTCAAGTTGCCAAGGTTGGATACCCTGATGTAAAGCATCAACAGTGCATTATTTATCAATATTTTTTTCTGGAATGCCTATGGAAAAGTCTTCCTATTTTGAAAGAAATTGCAGCAGTAGATTCCTGTAATAGCAATGAAAACAACGAACCTAACATGCTAACTGAGATGAATGAGTATCTGATGTAAAAGTGCACAAGCTTAACTTCATTTTAAAACAAAATCAAAGAGAAGATGAAATGAGAAGAACCAGAATTCTGACAACAGAAATTGAAGAATTTGCAAGGCTTGGAGAATATTACTATGGGGAAGTGCATGCACTTCCAAACTGAAAACTTGTGCTGAATTCATTCTGAATACAGACTTATGACCACAACTGAGCCCAAGATTTCCATTCCTAAATAAGGCAGTTAAGTATATTTTGCTTTTTGTACTTTTTCTGCCACTGTTAATTAAATCATTAGAGTTGTTAAATTAATCATGTGGTCATTAAATGGATTAGGCTTCTTCCATTGACTTTGCTTGTCCGATGCCAGATCTCTGGGAAGGTTACAAAAGTGATCATGTAACAAAGTACAGGTAATCCTCAACTTACAACAGTTTGTTTGGTGACTGTTCGAAGTTACAGTGGCAATGCAAAAAGTGACTTGTGACCATTTTTCACTTATAATATTAGCATCATCCCCAAAGTCATATAAATATAAAAAGATGCTTGGCACCTGACTCATTTATAACAGGTGCAGTATCCCAGGGTTATGTGATCACCTTTTGCAATCTTCTGACAAGCGAAGCCAATGGGGAATTGTCAAAACTCAATTGAGCCCAAAGTTTGCTAAGTGAGACATCTGTTAAGTAATCTTGACGAATGTATCTTTTCTTTTATGTACATTGAGAGCATTTGCACCAAGGCAATTCCTTGTGTGTCCAATCATACTCGGCCAATAAAGAATTCTATTCTATTCTATTTTAATAAATGTCTCACTTAGCAATAGAAACTTTGGGCTCAATTGTCGTAAGTTCAGGACTACCTATACAAAAAGTGGTTCCCGCACTCAAAAAGTCGCATATAAAAAAGCAGTCCAGTAAACGTTGGATCCTTTTTCCTTGGGAGGCTGGCAACCCAACCAGCCTTATTTGTGGCCCATCCCCGCGCCTATCAAGCACCTAAGAAACACAAGTTCTCAGCAAGGGAACCAATCGCGTTTCGGTCTTGCTGTGCACCTCTTAAAATAAGAGATTGGAGGGGCAGCGTGCAAGCAACTGTCATTGCAGACGAGGCAAGGCGGGCAGAGTCCAAGTGAAAGTTGTGCAGAACGGGGAAAAGGCTCGCGGCCGCTATGAGCTGCTTCTCTACCTCCTCTGTAGACTTGGGGAACCTATCGCCGGCAAAGATTTCCCATACAAGGGCCTAAGAAAGGGAAAGGCTTACCTTCAGTATCGTGTCGCCTATGTATATGGCGCACCAGCCCCCCAACACGCAGACAACCACGGGCAGAGGAATCATAGTGACGACACCAAAAGCGAAAGAAAAGTGGCCACGGCAACCAGGCCGGCGATTCACACTTTACGGCCCGGAACAAAATGTCCCTCGGAACTAGAGCGAGGCAACCGCATTTCCTGAGAAGGAGACTTCCGGAAAAAGCACCGGGAGAAACCTAGAGTGCTGCGTGTTTGGTTCTTGGTGTTAACTTCAGGTTGTACTTTGCAGTTGATTGATGGCTTCCTTTCAATTGAAATATTGGGGAATTGCGTGAACGGCGGAAGTCTTTGTTGTTTTTCATTTGGTTCAAATCATAATTATCTATTTAAAAAGTCCGAGCGCACATCTTTCCCACCTACTTGCACGCCTGGGTTTTCATTTTTCTCGAGAAAGCTTTTTAATGCTCCCTAAGGTTTCACTAAGTGTCTGTGGAGATTTTTAATCATCCAGGTCACGGTAGTTCCTAAAGTGCTTTTTCAAAAGGCAACTAGACTTTCTTGGGTTTTTTTTTTTCCTTGAAGACGTTTCGCTTCTCATCCCAGAAGCTTCTTCAGTGAAAGTCCAGTTGCACCTTTGAGTTTCACTAACTGGGAAATGTCCCGATTCGGAAGAAAAATCTCACCTACGTAATTTCTCACTAGATATTTAATAGCATGAAAATGTAAAAGGGAGACAGGCAGCTGGAAGGCCCCTCCTCGCAGCAGCGTATAGGTGGGTCTAGAAGGGAAGGCTGTGTTAAATTTATTCTACTGGAAGCAAAGACACTCGTGGCACATGGAAAGCAAATTTTATGAGCGTAGATTGCAAGACTAGGGAACTATGTCCCTTTAAAGACTTGTGGACTTCAACTCCCAGAATTCCCAGGACTCAACTCATTTTCAGAGGAAGTAGTGGATGTTCCAGCGGAAACCTGGAATCTGCCCCAGGAGTGTTTGCGTGCGTGTTTCTGTATGTGCTTGTGTTACAACTGCAGGAACGCTTGTTCAGCAAAATTCCTCCGAGCCATCCCGATGCTTAAGCCCATGTCACACTGGCCAACGGATGCAAAAAGGATACAGCGGACGAGCAAAATGTTCCATCCGTTGTTATCCGCTCTCAAAAGGGGCAAAAATTTGCATAACCGGAGCGTATAACACGGACGCGGGGAGGACGCAGGGCGGATGCAAAGCGGATGCAGAACGGAAGCCCAGCGGATGGAAGCGGATGGGAGCGGATGGCGCATCCGCTAGGCTTCCAGCAAAGTGGACGCGGAACGGATACAGCGGATGCACAGCGGACACGGAACGGATACAGCGGATGCACAGCGGAAGCCTAATGGATGCCTGGCGTTAATTGCGCATGCGGGGAGGATGCATTGCATCAGCCCCGCGGATATAACGGAAGCAGCTCAGAAGCAGGTCGCCATTCAGAGGAAAGACCTGCTTCCAGACACATCGACTGCCTTGCCTGCCCTGCCTGCATGTCTGCCTGCCTGCCAGCCTAGCTGCCAGCCGGTCTGCCTGCCAGCCTTGCTGCCTGCCTTCCTGCCAGCCTTGGTTCATGTCTGCCTGCCAGCCTTGGTGCCTGCCATCCTCCCTGCCAGCCAGCAACCCCACAACCATGCGGAAGCACAGCAAGCCTCAGCCATCTGCTGCCAGCCCTGGCAAGAGGGACAGGGCTACCATCCCGCCCCCTGGCCCTCACTCTGGTTCTGCTGGGGCTTCTGCAGCACGGGCTCGCTCTTCTGGGGCTGGGGCTTCTGCTGCTTCTGCTTCTGGAGGAGCTGATGACAAGCACTCCACCACCAGCCACCTCCACAGCACCTGCATCCTTCACCCCTGGGACTGAGCGACCAAGAGGAGTACCAGAGACTCATTTTTGTCTTATAGCTTGTTGTTAATAAAGTCTATTTATGATTCACACACTTGCTTCATTTCTTTTTTTTAATAAACTCTTGGTGGAAACTTTTAGAAATGGTTTAAGCCTTTGCATGCTTGTGGGATGGGTAAGCATAGCTTTGGGATGGGTTAGGATACCTGTGGGATGGGTAATAGCTCTGGGATGGGTTAGGATAGCAGTGGAATAGATAAACCTCCAGTGCAAGCATAGTGGGACTGTATGGTCCACCCTCCCAGGTGCCACACCTACGGCCCTTTATTATCAATAATAATGTAATAATTATCCACACATATCAACATAAACACAACTCTTTATTAAATGCCCTGTTCATTGTAGGCCAACCCAACATACATGGCCCAATCTCATCCGTGTGATGAGACAGGCTGAAGGAAGCATCCATTAAGCATTTACCATCCTGTCTTGCCACTCCATTGCTCCAGCTGGGGAGTTGCACCAGTGTTTCAGGATGTTGCGCTGCTTCTTCACCTCCCGTGAGGCTCTGTTGGGGCCTTGCACATCCTCAGTATCTATCAGGTTTCGCCCTTGCCTCCATGTCCCCATTGCCTTCTTCACGGTCCACAAGCCTGTTCTGCAAGACTGGGTAGCGGGTGCGCATGAAATTGTGCAGGATGCAGCAAGCTTCCACGATCCTCCCCATGGTCTCTGGGCTATGCTGCATGTTGGTGAGAACTACCTGGAACCTGTTGGCCAGGATGCCAAAGGCGTTCTCCACCACCCGTCTTGCCCTGAACAGCCTGTAGTTGAAGATCCTCTCTTCACGGGTGAGGTATTTGGAGGTGTAGGGCTTCATGAGGTAGGTTGTGAGGGAGAAGGCGTCATTCCCCACGATGAATAGGGCACACCTTATGTGTCGTTGGGCAGCGGGTCTGGATCTGGGAAGCCCACCATGAGGTTGCTTTCCAGCCCCTCCTTGAGGTGACTGGCATTGTATACCTGGGCATCTGAAGATGAGCCGTTGCCTGAAGCATCGATGTACTTGAACTTTTAGTCAGCATCGACCATGGCGAAGAGGATGATGCTGAAGAAGCCCTTGTAGTTGTGATAAGTGGACCCCGACTTGGCTGGCGCTTTGCAGGCCACGTGCTTGCTATCGATGGCTCCAACGGTGTGTGGGAAGTTCCACCTCTGATACCACTGCTCTGCAACTTTCTTCCATCCTTCTTCAGTGGAGGGGCACTGGAGGAACTCCTCCTTGTATTCTTCGATGATGGCCTGCACCACTTCTCTGACAGCAAAGCTGATGGTGCTGGGTGGCACCCTCCAGCCATACTGCATGCTCCTGTAGGTGGTCCCTGAGGCCAGGTGGTGCAGAGTGAGTGCCACCTTGAGCCCAGGTTCCAGGCTGGGCAGGAAGTTGGTGTTTGTCTTGGTCAACCTGGGTGTCAGGCACTGCTCAACTTCATCAAACATGGCTGGAGGCATCCTCATGAAGTTCTGGAATGCCCGAGTGTCTTCGCTCCTGAGCTCCACCATCAGCTTGTTGTACAGTCCGTCCTCTGCTCTTCTGGCGAACCATCTTCGGACCCAGACTTTTTTTGGGTGCCTCCTTTTCTTCCCGTAGTAGAGTTCACAGAGCCTGTAGATGGCTTCGCACTGTTGCAGAAGGATGGTGGCTGCCAAAAGGACTTTGTTACAATCCACGGTGGACATGACTGGATGCTGTGGAAGAGTCAGAGTCAGATGAAGGCTGCAGAGGTCTGCACCGCAGGGCTGCTGTTCTGAAAGTGAGATCCAGATGAGTTGCTCCCCCTTTTTATAGGCAGTATAGGTGTCCCTTTGCATCCTCTAGGCATCCTCTAGGCATCCTCTAGACATCCTTAATATCCGAGATAGATCCCCTCTGCAAACGTTTTTTCCATTTTAAACACTTTGTTTCCATGCTGCATCCGCTAGGCATCCGTTCTGCATCCGTTCTGCATCCGTTCCGCTTCCTCCCTGCGTCCAGGCGGATGGAGTTGCGCGGATGCGTAACGGATGCGTAGCGGATGCGTAGCAGATGCATAACGGATGAACTGGATACATTTTCCGCGCAAAAGTTTTAGGAAGCCCAAAACTTTTGGAGCGGATGAAACGTCAATAAATGGATGCTGGACGGATAGAGAGGAAGCAAAATGGAGGCAGTGAGTACATCACATTTTCGAATGGATGTCAAGGTTTTTCGTCCGTTTTACATCCTCTTTGCATCCGTTGGTTCAGTGTGACATGGGCTTTAGTGAGGTTCCTGGGACGATCAGCTGAAGACCAGTTGACCTATAGCCTTTTATGTTATACTTTGTCCACAGTGTTCTTTCCTTATTCTACACACCCCACAGCTGCCATAGCTTACTTAAAAATAAATGTACAACACTGGTCTGGTACTTATAGACTGAACATTTATCATCTTGTGAAAAGAAATATCCATCTGGTTCAATTCCAAAGCAGGGAGAAAGGCGCTGGAGACATAATGGAGACTGGAGGCTGATTGGAAAGAGGGTCCATTTATTGATGAAGTAGAATCACATGGAGCTGAGGAGGGTGGTAGTTATATCTTCTATTGGGATTTGCATTGAACTTCCTGTTCATTTGTAAGAGCATGTATTTTATTGTCTGTTGTTGGGGTTATGTAGAGGTCATAGCTGGTTCTAGCTATGTCTGAGCTAAGTTTGATTGAAGTTTGAACTGATGCAATGAAGGGGCCTTGAGCAATTCCTATTGTGGCTGAACACTAATCCTACCTTTGTTGGATCTTGGGTGAGGATATTTGCTTATAAATAGAGGTATAGATCTGTTTATCTCTTAAGTGCTGACATCTGCTTTGGGCTATTAAGGAAGGTGGGGGCTGCTTTCCCCTTTTTTATAAAGTTTTTTTATTTTTTTAACGAACATATCTTCCATTAAACAGTGTATTGTCTGGGTACAAATGTCTCTTTGCAATTATAATCAAAGTTTACAGTATTCATTACATTGATAATTCTCTAATCTTACAATATTAATAATCATCATTATAACTTCATTTCTCCCTCTTAATGGGGATGCTTTCCAAGTGTATGTTTTTTCATTTCTCTCTTTAGGGAAATATATTCTGCCTTTATCTCATTCTTCTAGGAGAGAAGTGGGCGCTAACTTTCTACACTCTTTACTTGTGGAACGTATGCCCAGGATGAATTTAAAGTGAGGGAAGTTTAGGATTTCAAATTCAGTCTTGTTTGATTTTCTGGCTCTCTGAACTGTAAAAGGGCATCTGTAAGACAGCCTTCATTCTGTGGTAAGAATGCACTCCACCCCAATCCTTTTGATTATACCACAAAATTGCAAGAATAAAACTCAAAGCCAGGAAAAATTAATACTGAATGTGCTAATAGTGAAAGAACACATCTCCATTTTTTACTTCTTCCCATAATACAAAATAGCTGCAGGTAAACAGCTAGCTCTTTCAAGCTCTGAAAGAGAAACAATGTTACAATCATGAACTTGAGTAACCTTTGTCATTGAGAAACGATGACTCAAGCCTGCAGATCCATGAAGAAAGGTATGCTAGAGGCAATAGACAGACCAAAGATAACAGGATAAAATCAATTACACATTTCTGACAGGATTAGTACCAAGGGAAGCTGATAATTAAAACCCATCATGAGCCTTTGCAAAACAAGATTTTACTTGTTTTGCAAAGGCTCATGATGGGTTTTAATTATCAAATAATAAAAGCACACAAAACAAACCTCAAAATTACAAAATACTGTAAACTGAATGTATAACCAAGCTAATTTGTCAGCCACCCCAGAAACATGCTTCTGTCTCTAAAGTTTCTGGCAAGTAAAGAAACAGAAATCTTTCCTTGTAGCCAGCCTCTATTTTACTTCCAGTGTCTTTCTCCCAGCTTGGAACCAGACAAAATTTTTCTTCCAACGATTCCATCTGCAGCCCCCTGGGAGCAGTGACTGGGCTGGTGGGGAGGGGAGGGGCCAGCCACAATTACTCAAGGGATTTACCTTCTTCTCACTCTTAAAACCTGAATTATTCATTCGTTTTGTTTGACCTTGTATGTTTATTAACATCCTTGACTTCTGTTTATTAATTTAAAACCTGCTAGTGTATCCAAAATATTTTAGCAATAGCAATGGTACTTAAACTTTTATACCACTTTACAGTGTTTTATAGCTCTCTCTAAGCAGTTTACAGAGTCACCATATTGTCCCCAACAGTCTGGGTCCTCATTTTATTGACCTCGGAAGGATGGAAGGCTAAGTCAATCTTGAGCTGCTCAGAATCGAACTCCAGGAGTAAGCTAAGTTAGCCTGCAGTACTACATTCTAATCACTGTGCCACCATGACTCTTTTCTTTTGATCAAATTTTTTGTTTTATATTACATATGCATTTCAGTGTGTGAACAGTGTGATGCCTGAGTGCCATACATTTTGGTACAAATAAAAATAATATTACTCATGATTATTACATTTATCCTGCTTATATATTTCTAATAGTAATACACATTTATAGTCGGTTATAATCTTTCATTATTTCATATTGTTTAAACATACCTGATACTACTGCCATTTAATTTCTAAACCTCTCTCTTGTTGTTACATTTATCTTGTAATATAAAAATGTATATACTGTTATTCTCCTTTTCTCTTATTTCTATCTCTATTCTAACTTTGATTCATTTCATCATTATATTAAAAGACGTTTCCTTCTGTTTTATATCACTCATCTACTTTAACACTTTAATTCATATTGATATTTCTCTAATTTAACTCTTCATTTCTATTTCTATTAACATTTCATCATTCATTATTTCATTATTCAATGTTTCAATCTTCAATTCTGGTACCAATTTAATATTATAATATTAAAACATATGATACAATTCTATTCATATTCTATATATTCATCCAGTTTATATGATTCTTCTATTAATACACATATTTATATTCAAATATATTCTTTCCTTATTTTGTTATGCTCACTATTTGACTATTATTTCATTTTTGATCATATTATTTAAGCATATTTAATAGTACCATTGTTCAATCTCTAATTTTCCCATTTTAAATACTTAATTCTTATTCATACATCCTGTATTCCACTCTTCATATCTATTTGTATTAAAATATTGTCCTTCATTTTCATTATTATTATTTCATTGTTCAATGTTTCAATATACTATTCTAGTACCTATCACAATACATATAAAATAATTCTGTTCATATTCTTTGCTTTCATCCACTCTTTATAATTCTAATGTTAAAACACCTGATTATGTTAAAATATGTTCTTAAAGAAAGATCTCTTGTCTCTCTCTTTTCTATCCGTCATCTCTTGTTCGCATCAATATTTTAAGTCTCTTTTTTTTTTTTGACTTGCCTCTCATATTCTTCTCTTGGATCTTTGTGTCTATCTACATCTATGTCTACATCATGACTGTTCAATCTAAATATTTCTCCCATCCCTGCCCTCTTCCACTATCTAACTTTGTGACTATTTGCTCTGACCCCTATCTCCATTCCCAAAGCATCTTCCTGCTTCTCTAATTCTCTTTTTAAATCTCTTAAAATACCCCCCTCCCCATGAGATTCATCAGTCATTTTTAATGTTATTGGTATCTCCTCCTTGTTATCTTCTTTTGCTGATTTCCCAGTTCTGTTTCCCTCCATTCCTGGCTCCTTCTTTTCCTCAGCATCTTGGTCTTTACTCATTATCCCTTGTATAATATTTTCCAGTGTTTGGTCTATGCCATCTATTAATTTCATGGTTGCCTTGTGTTCTTTCTGTATCATAAACATTAGCTCCACCTCATTTAAAGTTGCACTCCTTTCATCCATGTATTGCATCTTATCTTGTTTTAGTAAATCCCACTTTTGGCCAATATCCCAAGAACCCTTTATTCAAAGCGGAGGTTACTCTTCAGAATGCACACTAGCCACAGTTCTTTATGTCCCACAAATAGTCAGTTCCATTTAAATAGTCTGGGGAGTTATCCAAGACTTCTTAAGTCACTTTCATAAGTTCAATCATGTAACAACATTGAGGGGTCATTTTAATTAAAAAAAATTCCTTGTTCTCATATTTAAATCTCCAGGGGTCTTAGGGTAGGTGAATATAATCCAGTCGGTATCTTCACAGTCCTTCAAAGAAATGTTCCCAGGCAGATATATTTTTCTCTCATCAGCAGATAGTGCTGTCTGCATAATAATATTGTTGCTGGTAGATCTGATTTTAATTATTTTGAATTGTGATTCAAATATAAAATAGTATTAATTTCTAAATCCATAATTCCAGCATTTTAAAATGCCTTCTTAATTCCATATCTTTCAAATTTGGGAGACCAATTTCCTGTATTTTTGAAGAAGAAAAAAGTTTTTCCCTCCTCTCTCTTTAATTCTTTTCTTTCTGGTTTGATAATTTTCTCAAAGTGTTTACTCATTGCTTTAATTCTAAGTTAATTTTGAGTTAATAGTTCCCATTAACTTTCTCTTGGGGTTGAGTTTAGTTTAAAAAAAAAAAAGGGTCCTCTCACCCAGTTCCACACTGTTCCAGCAGAAATCTTAGGAACTCATTGGCTGTCCTGGCTTCATGGCAGCCATCTTGGGGCTGCCTCTTCTCTTCATCATGGCTGAGAGGGAAAGAAAGCCCTAGTTCAGGCAGGAGAGATGCGGCTCTCTGCAACCTCACAGGGCATGCCTCTTTGTTCCACCACTCCTACAGGGTGGCTTTGGCTTCTTTGGGAGCCCACCAATAGAGAGAACTTGGCTCAGCAGTGGGGAGGCCCGGTCCTCGTGTCCGATCTCACCGCAACATCAGCCAGAAGTCCACCATGACTCTTTTTAATATATCAACAAATGTTTCAGTTTCTTTAAACACCAAATCATCTGAAAAATCTCTTAATTTATTAGTCTCTTTTTTAATCTTTACTGCAACAATTCTCTCATTCCTTCTTATGTCTTTATTCCATATTTCAGGAACCAAAATAAACAGAAGATTGGGCAGGATACAGATTTGCATTGGAAGTAGAGTGTGGTTTATAAATATTTATAAATAAGTAATTGGATTTAGACCAGCTAGTTATATATCTAATATTCTAGCAAAGGAGCACCAAGACTTTAGAAAGGCCTATTTCAATTAGCAATGGGGGGGGGGGGAATGAAGTTGTGCTTCATTATTATTCATATTGTTGAAGTAATTGCCCATTAGGAGAATGAGCACATCCAGGGAGATGTATTTGAGAGTAGTGTTTGAGTAATACACACACAGCACACAGATACACTGTACAATAAATGTAGTTTTTTTTACTTTCAATAAAGGTTTAAGCAAAGTTCAAAGATAAGCAGTCCAAAGTCATTCACAGGTAAAATCAGTCAGTTTTCATCCAGGAATAATCCAATCACAAAGTCCAGTGTCAAAAACAGTTCAGTATCAGATTTACATCAAATCCAAAATAGTCAATTAGGAGGAACGGCAATATTCTCCAACAGAAGGAAACAGAGACTCACACTCTCTTCTGAGACTAAGACTAAACAACCCAGGTTTCTGGCTCCATCTTATGGCCATTTGAGAAACCACACCCAATTACAATTTTAGCATTCCCTTAAAGAGACAGTATTAAAATGTCTATCCTGGTTTATATATTTCCATCTCAAATAGCTGTTAGGTGACTCACATTCCTAACACACATGGTTTCTTTTTTCTTTGTCTTATAATTATTCTGTTGCATTTGAACATGTACCTGCACAGAAAAATATTGTATGCTTTGAGAAAGATATTTTTTCTTTTTCTTTTGGGGATATGATTGATTATAGGCTTGAAGTAAAGCCCCTGTCACACTGCACCAACGGATGCAAAGAGGATGTAAAACGGACAAAAAAGCTTGCCATCCATTGGTTAACGCGATGTGTCCGTTCTGTACTCACTGCATACGTTTTGCTTCCTCTCTATCCGTCCAGCATCCGTTTATGGACGTTTCATCTGCTCAGAAAGTTTTGAGCTGCTCAAAACTTTTGCGCAGAAAATGTATCCAATTCGTCTGTTCTGCATCTGCTAGGCATCCGCTAGGCATCCATTCTGCATCTGTTACACATCCGCTATATCCGCTAGGCATCCGTTCTGCATCCGCGCAACTCGCATCCACTCGGACGCAGGGAGGAAGCAGAACGGACGCGGAACGGATGCAGAACGGATGCCTAGCGGATGCAGCATGGAAACAAAGCATTTAAAATGGAAAAAACCTTCGCAGAGGGGACCTATCTCGGATATTAAGGATGTCTAGAGGATGCCTAGAGGATGCCTAGAGGATGCAAAGGTACACCTATACTGCCTATAAAAAGGGGGAGTAACTCATCTGGATCTCACTTTCAGAACAGCAGCCCTGCGGTGCAGACCTCTGCAGCCTTCATCTGACTCTTCCTCTTCCACAGCATCCAGTCATGTCCACCATGGATTGTAACAAAGTCCTTTTGGCAGCCACCATCCTTCTGCAACAGTGCGAAGCCATCTACAGGCTCTGTGAACTCTACTACGGGAAGAAAAAGAGGCGGCCAAGAAGCATCTGGGTACGAAGATGGTTTGCCAGAAGAGCAGAGGACGGACTGTACAACAAGCTGATGGTGGAGCTCAGGAACGAAGACCCTCGTGCATTCCAGAACTTCATGAGGATGCCTCCAGACATGTTTGACGAAGTTGTGCAGCGCCTGACACCCAGGGTGACCAAGGCAAACACCAACTTCCGGCCCAGCCTGGAACCTGGGCTCAAGGTGGCACTCACTCTGCACCACCTGGCCTCAGGGACCACGTACAGGAGCATGCACTATGGCTGGAGGGTGCCACACAACACCATCAGCATTGTGGTCAGAGAAGTGGTGCAGGCCATCATCGAAGAATACAAGGAGGAGCTACTCCAGTGCCCCTCCACTGAAGAAGGATGGAAGAAAGTTGCAGAGCAGTGGTATCAGAGGTGGAACTTCCCCCACACCGTTGGAGCCATCGATGGCAAGCACGTGGCCTGCAAAGTGCCAGCCAACTCAGGGTCCACTTATTTCAACGACAAGGGCTTCTTCAGCATCATCCTCTTTGCCATGGTCGATGCTGACTACAAGTTCATGTACATCGATGCTTCAGGCAACGGCTCATCTTCAGATGCCCAGGTATACAACGCAAGTGACCTCAAGGGTGGGCTGGAACGCAACCTCATTGTGGGTTTCCCAGATCCAGAACCCCTGCCCAACGACACAAAAGATGTGCCCTACTTCATCATGGGGGATGACGCCTTCTCCCTCACAACCTACCTCATGAAGCCCTACACCTCCAAATACCTCACCTGTGAAGAGAGGATCTTCAACTACAGGCTGTCCAGGGCAAGGCGGGAGGTGGAGAATGCCTTTGGCATCCTGGCCAACAGGTTCCAGGTACTTCTCACCACCATGCAGCATCGCCCAGAGACCGTGAGGAGGATCATGGAAGCTTGCTGCATCCTGCACAATTTCATGCTCACCTGCTACCCAGTCTTGCAGAACAGGCTCGTGGACCTCCAGCAAGGCAATGGGGACATGGAGCCTGGGGAATGGAGGCAAGGGCAAAACCTGATAGACACTGAGGATGTGCAAGGTCCCAACAGAGCCTCACGTGAAGGGAAGAAGCAGCGCAACCTCCTGAAACACTGGTGCAACTCCCCAGCTGGAGCGGTGGAGTGGCAAGACAGGATGATAGATGATTAATGGATGCTTCCTTGAGGCTGTCTCATCACACGGATGAGATTGGGCCATGTATGTTGGGTGGGTCTACAATGAACAGGGCATTTAATAAAGAGTTGTGTTTATGTTGACATGTGTGGATGATTGATTACATTGTTATTGATAATAAAGGGCCATAGGTGTGGCACCTGGGAGGGTGGACCATCCAGTCCCACTATGCTTGCACTGGAGGTTTATCTATTCCACAGCTATTACCCATCCCAAATGTATCCCTGCCCATCTCACAGCTATTACCCATCCCAAAGGTATCCCTGCCCATCCCACTGCTATCTCAACCCATCCCACTGCTATTTCAACCCATCCCACTGCTATCTTAATCCATCCCACAAGCATGCAAAGGCTTAAACCATTTCTAAAAGTTTCCAGCAAGAGTTTATTAAAAAAAAGAAATGAAGCAAGTGTGTGAATCAAAAATAGACTTTATTAACAACAAGCTATAAGACAAAAATGAGTCTCTGGCAATCCTCTTGGTCACTCAGTCCCAGGGGTGAAGGGTGCAGGTGCTGTGGAGGTGGCTGGTGCTGGAGTGCTTGTCATCAGCTCCTCCAGAAGCAGAAGCAGCAGAAGCCCCAGCCCCAGAAGAGCGAGCCCATGCTGCAGAAGCCCCAGCAGAACCAGAGTGAGGGCCAGGGGGAGGGATGGTAGCCCTGTCCCTCTTGCCAGGGCTGGCAGCAGATGGCTGAGGCTTGCTGTGCTTCCGCATGGTTGTGGGGTTGCTGTCTGGCAGGGAGACTGGCAGGAACCAAGGCTGGCAGGGAGGCAGGCACCAAGGCTGGCAGGCAGTCATGCACCAAGACTGGCAGGAAGGCTGGCAGCAAGGCTGGCAGCAAGGCTGGCAGGGAGGCAGGCACCAAGGTTGGCAGGAAGGCTGGCAGGCAGGCCGGCACCAAGGCTGGCAGGCAGACATGAACCAATGCTGGCAGGAAGGCAGGCAGCAAGGCTGGCAGGGAGGCTGGCAGCAAGGCTGGCAGGCAGGCAGACAGCAAGGCTGGCAGGGAGGCTGGCAGGGAGGCTTGCAGCAAGGCTTGCAGGCAGGCATGCAGGCAGGGCAGGCAAGGCTGTCAATCCATCCGGCAGCAGGTCTTTCCTCTGAATGGTGACCTGCTTCTGAGCTGCTTCCCTTATATCCGCAGGGCTTATGCAATGCATCCTCCGCGCATGTGCAATGAACGCTAGGCATCCGTTAGGCTTCCGCTGTGCATCCGCTAGGCTTCCGCTCTGCATCCGCTTCATCCGCTGTGCATCTGCTGTGCATCCGCTCTGCATCCGCTGTATCCGTTCCACGTCCGCTTTGCTGAGGTCCCCCGGAAGCCTAGCGGATGTGCCATCCACTCTCATCTGCTTCCATCCACTAGGCTTCCGTTCTGCATCCATTTTCCATCCGCTCTGCGTCCTCCCCGCGTCCGTTCCTTTCCGTGTTATCCGCTCCGGTTATGCAAATTTTCGCACCTTCTGAGAGCGGATAACAACAGATGGAACATTTTTCTCGTCCGTTGTGTCCTTTTTACTAACGTTTTGCATCTGTTGGGCAGTGTGACAGGGCCTTAAGATTAATTAGCACCAAGGCAATCAAAATTAAACATTAAGAAGAAATCCTTGCCTGGGGATTAGTCAATACCAAACTTAGTGTCTGCATGCCCTCACCTGTATCTCAGGGTCCTCTAGCATTTGAGATGTCTAAGCAAAGCCCATGGGACTCTATTCTTGAAGTGGGGTTTTCAGTCCTATCTCACTGCAGGACTCTGTGTAGGTACTCATACCTCGAATTTGCAACTCATCCAAAAAGAGCAAGACGCATCCTCTCCCTCCTGGTTTCCATCGTTTCTTCCATCATTTTCTTATACCAAACATCTGTCAAAAAGCTCAAGATGGAATATCAATTAGTACAGGAAAAAAAAAAACTCTAAAATTGTTTGCATTGACCTTTTTTAAAAAAAAAAATTAATAATCCTGGGAGTCATATTCCCATGATTTATTTTTTTTGACAAGTAACCTGAAGATTTGCATGAGGTCTGTTCACTGCAAAACAGTTATACGTTAAAAGGAGGAGGAGGAAATAGTTAAATAACATTTACTCAAAACTATTAAAAAAAACTTCTGATATTTCTACATTGAGAAAATGGCAGCAACATTACCTGCAACTGAGCACTCATATCTTTTTGCTTGACACTTGAGAGCCTTAGTTTCAACTAAGACAGAATGAAGTTACAGAATGAATCTTATTCTATATTTAGGAAGAACAACTGCAAGCTATGACAGGAATTCTCTATTGCACTTGGCTTCTGAACATTGCTCTATTCCTGTCCCAGAGGTCCTTTCCCTTGAGAGTATCCACTGCACAAAGACCTTCATCTATTTCACATGAAAGATCTCAGCTGACCTAAGGGGCCTCAGTCAGCAGCAAAGGGAGGTGTAGCATTCACTCTTCTGACTGGAACTTTTCTGATATAAATAATCAGGTACCTAATGGGAGTTGAGGAGGGAGGGGGGCAGCTTTAAAAAAAATAAAATGTTGACTTGGGAAATACATTTAAAGCTAGGGAATAAGGACAAGGGCTATGTTGCTGTGAATGTGATTCTCTTTGTACCAGGTCATTAATGTTTTTCATTAACTATTGCAATTACTGAATACACAGACAAGAGTTTTTAAATTAAAGAATGTTGTTCTGAGATTTTTCAGTTTCATAAGTGTATGTGCTCTTGTATGATTTTCATAAAAGCCTACTGGGCACACTTGGTGACAGCTAACCAAATGCATGTTTATTTTTCTCACTCTGGCTTTGTGGAGAGCCATATACAAATAAGCAAAATTTTAATATTCAAAGTTTGAACCCAGAAATATTTCTCTCTCTATGCTAAAAATGCTTATCATTCACTCTGGAATCACAGTGACCTTTCATGAAATGAATTGCAGAGAGTTGTATTCCCCCTCCTTTCTGAGTAAGCTTGATACTCAGCATAATTTCTATCTAGATGTTAAAAAAGGATAATGCAGTTCCATTTCATAACATCCATGCCAGTTTTATACATGTTACAAATGGGGGAAGTCAGCATGAGAAAGATGTCATTTCCAGCTTCTTTTCAATTTCATCTAGGTTGCAGGAGTAGGAAAGATGGACCTTGCACAGACCTCCACTTCATTCAAGCAAATTGACATAGCTTGGTGCTGAATAACTGTATGTCCCTCAGCACTCCCCACAGGGCTTATTTTTAGATAAGGCAGAGCAGTTAAGAATTCCCCCCCCCCCAATTTATTTCTTCCTGTGCCTCATGCTGGATCACAAATCTTAGGGACCTTGGCATGTGAAGTTACTTACTAAGTTACTCCAGTGCAAGGCTTTTTTGGGGGGGAGGGTGTCATAAAGGATAAGTCATGAGATCAAATCTGTATGCCTGATAGGATTGGCTTCTTCAGTCATTTGTCATGTTTACAATTTAAATGATTTGTTCAGATTGTTTATATTTGAAATTATTCAATTACTGATTATCACTCTGCTCTGTAACCTATAATGTATGGCTATTCTCAGCCTGTTTTTTTGTCTTAAATGATGTAAGAAAAACAATGAAAATTATCCTCCTAATTGTCAGTTGTGCCCCAGAGTTCTTCAACAGATGGGGACAGCCAGGGGTGGACTTCAAAAATTTTAGCAAAGGGTTCTCTGCCCAATTGCTGGGTAGACATGGCCATGGTGGGTGTGGCCTAGTCAGCCTCCTGCCCCATGGGGGATGTTTTTGCCCTCCCCAGGCTCTGGAGGCTTTCCTCGAGCCTCTGGGAGGTTGAAAATGGCCTCCCTGGGCTTCAGAGGCTCTCTGGAAGCCAGAAATGGGCCCATTTCCAAACTTCCCAAACTTCCAGGAGGCCCATTTTTCACCCCCTGAGCCTCTGCGCATACTGTACACTTACCTGCATCCAAAACTGGCCCTGCGAGGATTCCTGGGAGAGGTGAGGTGGGAGGGGTGGGGCCAGCCAGGAGTGGGATTTGGGGGTTGTCTGAACTGCACAGACTCTTAGCTAGGGGCTCTCCCGAACCCTCAGCAGCCCACCCTGGGGACAACCCAGTAACCCCAAAAGTCTCAGCTATCTTTTGAAAGACCCAGAGCTCCCAAAAAATTATGTCATCAAAATCTGGTGGGAATTGCTAGTAACAACTTGGCAATTTCCTACTGATTTCAGTGGAAAGGGTGAAATATATATAATATTATATACAATGCATTTAGAAAGTATTCAGGTCACCTTCACTCTTGTCAACTTTGTTATGCTGCAGCCTGATTCTACAGTTGTTGAAATTCATTTTTTCTCATTAATCTACATGCAGTACTCCATAATGACAAAGTGAAAACAGAATTTTAGAAATGACATTGCATGCATGCACGACAATCACTTACTGCATTTTCCCCCGCCACCCTGCTCCGCCCCTCCTTATCTCAGCCATGCCACCACTGCCTGCAGTCTGTCTTTGTCCACCAGCCTGCCCAACAGCCATCACTGTCTGCCTTCCACCATCATGATCTCCCTACGTGAGTGAGGCTCTGCAAGCCCTGGTCACCTACATGCTCCTGCTGCCACCAGCCCCAGTTGAGTCCCGACTCCTGGGCCAGGCTAGGCTGCCACCACCACGCTACTGCTGCTGCCAAATCCCTTGCCACCACAAGCCCCAGTTGAGTCCCCACTCCCAGGCCAGCCTGAGCACCACTGCCATGCCGCCGCTGCCCTCAATGCTTGTGGCTTTGCAAGCTTCCCCCCTCCACTGTCACCAGTCTCCAACTTACCTACCTTGCTGGTGACAGAGAGTAAAGCAAGCCATTGCCACTTGGGTCTCCACCGGCCTGCATCTTGCCCCCCACCTAGATTATCTGCAGCTGCTGGGCCTTGCCTGCTGGGATGAGGATAAGGGGGGCAACCAGGGAGCATGATGCTATGCCACCTGGACCTGCAATGGCCCTTTGCCTGCTGCCCCTTCCCTCTGCAAGGGGTGATATGGGCGATGTAGCCTCGTGCTTCCTGGTTGCTTCCCGCACACCCCCCCCCGGGCAGCTGTGAGCCCTAGCAGCTGCAGAGAATCTGAGCAGGGGACAAGCTGCAGCCTTGCCCACCCCACCGGCAGCTCTGGGCTAGACAGCAGTTTGGGCTTTCCTGACTGCCTGCAAACTTACCTTCCTCCTGTGGCTGGTGGCAGAGGGAAAGGTGAGTCAGCCACGGTGAGCTGGCTCACCTTTCCTACAGCTCACCTCTTCCGCAGCTGTTGGGGTGGGCGAGGTTGCAGCCCTTGCTTCCCTTGAAGTACCAGCCCTTTCCCCAAATGAATAAGGGGAGAAAGTCCCACCTGCGGCCCCTTTGTTGGATCTGGAGGCCTTGCCTGCCAGCTTTTCCAGGTAACGTGGGAGCAGGTGTGAACAAACAATGATTCCCAGTCCCTGGGACTCTGGGAGACTGGCCAGGAAGATCCCTAGTCATGAGCAACACTGCTGGGTGAGTACTTTGTTGGAAGTGTGTGTGTGTGTATATGTGTGTGTTTGTGTTTGTTTCAGGTGGGTCTCCTAGCTTTAGAAGGAGAGAGGGAAGGAGGAAGGGAAGGGATAGAGGGAAAAAGAGAGAGAAAGAGAGCAAGAGAGAGAGGGAGAGAAAGAGAGAGAAAGAGAGAAAGAGACAGGGAAACAGAAAGGGGGAGAAGAGAAAGAGAGAGAAAGAAAGAGAGGGGAAAGAGAGAGAGAGAAAGAGAAAGAAGAGACAAAGTAAAGAAAGAAAAGGGAAAGAGAAAAGGGGAGAGAGAAAGAAGGAGAAAGGAAGAAAAAGGATAGACAAAGGAGGGTGGAAGGAAGGGACAGAAAGAAAGAAAGAGGGGGGGAGAAAGTGAATGAGATATGGTGGATAGATAGATACATAGAAGGAGGGAGGGAGGGAGGGAGAAAAAAAAGGAGAGGAAGGAAGGACACAAACCCTGGCTTCAGACGACTTTTTGAAACAGCACAACAATCTAGGGCTGCAAGGAATCTCAGAGGTCATCTTCTAGTCCAGCCCCCTGGTCCAGCAGGGTGAGAAGGGTGTGTGTGTGTGAGTGTGTATGTGTGTGTGCATGGCTGTCAAAACTTCAAAAACAGGTCAAGTAGCTTTGGGGAGGTCAGTCATAAATTAGAACACTTGCTAAGTAACTGGCCATTAAGCAAAGACCACTTGTATTTGGTTTGCCAGTCACATGGCCACCTGGCCACAGCTGCCCAGTTCACATGACCACCAAGCCACGCCCACCCAGTCATGTAACCAGAAAGCCATGCCCAGCCAGCAAGCCACGCCTAGCCAGTCACATGACCACCAAGCCATACCCACAAATTAAGCCACACCCACAGAACTGGTTGTTAAAAAAATTGAATCCCATCCCTGGAATTAGTATAGCATCTAGAATCACGTTGGTTCAGGTAGGCTTCAATCCAATGTACAGTATAGGCACACAGAAGAAAAAGCTCCATTGAATTCAGGATAACTGCAAGTAGTAGCATTAGGAAAGAAAAAAGAATTTGTCCCACAACAGATCGTTTGGCTGACATTACCAAAATATTATGGCTGGTGCGACAGAATGTAATCCATTCTGTATCCAAAAACCTCTTTTCAGGCAACAAGGTAGGATTCTAAACTCGCTTTCTTACACTATTTTGACGGGTTAAAAAATGTGTAGAGACCAAGGCTGACTTAAAATTTCCAGCATCCCTTTATCACTGGCCATGCCGGCAGGAAAGTGGGAGTCTTAAAGCCCAAAGCAACTGGTGAACTTCTAATTGGGAATTTGTTTTGAGGGATAAATAGTATAAAGAATCAATCTCAAAGTTCCTGCCTAGTACAGCCCTTATATTGACCAGGCTGCTGATAGCTGTAATTTATCAACCATAAAAAGAACACAAGTTCTTCATTCCTAGTGCAAAAGATTTGGTGCCTCAGAAATAGTTCATTTTCTTCCCCAACATTGCAATGCTTCTGCAATATTAACACATATGGTGAGATTCCAAAAGTGGTTTTGGTGAAAGGAGAAAAAGCTCCATGAAAATATGAAAGTACATCTATTTCTATTAAATATTAGCCTCCTTCCTGCTCATGCAGTCAAATCTGAGGACATAATGTCCTTAATATCTCTATTACTAAATAAAATTAAGCAAGTAAAACAGAGGAGGGGGTTGCAATCCAAGAAGATAGTCTATTTTTAACTCATCAACATTCTGTTGTCCTGATTTCTCAAGCAGCAATGAGGTCAGTTAAAATTGGCATGGGAAAAAAAGTTTGCCTCTGCTTAAAGTAATTCTATGCAGTTGTATCACTGAGGAATTTCCATTTTGTTTATATTTTATTCTTATCATTTATTTTTAGTCCCAATTTAAGGTTACATATAAACTTAGAAACTGGCTTCTGGAAAACAGTGTATATCCAAGCCATACCATACAGGTAATCCTCAACCTATTATCACAATTGTGCCCAAAATTTGTGTTGCTAAGTGGGAAATTTGTTAAGTGAGTTTTGTCCCATTTTACACCTTTTCTTAGGCACAGTAAGATGGGAAGCTGTACTGAGCATACCGAATGCTATTGCTCTTGTAGTTTCTAGTGGTGTTTATTCTCTGAAATCCCTTCTTTTCAGACCTCTGAGTAGTTTATTTATTCTTAGGTTACAGTCTACTGAAAGACACATTTATCCAGAAAACTCTGGTTTCCTATATAAGGGTTTTGCAGTTCTGTTTTGTGAAGTGAAATAAATAGTAAATAAATAATGTAGATAGTTATTAACTTGTGCCTTTGATGGAATGTGTGCTCCTTTCCTATTGTATTGTGAAAGTGATATTACTCATTAGATCTATTAAAAATTCAGTAATGAATTTCAGAGGTTCTAAGTTCCTTGCAGTATTCTGTGGGTGTATCTTAGTAACTCTGAAACTCAAGTCCGAAAGATAATCTGAGCTGATGAATACATAGCTACCAGGAAGCACCAAAGTGAAATTATAGGTTAAAAAAACTTTGCTTATAGAATGCCATTATAACCCATAAAGGTTTTGCTATCATTTTTTTTGTTTCCTTAATTGATTTTAGTTTTTTTGCAGTGAAAACTCTATTGCTTAAATATGTCAAATCAACGAGCTTCAAATGTCCGAAGCATTCAGGTAAGGTATTTTGTGTGATTGCTTATAAATTATTTTAAATGGAGAAGAGATACATGGGATGGAGCTTTATTTCTAGTTAGGAATTATTCTCAATTTGCTAGAAATGCAGCTAAATTATTTTGAGGAAATAATTTGTTGTATGTCTCACATATTTTTATTAGCATAAAAAATAATCACAATTTGCTTCCCCCATGTGCTTTGTTCCATGTAAAAAAGCAATTCAATATGTTATCTAAAGTTTAAATAGTGCTATCATACACATATATATACACATTGCTTGTGCTGTTACTTTTCCTTATTCTCCTTGAAAATTAACTTGTCACTATTAGCACTCTTTTAGCTGGTAACTGGAAATAAATCTCTCAATTAAATATCTATGGAGATTCTCAATCATCCAGTCATGGTTATCCCAAAGGTGCTTTTTAAAGAGGCAACTGGACTTCCTTGTTTTTCTTTGAAGATGTTTTGCTTCTTCTTTGCTTAAGAAGCTTCTTGGATGGGAAGGGAACTTCTTCAAGGAAAAACAAGAAAATCCAGCTGCCTCTTTAAAAAGCACCTTTGGGACTCTCAATTAAATACCTGTTATTGATGTTTCTTGACAGGAAAATGCTAGCTATATTCCATTCTGGGTATTTCTGTGAACAAAGGAATAAATATAATTGAAATTAGACATTTTTTATTTCCTTGTAGGTCATGTTGGATAGCTCTAATTAATTAATAAAGCATCCAGATAAGTTAGGCCCAGAGGAGTTATTTCCCAAAATATACACTCTGGAGAAACCAATGGCATACGTAATTTATTTGAAACCCAGAGCATCTATTTCCTTTCAATCAATCACTAACAAGGCCTAGAAATGTTGCTAGCTCCACTTATTTAGCAGCGCTAGGTTGCCAACCACTAAACAGCTGATTGGAATGTCATCAACAGCAATCCAACTCCATGCCATTGACCCAATGAATAAACTTCAATTGTTTCTGACAACAGCTCCTTATTGCCTCTATTGAGGACATAGCATTCTCATTCTTAATGTACCACTGAAAGAATCTGAATGGAGAAGGAGAGAAATCCTAATCCAGAAAGACTAGGTTAGGATTAAGGCTAAATACCATTGATACCATGCATGAGCTATGGGTATTCCTGTGATATAATTGCTTTCTTTGGGTAGCCTGTTTGTAGATCTAACTATGGACTTAGATTATTCCATTGGTACATTTGAATATAAAACAATGGAATTAAAATACAGATGTTATATCTCTACATGCAATGCAAAAATAAATGCAAAAAAGAAAGAGAAAGAAAGAAAAAGAATCAGAAAGTCCAGTTGCCTCTTGAAAAACCACTGTTATATTTTGATACATACAATCTACTAATAAATTATAAATTATGCCCCTAATATTCTGGGAATGGGATGGCCAAGGCTCAAATGTTATTGTAATAGTCTGAATTTGTTATAGACACAGTTTTTGAAGAAATAAATATTTTGCTTCCTAGTAATAGTAATGAACCCAATAGTATGCATACTTTATTAATTTTCCATCATTAAGAGTTATATACTGCAGTTAGGCAAAAGATCAAGAGAGAAATATAAGTAAAAACAATCAAAAAGAACCCAACATAAATTAGGGTTAGGATTAGGGTTTTATTAAGGAAGAAGAAAAACATTGATATTTTTACTGATACTTGCAGCTAACAAAACAATCAGTAAAGCCATGGGCATTTTTTGTTGTTGTTCCTATGAAGAATGAAATAAAAACTGAGCAATGATAGTATTTATATTTACATTTTACATTTTGCTTGATTCCATGCAAAATTTGACAAAAATGAATTCCAATACATTAATGTCTAGTCATGAATGATTAAACAATTATGTTAACTATATTTAATGTGTTGAACTCAGTGCTGATTTAATTTATAATCCCTTTATTATTTATAACTGAAGTCATCTTTCAACATTTTCCTACTATCTATTCACAAACTATGTATATTGTTATACTGTTAATACAGGAAAATTATTTGTTGTATATTCTAATTTCAGCAAAAACATTTCACAGTGTCAAAAGATCCTTGATTAACAAGTTGGATAGTGTGGGCTATATTGCATAATAGTTAAGTGGATAAGTGGGCTTGAAAATTGCTTTCTCATAACAAAGAATGGTATTGTTCCTTTCTGGGTCCTGTATTTAACACTTTGATTCATGATTCAGAAGAAAAGCTGCAGAAAATATTTCTCAATTTTGAAGATGATACAAAATTGGCTGGTACATCTAACAATCCAGAAGACAGAAATAATTATCTGAATTATCTTGAAAGCTTAGAGAAATATGCTAAAAGTAAGAAAATTAAATTGAACAGAGACAAATGCAAAATTATGTGCTTGAGAAACAAATATATATATATATATATATAGTTTTTTTCAATGGGAAAATTTTGGCTTCACAATAGCACTTATGAAAAAATGTTTGGTGTAAATAGTTCATTATTTACGATGCAGTCCATTGTGGTCCTTGGGCATTGTCCTCCAGATCTCTTCTGATTGGGACAGAAATAGTAGAATTCGGACATTCTCCTCTGTAACTTCTGGGCCTGTTTGTAGTTCACTAGCCCTGAAAGAAGAATCTCATCAACTAACAGGTCAAGGCACTGAGAGGAAGGGAGATCCCAGAAGAGCATTATATTCATGTTTATACCAACGTTAAATGGATTGTTTGAGGTTTATTCTCTACTATGCTTTGACCTTTGATGGGAGGGAAGCAGTGGTAGTATGCTATCGGTTCAGTCCGTTTCTGCTGAGCCGGTAGCGGCGATGAGCAGCAGAGACCGAACCGATTCTCTCCACCACTCTGCTGTTGGGCCCACCTGCCCACCTGGGCTCCCATACTTACCTTTATCTTTTGCTTTTGAAGTGCAGTTGCATTGCATGGCACAGAAGAGTGCTGCACAGCAGCTGCTGAAGCAACCTGGAGAGTACAGGCTTGAAGGAGGTGAATCAAAATGCCTCTGCCCTTGCGCAAACACCTCTGCGCCTGTGCAAAGTGCATGTTTGGTGTGCACATGCACGCAAAGTGTGTACATACATGCAAAGCACGCCCACCAAGCCACACTCACCGAACTGGTGATAAAAGTTTTGGAATCCCACCACTGGAGGAAAGGGAAACAAAGCTGGCATCCAGGCTGACTCTTATCACACCTCTACTTGCAACTTGACAACAGAAACAAAGGAAGTATGGAGGGAATGCTTAGAATGTATTGGGAGCTGGAAGGGAGGTGAGGAATTTATGTGAGCCGTTTTCAGCCTGAGAAAATTCTGACACTTCAAGGCTGTGCAATGGGAATCTTCCAAAGGTACAGCCTGTTTTCCCAAAATAAAAGCAACATGTTAGATTAGTGGACAATGGACAATGGGTGGCCCAAATGGAAAAAGGGGAAAATAACTATGCTGTTTTTCACCTGAAAACCTCAGAGTAAGCTTTGCTTCTTCTGTGCCTATATGGATCTATGAGTAAAGGCATATTCTTGGTAAAATAATATCCCAGGAACTAAGCCAACTTTCCAATAGTAGCCTACCTGGACCCCACCAAAAGGCCAACTCCCCCAAGATGTCAGTAGCTGATAAAGAGTCAGAGAAGAAGCCAGGAGAAATTCCAGCCCAAGGGGCTCTGGCAGTGCTGCAAGCCAGAGCAGGAGCACAGCCGATTGGCATGCACTCCAAACAGAAGGTTGAAAAACTTGAGCAGCGGCCAATGAGTATGAGAAAGTGGGCAAGGGATGGTCTGTACCAGGGTCCCAAGACCTGCTGGGCAATGAATGTGGATAAGATGGTGGGAGTTTCATTGGGAGTCAATGATATCTTTTTTTTTTTTTTTATTAAAGTTTTTATTAATTTTCTACAAACAAACAAACATACAAAACATTAAAAACATCTACTCTCATATATACTTCCGGTGTATCGGTTGGTTCATCAGTTTTGTGCATTCATTTTATAGTGTCAATTACAATTATATTGCATAACCACTCATATTGTCAATCCATATTCTAATATTACTAAAGAAAAAAATAAAAATAAAAAAATCTTTTTTCTGACTATACTTTTAATCATTCATGCTTTGCGAGATAACAATACTTCAAACAATTTATTCTATAATTTGTCGTATAATCATAACAAATCAATCCTAAAAAACTCTTCATATATATA